>VWYO01015185.1:57772-132568 GCA_013400275.1 Rhadina sibilatrix | reverse complement strand
TTTAATGCCATATGGCATTAAAATAGGGGGACAGAAAGTAGACCAGTTTGCAAACAATTTACTTTGTAAAAGTAGTAGGGGCTTCTTGAAGAAGTGATAAATGTGTGACTTGAGTGATTGCATGTTTGGTAGCAACTGTGCACTTTGGTGAGTATTCTTGGAGATTTCAGAGTTATTTGCAGAATCATTACCTGTCAAGCATTTCTTAAGGGAGAGACTTGGTAAGGCTCTCTCCATCCAGTGGTTGACACAGAACTTGTCCTTCTTTAAAACTTGCATACCTCTGACTAATTTTTTTTTTTTTCAAACAATTTTTGAGAAATGAAACAGACTTTCAAATTATATAGTTTTGGCTGGTTATACTTGACATACATTGTGCTCTTTTGTTTTCATATACTATCACTAGATCTTAGTAACAGGCTTAGGGCTTCTTTGCTTTTTGTGGGTTTTTTTCCTTCTCTTTGTTGTGTTGGGTTTGTTTTGTTTTGTTGGGGTTTTTTGGGAGGGAAGTCGTCTTTAACCTTTTAATAATGGTATTGACATATATTTTGCATTCAAAAACTACCAATTAGACTAGTTCAGTCTTCTAAACATGTGAAATGGATGTCATGTTTCATTTAATGGGAAATTTTTTGACTGATGATTTTGTTTACAGCAAATTACAGTTGTGCAAGACTGAAAGCCTGATGCTGTGAACTAATTCTACGAAACTGACAGCAAAGGAAGAATATGTCAAGATGGCTTAGGAATGATAGCTTAACTATAACTCTTCATATACTAACTGAGCAGGTGTTATTCATTTAATGCAAAGGTAGCAATCCAAATATGATACAGAAATCATCATGTCAACAACAAAAGCCTCCAAGTATGTAATTTGCAATTTTCACTTTATCTGCTAGGTATCCTATCACAGAAATAAATGACATTTACTTAACAGAGCTTTTTTGGATTGTATTATATTGGTAATTTCTAACTTCTAATGTTTCTCAAAAGGACTCAAACCCTATTGTTATTCACTTCTTTGTTCTTCCGTTGTCCTTGATAAGCGCTAAATATTCAGGGACTGCTTCTGTTAATTCTTTAAATATTTGAGACCGAACAGAGCCAGACTCCCTCAACTTTTGCATAGTGTTCTTCCATCCAATTCCTTTAACTAGCCTGCAATCCTAATCTATTCACCCTAATAAATATTAAAATTAACAATGTTCAAATACGGACTTTTTATTGTATCCATATAAATGTGTGTTATCTAGTATGGTGGAGAGCTGGATTGAGTATAGAGGGAGGAAAGCAGTGACTGTCTATTCCATCTGAAGAAGATCTCATGGACCAATTACTGGGAGTATGCCCTTCTTTTTATTTATGGAGACTATTGGGAATGTTGAAAGACTGATTGAATTGTCACACAGAATCAACTTCTAACTTATGCAGCACTCAGGTATGACAGGAGCTGAATCTTGGAGATATGGGATTTTGGCTAAGATAGAGCTAATTTTCTTCATAGTAGCTGGTATGGGGTTAAGTTTTGGATTTGTGCAGGAAACAGTGTTCATGATATAGGGATGGTTTGGTTATTGCTGAGCAGTGCTTACACAGAGTCAAGGCTTTTTCTGCTTCTCACACCACTCCATCAGAGAGTAGGCTGGGACNCAGAGTCAAGGCTTTTTCTGCTCCATCAGAGAGTTGGCTGGGAGTACACAAGAAGATGGGAGGGGACACAGCCAGAACAGCTAGCCCAACTGACCCAAGGGATATTTCATCCTATATGACATCACATTTAGCTTATAAATCTGGGGAGAAAGAAGGAGGAAGGGTGACATTCGAAGTTAAGGCACTTTATCTTCCCCAGTCACCATGGTGAAGTCCTCCTTTCCCGGATATTGCTGAGCACCTGCCTGCCCATGAGCAGTGGTGAATGCATTCCTTGTTTTCCTTTGCTTGCATGCATGGCTTTTGTTTACCTATTAAACTGTCTTTATCTCAAACCATGAGTTTTCTCACTTTTAACCTTTCAACTGTCACCCCAGTTCCACTGCAGGGAGGAGTGAGTGGCTGTGTTGTGCTTAATTGCTGCCTGGTGTTAAACCTTAACAGCATAGCATGTGTTCAACAGAACGGAATAATCACATCCCTTGTTCTGTTGAACACATGGTTGCTCATGCATTCCAGGACAGGGTTTGCCTTCATTGCTGGAAGAGGTCATGCTCAGATAACTGTACTCCTAGATAATCACACCCCAGTCTGTACTGCTCGTTGGGATTAGTTCAACTCAGAAATCCACATTTATCTTTCTGAAGTTTAATCCAAGCCTTCTTGGTAAATCTTGCAACAGGTTGAGCTATGTCTACATTCCTTCTTTTCAGTGTATCTAGCACTCCTTAAAGGTCAGAATCATCTGTGGTGAAGTGCATTTGATCCTCCAGTTCAGATAGTTTTAAAAGAGAATGAACAGCCTTGGACCTAATATAAACCTTGAGGCACCTGTATCTAAATTTTCTGACAGTAAGAATCTAAGTTATTTATGACCATCAGGAGAGTTTACTCAGTTTTCATTCATCATGTAGTCCATTCTTTCAGTCCATATTTTACCAGCTTCAACCAGAATCATGTCAGTCACCCTGTAAAATTTCAGGTAGATGGATGTTGACTCCTCTCCTCCCTTCACTGAGAAAACTATTATATGAAAGAAAGTAACAAGCTGGTTAAGTACAACTTAACTTGGCAACTCCAGCCCTTTTAAGATCTCCTTCCTGTCTTTCATATGTGTGGAAATATCTTCCATCTGGGCTAGTTCCACAATTATCCCTGGTATAGGCATGAGGCTATCTAGTCCCTAATTTTCTGAGGTTTTTGGTTTTTTTTTCCTGTAGATTGATGCAATATTTTTTTGCCACTTCTGTCACCTGGGACCTTCCCTAATCTCTTTGATCTTTAAAATAATAAAAGAAAGCATCTTCACAATGTTGAATTCCAAAGGTCCTCAGATGCATCCTGTCAAGTCTGTTGACACGTACCTGTCCAGTGTGTACAGGTGATTCTGAGGTCTACCCTCCTCTACCGTGGATGCTCCACTCTTTGGATCTGTCCCTTTTCTTGGCATAAAAATTCAGGAGCATAACTTTGAAGTTCTAGATAAAGACAACACTGAGCACCCCAGCCTTCTCAGTGCTGCTTGTAACTAACTTGACAGCCCAATTCAGCAGCAGTCTTATGTTTCCCTTGTGCTTCTACCTGCTAGTAACATGAGGACAGAAGTGTGTCTTGAGTTTTAACTCCAGCTGAGCTTTTGATTTCCTAACTTCACCTCTGCATGCTAAAGTAATATTTTTGTATCTCTCTTTGGGTATTTTTCGATCTTTCCTTGTCTCACATACTTATTCTTTCCAGTTGTAATCTACTAATAGCTTGCTGTTTAAAAAGGTTAGTGTGGTAATTTGAGCTTGGCTGAATGCCTGCTGCCTGCCAAGTTGCTCTATAGCTCCATCTCCTCAGCTGGACATATGAGGTAAAGTATAATGAAGGCTTGTGGATTGAAAGAAAGACAGGGAGAGATCACTCACAAATTACTCAAACCAGATTTACCTCAGGGAAATTTGATTTATTACCAATCCAGTCAAAGTAGGGTAAAAATAATATAGAAAAATCTTAAAATACTTTCATCCAGCTCAACCCTCCTTTCCAAGCTCAGTTTCATTCCTGATTTCTATACCTATATCTCTCCCCAAGCAGCATAGTGGGAAGATGAATTGTAGTCATTTAATCACATGTGTCTGTAACTCCTTCCTCTTCACATTCTGTCCTCTGCTTCAATGTGGGACCCCTCCCAGAGGAGAGGATCCTCCATGATCTTCTTCACAGTGAGCCCTTCCCACAGGCTATATTTCTTCACATACTTGTTCAGCATGAGAACTTTCCACGAGGTGCAGTCCTTCAGGAGCAGAGTGCTCCAGCATGGATCCCTTTCACAGTGTCACAGGTCCTGTCAGCAACCTGTTCTAGAATGGGCTTCCCACAGGGTCAGAGCTTGCTTCAGCAGTGGAGCATCCACATCGGACATGTGGGAAGCTTCTATCACCTGCTCACAGAAGGCACACCTGTAGTCCCCCCACTACCAAACCCTTGCCACATAAACCCANCCAGGTAGAAACTGCCTGCCCCGCCCCACTGCCAGGGGGGATGTGATGCATCTCACAATAAGATGATGGAATGCTGGGGTATAGCCTGGGGGAGGGGGGTGTTAATGGCCCATTATCAGAAGGCGTCAGGCCTCTCCCCCCTTGAGTTACAAGAGATAAAGAAAAACATCTCAACTGCTTTTAACAGATGAAAATAGAATATACACCCCTGGCTCCACAACCCAAGACAGCTTTCAAAATGATGTCCCAAAAATCTTGAAGCACTTCTGAGGTTGTTTTTGAGCCTAAAGATAAGCTCCCTTTAGACTATGCCCAATGGTTCCCTGAAGAACCTGAAACTGAACTTGACTCTTCTGAAGTCAGTGATCTTTATTACTTTGTCTTTTTCATGCCCCTCAAGCTCTTACCTCTAAAACTGCGGGGTTACTGAAGACAAAATTTCTTCTTACAGACTCCAAAGAGTTCTTGCTTGCTTGCAAGCAGTGACTCCAAAAAGGCACCAATCCTTATTGCCATACTTGAAAACCTGTCAAGAATATCTTTGACAGTCCAGAAATCTCCCAGAGAACCCCCATTTGCTCAAAGTGCTCTCTTGCACAGTACACAGTCTGTTCTTCTCTTTCATACCTCCTGTCTTTCTATAAACTTTCTATAAATCTTCTTTTCACTGTCTTCTATTAATTCTGAAAAACACTTATAAAACTTTTTCTTTTTTATTTTTTTAAATATCTCTACATAGCTGTAACTGATTTCATGGTTATATCTTTCTGATAAAATCCTTACATGCTTCACCCATTCTTTTATAGTAATATTCACTCATGTCTTTATTTTCAGTGTTGTATGATTCCTTTTTAAAATATTTTGAAGTTATTACAGAGCTCATTACATAGTCATGTTATTTCAGTATGCCTCATAGCTTTCCTCAGCAATAGGATATTTTGTTAGCAATTCTTTTATCTTGTTTTGTGCTCCCACCTTTACTTTCCTGCATAGTGATACTTATTCATCTCATTTTTTATTACTGTTACCCATATTAACTTCTGCAGGGAGACAAAAGGAGGTGCTGCTGAAGGCAGTCTTGCCCTTGATATGTTACAGCTGTGTTAATTATCCAAGAGTGGAAACAGCCTTGCCCTCACAGCCATGGGTGTGATAAAGAGTCAGTTAGCTGGGAAGGAGTCAGTTGGAGTTTGCTGGCCATGTTGTGAAGGCCTAGGGCCAGAAAAGGTGAGCTGCTGTACGTAGGACAGACAGGGTTAGGCAGCTGTGCTAGGGACAGGAAGGAGTGAGCCAGAACTGAAGAAGAAAAGACAGTCAGAGCTGTGTGGAGCTGCTCTTGGGAGATACAGAGAAAAGGTAAGGGAGGCTGTTGAATAGCAAGGTCCTGATGCTTGCAGTCCCCTGAAGTTTTGTGATGAAGCACCTTGAGAGCAGTGTCCATCTTGACTACCACATATCGACGACGACACTTATCAACATTTCCGTAACTATCCTCTGATCAGGTTTAATGTATAAATATAAGCCTAGATATGCATAAAATATAAAGTATGAAGCTGTTTTCTTCTTCTAGATGTAACAGCAAATACAGAATACCTAAAATACCTAACAAGGAGCAGAAGAACAAGAGTAACAGGCCTCAAGCATCATACAACTTGTTTAAGCTAGGATCAATAAGAGTAGGCATGATGAGGGCCTTTTGAGTCATCTGGAAGAAACTTAATTAAAGCTTAACTTTAATTAAGCAATCTCTACCTAACAAGAGTGTACTCAATTATATGCTTATGTATTTTGCTAAGCTGCACAGTGCTAATGTACATGTGTTTAGCAGAGCAGACAAGGATACGTTTAACCAAAAAGATTTACATCCGAGAATGTCAATTTTTTGTGAATCATACATTCATATATCAATAATAAAACAATTCTGATGAAACAGTAATCAGAAAATAACCCCAGTGGAACAGATCAAAACAGCCTAGCAGAAACCAGTGAAGGACATAAAATGAGCATGAGTGGGAATATTTTGTTGTGTATTCCTTTTCCCATCACCAGCTACCTTCTGTGATTCCAGCACAGGAGGGTGGTAGATGCCACCACCACAGAACCCCCCCAAAAAACAAAAAAAAAGATACCCCAAAAAAACCTCCAAACAAAATAAAACAAGTCCCAAAAAGACCACAACCTTATGCCCCTTGCTCCCCCGTAAGAAAAAAAAAGGCAAACCAAACCAAAACCTCCACAAAGCACATGATTGTGTCTCCAGCCTCTGGCCACAGTCCCTACCTGGGTGTTGCTGCCAGTGTCAGGCATGTCAGCCCACAGGGAGGGGGAGAAAAATCTGCTCCAACCAACCCTAACCAGTCATGGCTTCCCTGTTCTCCCTCCCAAGGGAGACCTGACCTGACCTGCTCTGCCCCACCCTGGAGTGGATTGGGAGCATGTGGTCCTTTTAAGAGTTCTCCAAAAGCAGCATGTTTAAAATACTGCTGATCATGCTTCATCCTTTGAGATTTTCTTAAACTTCCCTTTTCAATTGTCTGGAGATCCCAGTATTTTTGCTAAACTGATCATGCTTCATCCTAAATAAATAAATAAATAAATGAATAATAATTATAATAATAAAGAGATGGGAAGATGATGAAAGCTATTTCCCAATATCGCACATTATCTTAAAAAAGTACCAGAGTGCATTTGCAGTAAATTTTGGTATACCTAAAATGGAACCAGAACTTCAAGTACGTGAAGGGGTTTTACAATTAAAACACCAAAATATTTAACAAATATTCTGTCTCTGAAATTCATACTTTCTGTAAGTCTTCTGACTTCATGAAGCAATTTAT
The DNA here is from genome assembly GCA_013400275.1 of Rhadina sibilatrix. Classification (NCBI taxonomy): domain Eukaryota; kingdom Metazoa; phylum Chordata; class Aves; order Passeriformes; family Phylloscopidae; genus Rhadina; species Rhadina sibilatrix. Next base: position 125,595 of record VWYO01015185.1, on the reverse strand, counting down.
TGCTGAAGGAAGTGAACATTTTATTCTCTGAAGTCTTACAAAATGAATTAGAGGTCTCATTACTGAAGTAAAACATCTTGGAGAATCACAAAGACCAAATAACTAGCATCAGTCCAAGGATGAATTTTGCTTGTCCTGGAGATTCTTTTGATAATTATGCAATTTCAATGCCTAGAAGAGCCAAAGGAGTTTCAATGTATTTGTTCTTGCTGTAAAATCTCCTTTCTAAACCATGTCATTGGAGTTCTTATGAATATGCATAAGAAGTTAATGGGAAACAGTACAGATTGAGAAATTTTAGTTCTAGACTTGGATACACCTCCTTTATTTTCAAGTGGATATTATCAGTTTTTAGCAAATTAATTCACTAAATCCATTTTCCAACTAGGGTCTTTTTAATGATAAAAGGAAAAAACCTTTCAGGCTTGTGTCTTGAAATATATAAAAAGGTCTGCTAGTGTTTATGTTAGAAGACAGCTCTTACAAAACAGATTTTTAGAAGATTTTTTTTCCTCTCCTAAACTCAGACCATTATTTTACTGCTAAGTTAAAATACTGTGTTGGTATCTTTGTTGGAAAATTCATATCAATTTTGAAGACATCCTGAAGAAATATTATCTTTAATTACTGTGGTAGTTGGTAGTTTATAAATAGATACTGTGGGATTTTAAAGACTTAAACTGATAAGATTTTAATGAAAGCTATTCATCTCTGCCAGAAGTAACACAGAATTTAATCACAGAATCACAGAATGGCTGAAGTTAGAAGGAATTTCCAAGTACAGAGACTTCACAACATCCCTGGGCAACTTGTTCTGGTGTTCAGTCACCCTCACAGTATAAAAAAAGTATTTCCTGATGCTCAGAGGGAACCTCCTTTACTGCAGTTTGTGCACACTTCTGGTCCTGCCACTGCAGAGAACAGAAAAAGATATGGCTCCCTCTTCCTCTCTGCTGCTTTACCCCCTCCCACTCCCCCACTTAAGTATTTTAATTGAGAGATGTTTAGGTCTGTTAACAAATTATAAGTAATATTTGATCTTTTTGTCACAATTGAGAGATTTATTTTTCTAATTGCTTTTATTAGCCATGACTCTCTCTAGTTGCAACCATACATGCACACACACTAACATGCAACCACATACATACTTCTTATACTTCTTGTGCTTCCACTGCCTTTTTTTTTTTTTCCCCTCCTTTTTCTTTATTAGTTGCACAAGATTGCATGAATTAGTTTGATTTTTCCGTTTTTCCAGAGCTTCAGAGGTAACCACCCTGTTAGGTGGAAAATTTCTGGAAGTTTTCAGTGGACCCTGCAGCTTCTATTAGTTGTTTTTTGATCAGCAAGTTAATGATTGCAAATTGATAGATTTGTTCTTGATAAAATATGGGCCCACCGCACTCCAATCCTTAGCGGTTTGGATCAAATGAGTAGTAGATATCCTTCAACATCAAGCATTCAGTGGTCCTGACATACCATTATACTGGCCATGGAGTTCAGAGGGGGTACTGGCCTGAGACTGGAGATCAGATTGGTGTCACTTAGAGGAGTCATACCCTGTTCAAGACACTGAGTCATCAGGTGTTGGATATAATAAGCACTTTTTGTAATATTGTGAGGATAAACAGGAGATCAGCAAAGGTGCGAGCTGGAGTCACAGGACACAATGAGAGTAGCTGTCATCAGACCCATTCACACCTGTTGCTCAGTAGCTGCCTCTCTGGGCACAAATTCAGTAGGACCTTCTCTACATTCAGAGAGCTATGGCCTGTCCAAACCACTGACCTAGGACTCCCTACTCACTCTGGTGTCTACACTAAAGGTAACCAGTCCTCACACACACAGGTCACACTAGCACCTCTCAGTTGGTACGTGCAGTACACATACACACCGTTAGAGAGTGACATCACACAGAGCTAGAAATTTTAATAAGAAGATAAAAGAAGACAGGACAGACTGCAGAGATGAGGAACAGGGCTCTGCCATAGAAGTGTATTGATTTGTTAACGTGAAGCCAGTGTTTTTATACCTTTTTCTGTCTGCCTAGTCTCTTTGTTCTTTCCTGCTTTCCCTTCTTCTGCATTTCTCCTCAGGGGTTTGTACAACTCCACCAATCCTAAACTACTTCCACCCTGAGGGTAATCCTGGTTTAACAATTTTACCAGTTAAAACAATGCAACAACTGAGGTCATCAATAAAACTGTTTTTGAAAACAAATATATTTCAACCTGTTCCATGAGCTGTCATTTTCTACTTCAGATTTCCACAATTGCAGGTGAGGCTTTATTGGAACAAAAGTTGACGCAGTTAGTCTGCAACCTTATATCATTTCATTATCCAAGCCAGAGTGATGTCACTATCATCCTGTGAAGTCTGGTCAGCAACAAGTGTTTTATCCTGAGCATCATAGGAGTTAGGTACATACGTCTCCTATACAGAAAAGTGATGCTTTCTATTGAAATGGGCTGAATAGGCAAAGAAGCCAGAATAAAGACAATTACATGCACATGGCTCATTTTCTTTCTGTAATAGTTCAGACAGTGTAAAAAGAAAATGAGCTAACTAAAATCTAGATGGATCTTCACAAAGAATAAAAACAAGTTCAATGAAAAAGATATGCCTATGAAAAGCACTGACTTCATGATAATCATGTATTTAAGAAATAGTACATATATAGAAAGCTTAATCTGAATCAGAAAATGCTGACCACAGTAACTCTGTTTGTTTTCTCCATAAGTAAAACTGACAATCTTTTCAGAGTAAAAAATAACAGAAAATAAATGTTTTCCTGAAGTTCACTTGAAGCCTAAAGGGATACCATGTTAAAACAACCTATCTTCCATTCTTTGCAGCTCTGACTAGTATTCCACAGAGATTCTTTTCTAAACTGTGAGTACAAAATAAAATGTGAAGAGATCCAAACTTGTCTACAGAATCCACTTATTATTAGCATCCATTCTTACCACAGAACATGTCACTGGAGACTGGTATTGTGCTTAGAGTGAAAAGACTTCAAGAAAGTTATTTTGGAGCATCTGAAAAAAGGAAAATCAGCTGTATTTTATAAAAGCCTGTAATCTCCATTACCCATTTTCTTTTTCTTTAAAGAAACATCCAAGCTCCCTAGTTTCTTTCAACAATGTCACTTGCCAACATTGTTTGCAGCAGAGATAGTTTTAAATTTTATGTTGTTTCTGTAGTAACTTTACAGAAAAAATATAGTCTGGAAATTGTTATGAATTAGTTCAGATCATTAGTTCAGAGAGAACAGTTTTAACTCTACATTACAGAAAATTAATGTAGGTATAGTTGCCAGTTACTAATAAATAAAAAGCAATGCCCCTAAGGAAGCATCTTGGCAGATACATAGGGAAGGTTAACTATATTTAGAACAATAGAATATAATCTGACTGACATAATACAAAACAATTGCATTTATTGCTTGACTTTTATTTTTTTTTTCCAAAATACTTAGCATAACAACCTATTACATTAACTTGTGAACAGCCCTGTGTTTTCGGGACTAGAGTGGGCTGGAAGTGGTAATGGATGTATTTTGTTAAATGCTTATCTATATCTGTCTTTGCTAATCTAGAAGCTGTTTTAGCTAATGATTTTAAATTACCAGGAGGAAGGCTCCTACAAGATTAAATTACTCTCATTCATAAAACATGTTGGAAAAAGTCAGACTTAAAAAAAAGTTGCTAAAATGTCACTCTGGAAAAATACTAGATTTTTAAAGCATAAACCAGAATCATGAAGATGAAACATGTCACTTATCAATTGAGCTTGTGACTCATAACTTTTAATTTTGGGGTTTAAAAGCTAGTTTTTAAATGCATTTAAATTAAAGTATTAAAATATCATGTACCTGTTAATGAATTTAACGTTGTACAAAACAGAATAAAAAAGCCCAAGTATGAACAAATTTCATACTTGTCCATCATGACAGATATTTAGCAGATATTTAGACTGCAAATAAACTACATTTGGAATATTGTTTTTCTTTCTGTAATTCTAAAAGTGTTTTCAAAGATGTGACTATAATCCTGTTCTCATTTTGATGCAATCTGTAGTGCCCAGTAAAGTGGGTGGTATTTGGATTGGTTTAGAAAAAGCATTGCCATTACGTTTGCAGCATCCACTACCTTTTTTTTTCCTTTTTCATAAGGGGTCAGCTAGTCAGCTGGGATTCCTTCTAGTCATTCCTACTATTATTTTAATGCCTCATGCATTCACCTGGGAAACAGGAACTACTGCTTGTATTCCTTTCAGTTAGAAGCATATGAGAACCCATGTCTCCTACTCTGTGTGTTTTAACCTACTGTTAAAAGAGGTTGGTAGAAAAGTCATTACTGTAATTTGTCAATGTAGGTGTATATTGCAGTAGTGATCAGCTTGGGACTTCTAGAAAATATTCATTTGTACCTTGTCAAGGTAATGTTAATCATGTTAAGGTCAAACTTATTGAAACACGTCTTTCTGTGACTTCAGTATTTTCTCCTTACACTCCAATTATCATTGACATTTTTTTGTAGCTTTACTCCTAAACATTTGAACTTGGCAATTTAGATTGAAAGTCTAAGTTTGTATGACAAGAAAACTTACAGGCTACCTGGAAAAGGATTTATTTATTGCTGGCCTCCACAACAAGGTGTTGCTGGACTGCAGTTTCTGCTGCATCTGATGGGAGAATATAGACTGACAGAAGTCCTTTTCATGTGTATTAAAAGGTAAGAAAATTCTGATAGTTAAATCTTCATATATAGAAAATTAAATAATATACATATAAATAGATCAAGAGTTTCTTATCTAAAAAAATGCAACTAAGTACAAATATCAATGTCAACTACTAAAGTAACTATAAAAATACCATAGTTTAAACTATTGTGTAATAGTGTATAGTTTTTTATTCACTAAGGAATTTAGTTGATTTTTATCAAAGGAAAAAGAATTTTACTTTTTCTTTTTTTTTTTTTTTTTTTTTTTCTTTCTTTTCCACATTAGGAAGATCCAGTTGGTTGAGCTGTTGGTTAGAATCAGGAATACATTTATTTTAAATATTCATCATTCATTGTTCTGGGAGTATGGATATTTAATTTATCTGAAAATATTGTATATATGAGTATCTAGATCCACAAATCTGCAAGATGTGATAAACTACATGTACTCTAAATTTATAAAAATAAAATTTTAATTCTGATCTAATGAAATACAGAAAGAAAAGTGATTACTTTTTTTTTTCCACTTCATTATCATGATTTTTCCAGAGTTTTATAGATAGATCATCATCCTGTTACTTGGAAAGTGAATTAGCTTATAAACATTAGACTATTAGAAGTTTTATATTTAGTTGAAGAGCCTATGTACATGATTGTATATATGTGTTTTTATAGATATTAGTAAGCCTCATAACCCACTTTTCTTAACAGCTATACTCAAGATTTTTTTTTTTTTATTTTTTAATTGCTGGATTAAAGGATTAACAAGGAACTGCACTTGTCCTCTAAAATAATTTTGAGTTAGAAGGAAAAGTAAAAGACGGAAATATATTATATTTTCTTCTGCTCTGGAAACTATACATGGAACAATGCACATGAAAGCAATCTCCTGTTTGTATGCCTGGTTTTCAATTACAATGTCAGGATACAAACACCTTACCTCTTTGCAGGTAAGAAAAATAACCATATTTTCAGTAATTTATTTGTTAGACACAGAACAGTGAAATGCAAGATCTCTTTTGTTAGATGGAAGAAAAAAGTGAATCTGTGTAGGTGGACATATGTGCATGAACAATGAGAATGAAGTCCTCTGTCTTATTTAAATGAATTTCTATAGGAAAAAGCGTGTTTTCTGCCTTCAGACATGAAGAATTATGTGGCTTAACAAGTAGCAACAGTTAGGTTTTTTGAAGTAGTGGAGGTGAGGTTTTTTTTTTGTTGTGGAGTATTAGATTTTTTTCCTGATAACTTCAACAGATCAAAGATACAGACTTAGTTCATTCAACTAAACATCAATGTCCAGAGACATACAAAATGGTCCAACATATTCTGCCAGACATCTAGCTGCCTTTCCAAAATATTACAGGTTCCTTATATCTGCAACCTTCTTCACAAGTCCTTGGAGAGATAGAGGACTGAAAAAGTACTCATGTTCAGGTTACTGAACAGGGATATGTTTTGTCTTACAGTGGGGTGACTAGCTCCTCAGTTTTTACAGGGGTGGAGATATGGACTGTGTGTGTACATTGTGACTGCTATAGGAGCTCAGGCACCTGAGCCACCTATAAATACCTAAATCTGACTGTTTGAAGCCAATCTAAATCAAACCCTTAATACCGGACACAACTGACTATGACAAAATGAGGCAACTTGATATATCATCTTCCCTAATTCCACTGGGAGAACTTCTACATAAGACTCACTGCACCCTATGGGGGAGGAAAAGGAAAAGGAAAAAAAAAGAAAAGGAAAAGGAAAAGGAAAAGGAAAAGGAAAAAGAAAAAGGTGGAACTACCCAAGGGTGAACATTTGTCATGCTCTTTAACTTAGTTGTTCTGTTTTTGGCAATGCAAATAAGTTTCCTTCAGTTTATAGAGTTCCTTCTGAACATGTAATTTTCATGCAAACACAGTGTTAAAGTACTAGAGAAGCTAGTCACAAACTGAAACTATATGGAAAATGTACTTTCTTTTTCTTCCAATATGAGTGTTTCTCATGTCTTTGGAACTTACAAAATTATTTTGGTGTCCAAAAGAACAACAACAATCAGCTAATCTATTTTCAGGTTTTAAGAGGTAAATTTAGACTCTGTTTGACATATGAAACAAAGATATAATATTTGGTTATTGAAGATAGAGAAAAATAAAGTGCACTGAATTACTTCTTTGACCCATATTGGATATCTCTCTTGAAATCAATAAATCCTGTCGATGATGAAAAGAACTGTAGTGTGTCTAGATCAGGCTTTATTTAGCTCAGTACAGCTATATTCCTTATTATGTCATACTTTTATCTTTCAAAATATAAACATTAATATTATAGTATATAAATATTAATCTAATTTTTTTTTAGATGGAGTAAACCTGGGTCATACTTACACAAGTTTGTTTTTTTTTCCCATGCTAAATCTTTATTTTGAATACATGTAGCTAAGATATATGACATTCAGGTAGAAAGTAATTCAAATATCTGGAAAGTAAATCTAATCTGAATACACAGATGAAAAATGCCTGGATTTATAAAATGGAAAAAAAAAATATGGGAGACGCTACTTTTTCTTTTTCCTTCTTTTTTTGGATCATCAGAGACATATTATTGAATATCTCAAGCTGGAAGTTTGTGGTAGTCAAGATGGACACGGCACTCAAGGTGCTTCACGAAAAAACTTCAGGAGATTGCAAGCATCTAGGACCTTGTTATTCAAGAACTTCCCCTACCTTTTCTCTGTATCTCCCAAGAGCAGCTCCACACAGCTCTGACTTCCTTTTCTTCTTCAGTCCTGGCTTGCTCCTTCCTGTCCCTGGCACGGCCGCCTAACCCTGTCTGTCCCATGTACAGCAGCTCATTTGCTCTGTCCCTTGCACGACCTCCTGTCCCTGGGTCTTCACAGCACAGCCTCCAACTGACTCCTTCCCAGCTAACTGACTGTCACACCCATGGCTGTGAGGGCAAGGCTGTTCCCACTCTTGGATAATTAACACAGCTGTAACATATCAGGGGGAAGACTGCCTTCAGCAGCACCTCCTGTTGTCTCCCCACAGATAAGGGCAGATGGAGCAGATGTATTGTTATAAGCTGTGATGACAGAAATTACAACAGGTGTAAAAGAGGTACTTCTAGTGTTTAAGAGAGTAGAATTTGAGTAATACATACCAGAACTGGAGAGTTATGAATTGCAAGTATGGACATGATTATGAACATGGCAAAGGAATAAGAGGAATAGCAAAGTTTAGATTAGAAAATCTCATTAGATTCTATGATTCAACCCTGTGACAGAAGACAGAGAAAAGAGAATCTGCAATTAGAATCATAGAATCATAAAATCTTAGAATGTTATACTTGGTCTTCCTGCCAGAAATGAGCAAGGATGACTAGGGAAGTAGTGTTGAATTGCAAGCTTTGAGAACTTCAAATTTGGCTGCTATGAGATTTGCAGCCTTGATATAACTGTATTTCACATATGTCTGCTCTGTTAGAAGACAAAAAAAGGATAAGAACATGTATGAAAAGTAGCAATGACCTGTAATGTCATCTTTGAATATATCAAGTTTTAATTAACAGTATAAGGATGATATTTTAATTTATTATATATCATAGAAATATACACACATGTATAAGTGGTTAACAAAGGCTTGTAAAACTATTTAATTGAAGAAATATTAGGAAAGAATTAGGAAACTCTATGAAAGAAGTGCATGCTTATAAGAGCATAACTCATTAAGACAGCCTAGTCCTAATGAGACGAAAATTTGGAGCACTCAGTATGTAGACAAAATCCAGGCCTTTTAAATTTAACGTCCATTAATCAGCATGTAATTGAAATTAGTTTACTTTGAAATCAAATGCAAGCTTGCTCAAATGGTGTTGAGAAAAAGAGTATTTAAATATTTTGTAATGCTGTGATGGTATAGCTAGAAACAATGCAGAAACATTTTGCATAAATATATGAGCAATGTTACTTAAAAAAGGGCAAATAAAAGCATATAGTTTATCACTTATGAAGCATGGGAAGATATATAAACAAGAAAGAGGAAGGAGAAATTGCAAGAAGAGCAAAGAACAAAGAATGCACAAGGCTTACTTTAGAATTAGGATTTGGAATATGTAGAATTCCTACTGAGCTCAGAAGAAGCACACCTAAAAACTAATACTAAGGAAAGTTTCACTGGAAGCAAACTAGATATCCTCTTTGGAAAACAGTCTTGAGATGAAAAAAAATGGCTGAGCAAAGGTGGAGAAGAAACAAGACGACTCACATTTTTGAGACTGACTTCTCTTAAGAAAGGGGTCTCATACCTGATCATCACAAACTCTGCAGTTGAAGACTGACAGAAAGCACTGTTGATCTTAAGGTGTGGTTCTATGTACGCTCTGCTAAATTATGCTATTATAGCTAGACTTGTCAATGTTTTGCATGTAACATTGATGAAGAATAATTGGTAAGAGTTGACCACTTGCATGAAGTCTGCCATTTGTAGATTCATTGAGCAATTGTTTTGTTTTTTTAAAAAATTTAGACATGCCTGATTTGTTCGTCTGCTAAACACTCCCTTCAGAGCAATATGTAATTTTCTAATCCTGTGTACACAGATATACATAGCTGCTTATTTCACAGAATCACAGGACCACAGGATCACAGAATGATGATTTGGAAGGAACAAGGATCACCAAGTTTAACTCCTGGTCCTGCACAGGAGCAGCCCCAAGAGTCATGCCATGTACCCTAGAGCATTGTCCAAATGCTTCTTGACTTCTATCAGCTGAGTGCTGTGACCACTTCCCTGGGGAGCCTGTTCCAGTTTCTAACCACCCTCTGACTAAAGAACCTTTTTCTAACATTCAACCTAAACCTTCCCCGACTCAACTCCAGGCCATTTCCTCCAATCCTGTCACTGATCACTACAGAGTGTCTCCCCCTTCTCTTTCCCCCATGAAGAAGATGTAGATTGTGATGAGGTCCCAACTTAGTCTCCTCTTCTTCAGGCTGAAGAGACAAAATGACCTCAGCTGCTCTTTATATTGCTTCCCCTCACGGCCCTTTGCTACCTTTTTTGCCCTCTTCGGACATGATCTAATAATTTAACATCTTTCTTATATTGTATTGCCCAAAGCTGCCCCCAGCAGTTGAGGTGAGGCCTCGCCAGTGCAGAGCAGAGTGGGACAATCCCCTCCCTTGCCTGGCAGGTGATGCTCTGTCTGATGCACCGTCTGATTCACCTCTGGACACAGCTGGGCCCTCTGGCTGCCGGGGCACTGCTGGTTCTTGTTCCACTTTCCATCAACCAGAATCCCCAGGTCTCTTTCCGTGGCACTGCTTTCCAGCTTCTCATGCCCCATCTCAGGTGCAGAATACAGCACTTTCCCATGTTAAACTTAATGCTGGTGATTTTCCAACCCTCTAACCTGTCAAGGACTCTCTGCAGGTCCTCCCTGCCTTTGAGGGAGTCAACAGCTTCTCCTAGCTTTGTATCTTCTGTGACCTTGTTTAAGTATTTTTTCTAGTCCTGCATCCAAGTTATGAAGGTGTTGAAGAGCCGAGGGCCAAGGATGGACCCCTCTGTAACCCCACGGGTGACAGGTCACCGCTCTGATGTCACACCATTCACTGTAACCCTTTAAGCCTGACCCGTGAGCCAGTTGCTCACCCATTGCATGATCTGTTTATCAGGCCTGACTGATTAGATCAAATTATCAGATAATGCAGTAACTTAGTAATAGCTGGGAGAGCTATTAATTCTTTATCTTATTTTCACTTGTAATAGCAGTCATGTAACTACTCCTGCTATTCCTGCCCTTTCTGGTTATCTCTGTGTACTGAATGCAAGAGGAAGCTAAAGTTACTTTTCCTGAGACATATTATATATATTGACATTAAACAAAATGAAATTTAGGCAGAATACTTCCTTTTTACTTTAAGAAGATACTATTTCAAATCCTGCATTTCTTAGGTTCATTTACAATGCAGAAAATATGAAATACTCTGAAGATAAAGCGACATTTTTTATGTTATTTGAAATATGTCCTTTTTCAAAAGTAGATCTGCAGAATTGGCCTTGCAGATTTAAGTCAGACTACTAATGTTTTCAGCTAAGTAATTCCTGAGGTTTTTCAATGAACTGAGGCCTAACGAATATATAACAATACTTGAAATATACTGTCCTATCAGAATCTGCATCACTCAATTTCTCATTAATTTTTCAGGAGTAGTTGCAATGTCCTTAACTGTTAAAAAAAAAAAAAAATCATATAAAACCAAATTAGAGAAAAACCAATGGTTTGGAATATTCTCCCTTTATTTTGAAGTTTGAATGATATGCTATATTTCAATAGTATTATAAAGCAAATTTCCAGGATTTGACCTATGTACAAAAGTATGAAAACCTGAATCTTCCTTACCACTGATGGTAGTAAGATACATTTTAGGCATGCTGAATAAGATTGTTAGAATGTGCCTTTGGATTTTTTTCATGGATGAATCTGATTGAATATAATCTGTTGCTAAGAAATCTTCTATAGTTCAACACTAATTTATGATGCCTATTAAAGCTTTTTTGTTCTTTTACAGTTCTATATGCATTTGAATATCCTTTACAAATGACTTTAAACATAAAAATTTCTAGCAATTTCTGTACTGTTATATGGTAAAACTGCAAAAGAAGACATTCATCTGTCTTGTACAGAAGGAAAAACCATTACTGTTTATTTTACCAGATATGTCTTTTTAATTTTAATGTAACAATTTTTAGATTTTGTCTTCTACACACACCTGCATAAGCTTTTTGATTTTACCAAATTTCCAGCTGTTACCATGTGTACATTGTACTTTGACTATTGCTAAGTTCATTGTGCTGAAACCCATAAATGAACTTTCTCAAAATTACTCTCTTTATTTGCAGATGACATTTTTTCACTTTTGTCAGAATTGTATACAGCTGTTTTCCTGTCTTCATGATAATAATCACTGGTGTTTTTCTTCTAAGGACATTTGGATAAGCATAGGGCTGTGTTTTCATTGCAGAATTCTGTATACTTTCTCTTCACCCCGTCTGTTCACTGCCAGCATGAATAAGTTCCCTGTAATGTGGGTCATAATCTTCACTGGGCTATTTCTGCAGTCTGGACTATCCCAGAAACTCTATTTCTTCTGGCTGCACACTATCTATTAGCAATGTGGAAACATCTCAGAAGGGAACAGGGTAGTATCATATTTTCTGCTTTCATTTTCTCCTCAGGGCCTTTCTACTCCATTTTAATTATAATTTTTGTTGTTATTATACCTCAATTTGTGTTCTGTACAAAGCAGTTGTTCATGCTTAACTCAAAGATTGGTTACTCATCTTTGTTAATTTAAAGCATTGTTATTAACCACCATAGCATTACCTATTGTGTTTAATGAGGCTTGAGAAAAAGCTTAGTGAAGTCAATAGCAAATTTTCTATTAAGTTCAATGATGTAGAGTATAAACTTGAAGTGAATCTTTATTTTAATTTTAAATAAACATTTATTATTTAACTAACTTTTAATAATAGCAATAATTCATACAATTATTAACATCACTATTTGGGAAAATGGAATATTTTTATGAAAACTGTGTGATTAATGGTTTTGAGCTGCATTCTTTCCAGAATAGGAACACTAAATCTTACTTTGACACAAAAGCATAATATTTTTAAGACAGTCTATAAATACTAATACCATTAAAAGACAAACAAAAATTCCTCTTCAAAATGTCAGGCTGCTTGAATTGATTTCCTTCTAAAGATCTTGGTAAAAACTGGGAAAATATGAAACAAGATTAATATGAGTAAAAAGTAAGATAGACCTTTACTTCTGAAATAATTGTCTGTAACTCTATTATAGATGAAAGAAATATCCAGGCTTTGGTCCAAGGAACTAAGAGACTTTCTGTTTAGTTTTGTTTCTTTGCTTGTTTGTTTATTTTAGTTTTTATGGGGCTTTTTTCTGCTATGTTGGAAAATTAAAACTCACAAACCTGATCATCTTGACCTCTATGCCTAAGAAACACCAAAACCGATAACCATCAGTGCTAACTACCATTATCAACTGCACAAAATATCTTCAAGGTCCTCTTTCTAACAAACAATCCTGTGTGCTATAATAGAGGAGAAAAACCTAATTTGTACACAAAAGTATCTCTGTCCTTGTACTTGTGTTCCTTGTTACAAAATACAGTATCCTATACAATTTTGTTTTGAAAGTTTGGTATGGGTTTTAATGAATCTTATATATATTTTAGACTTCTCATTCAGATAGCTTTAGGTAGATGAAATTCCGCAGTCCTTAACTGTTAACAGTTTTTATCATTTAATACCAGTTAAAACTATATATTGGCTGGACATTTGCTCTCAAAGACCTTTAGAGACCAACCTGTGCCTGCTGTAGATGGCTAATTTTCATTTCCATTGTTAAATGTGAGAAAATCAAGTGCAGTGCTGCTAGTGAATTGGCAGCAACAAAAGAAAGGGGTGGGAAAAAAAAAAAAGGGGATGGAAGAGAAGACAGCAGTGACTGAGGTGCTTCAGGTTTTCTTTTCTTCTATTTTTACTGATAATATTTCTTCTCATGTCTCCCAGGTCCTAGTATCTAGTGAGAGAATATGAAAAACTGAAACACTAATAAGTTAGTATGAAAAAAATAAGTTAGTACAGATGACACATGAGAGGGCAGGGCTGGCAGGGAAAATCTAGAGAAATGGCCTGGCAGAAACCTCATGAGGTTTGATAAAAGCAAATGGAAAATCCTGTGCCAGGGACAGAGTAACCCCATGCCCATTACAGGGTAGATGGCAACTGTATGGAAAACAGCTTTTGCAGAAAATGGCCTTAAAGTCCTGGCAGACAGCAAGCTGAGGATGAATCAGCAGTGTGTTCCTGAGATGATAATGACTAAATGCCTGCTATTGCAGTGGTTTAAGCTGTATTAGAAAGAATTATCCAGCAAGAAGAGGAAAGGGGTTTTTTTCCCCTGCACACAGTACTTCTGAGACTGTTTGATGTATTGTGTGCTATTTGGTGCTTTTTAATACAATAAAAACATTGACAAACTTTAATAAATTCAGTAGAGGGCTACTGTCACCCTTTAAAGGCTGGAGCACTTGATATTCAAAGAGTGGTTCAGATAAATGGATTTACTCTGCCTTAAGAAAAAAACTAAGGGGCCCTAATAGTAGTCTGCAGCTAACTGATGGATACCTATAGAGATGGAGTTAAAATCCTTCCTGAGATGCACTTGAAAAGATGAGAGGCACCAGGTAAAAGGAGTGTTGAGAGAAGCTGTATGTACACACAGATGTAAGTGAAAAACTTTTGAAAATTATTGAAAAGTAGGATGAACGTGTACTGGAACTGGTAGGCCAGAGAAGTTGTGGAATGTACAACCTTGAAGTCACTCTGGAGTGGAAAAAGTGCTGAGCAACCTGATGTTACTTTTATGTTTGCCTTGGTTTTTATGAATCTCTCAACTAGATGATCTCCATCTATCTATGACTCATAATCAATAAAATAAATCTAAATTAAAATTTCTTTATTTTTGTGAAGGATTATAAACCACTGTGTTTTAGATAAACTGGTATATTGAGTTTTAATTGGCACAATATTTTGTTTCTGTTATATAAAGTGGCTCAGGAAGTGTTTTGAGTTATATTAGTTATATATATTATTTAATACAATAGATTTTTTTTCAGATTAAAAAAATCAGAGTGGTGTTTAGTGATGGACAGTCTTTTGGTATTTCTATGTAGTATTTTGAAGTAACCCCTTAGAAGACCTATCTCATCAGAATACATAATACATTATTTATTGAAATTCATGCCATAAATCATAGTCTGAGAAGATTTGTCCTGAGAAAATCTAGTGAGATTTCTCTTTTCTCCTTCTTTTTCTCCTTCCTCTTCCTTTTCCTTTTCCTTTTCCTTTTCCTTTTCCTTTTCCTTTTCCTTTTCCTTTTCCTTTTCCTAGAAAGAAGTTTATGAGAAAATTTGCATGTTACTCAAGGAGAGGTAAGAAAAAGCACATGGTTTAGATCTTTCTCTTATGAACATACATCAATAAATTTTCAGTATGTACATACCTACATGACAATGGGATAGAGTAAACCCTCATAAAGTCTATAAGTATCATTTCTACAGTACTAGAAAAACCTAAAAAAGTATGATTCATCATCTAATTGCAAATAGTAGCTGATAATATTTGATTTCTATGGTTGTATGGTTGAAAGAAAATCTGGTGAGCATATGTCTGCATATGTGAAGTTGGATGTCTGATTTACCATCTGCACTGAAAGGACAGAAAAGCTGTGCAGACTAGTACAATTAAAAAACTCTTACTGTCTTAAAAAGACGGGAAAACAACACTGAATATTTTTCATTTTTTTATGCATGTGAAAACAGCATGTACTTTGTTTTACATGGAATGATTTTGGATATATTTTCATAAACTGCTATATTTGTAATTTTCTCCTCAGTATATTATACTGTGTAATATTTTGATTAAATTTTGTAAGTGTGAAAGCTTTGTGTAATAAATCTGGTTATTAAATACTGAGCGTTTAGAGTTTATTTTGAAATAAGCTTGTGTAAAACAATGTTTAGTGATGACAACTTGTGATCCTAAATATTAACATATGTGTTTTAAAATGGTAATTTAATAACTATTCTCTATTTGAAAATTGTTTAGTAACAGTGTTTAAATAGAGACATATGTGCAGGAAGAATGCTGATCTTCATCTGGGTTTTTTCCTGCACTGGTTTTTGTTTACTTCACTATGCCTTTTCATTTCTCAAAGACATATCACAAATGAAGGACATAGGAGAACTCCACACTAACACTCTCTCTGAAATTCTTCAAAGAATCTGGACCAGATTCTTCAAAGATTAATAGCACTTCATAAAATAAATTGTAATTTTTGGTTTTTTTTAATTTTGAGTTTGAGTTCCATTAATAATTAATGCATTTCATTATAGACTAAGAAATAAATACCTGAGAATTCTATTGCCAGAATTCCTGATGACCTCTTTCTTGCTTATAGATATAAGCATTAGATTGTTATCCTCATTGACCTGCCTGCGCCCTTCATTACAGGAGACTGCTGTATAAAATTGCTTTCTGACTGGGGCTTTTCATTATTGCGTTCACTTCCATGTCTTTTTCCTAAATTTCTGTTTGTTTTAGCAAACATCTTAAGTTTGTAAAATAATAGAAGGCTTTGGGTTGGAAAGAACCTTTAGAGATCATCTAGTCAAATCCCCCTTCCAAGGGCAGGAATATCTTCAACTAGATGATGTTGCTCAAAGCACTTCCAGCTATGAGATGTCCACAGCTTCTTTGGGAAATCCATTCCAGTATCTCACCATTCTCAGTGGAAAAAAAAAATTCCCCCATCCAATTTAAATCCACTTTCTATTTAAATCAGTACTTTATGTCTTATTACTACAAGCTCTGGCAAAAAGTCTCACTCTGTCTTACAAGCTCACTTTAAGTATTGAAGGGTCACAGTAAGGTCTCAAGAGAATCTTCTCCAGGCTGAACAACCCCCAGTCTTCCAGCCTTTCTTTACAGAAACATTTGGCTTGCTGTGACAGCTCTGTATTTCTGGTGCTGGAGTCCCAGGGCTGGAGGCAGCACTAAAGGTGGGTTCTTGCAGGAGTAGAGTGAGAGTCACCTCCTTCACTCTGCTGCCTATTTTTTTTTTTTTTTACTTTTGTGCAGCCCAGGATATGGTTGGCTTTCTGGGCTGCAAGTGCATATTTCTGGTTCCAGGTTTTCATTTACCTGTCCTGGTATTGCTGCTTTCACTGTGTTCACTACCCAGGCTAAACTACCACTGGATTACCTGACCCAGGTGAAGCACCTTGCACTTGGTCTTGCTAAAATTCACAAGATTCTAATAGACCCACCTCTCAAGTCTGTCAGGCCTCCTCTGGATGGCATTCCTTCCCTTAAGTATATCAAATGCACCACTCAGCTTATTGTCATCTGCAAATTTGGTGAGGGTGTACTTAATTTCACTGTCTGCCACTGATTAAGATACTAAATGGTATTGGTCCTGCTGCAGAGCCTTGAGGTGCACCACTTGTTACTAGTCTCCATTTGGACATTTATCTATTGACTGTAACTCTCTGACCACAGCCAAAGTGTCCATTAATCAAACTCATATTTCTCTAATTTAAGGCTGAAATGTTGTGGGGACTGTATCAAAGGTCTTAGTGAAGTCCAGGTATGTGGCATTGATGCAGACCCTGCACTGTAGAAAGACACTAGAATGGTCAGGTATGACTTGCTTTTGATGGAGCCACACTGGCTGTCTCAAATCACCTCCTTGCCTTCCATGTATTTCTACGTGTCTCCCCACAGGATCTGTTCCATGGACTTCCTGAGCACTTAGGTGAGGCTGACTTGTCAGTAGTTTCCAGAGTCCTCCTTTTTTTATAAGTGGGTACAATATTCCCTTTCTCCAGTCACTGGAGACTTGGTTTGACTACCATGACCTTTCAAATATAATGAAGAGTGGCTTGGGGACTGCATTGGCCACAATTGGCCAATTCCCTCAGCATCCTGGGATGCATCTCATTGGGTCATATTGGTTTGTGTCTATTCAGGCTCCTCAGGTGGTTTCAAACCAAGTCTTTTTCCTCAGTGGCACTCTCCAGCCTCTTGCTCCCTGGTCTATATGGGTTTGTCCCATCCAGATGCAGAATCCAGCACTTGCCCATGTTAAACTTCATGCAGTTGGTGACTGCCCATCTTGCTAATTTGTTGAGATCTCTCTTCAGATCCTTTCTGCCCTGCAGTGCTGCACATTTTATCCAGAAGGATTCTGTGGGAGACAGTATCAAATGTTTTGCTGAAATCCAAATAGATTGTATCTACTAGCTTTCCCAGATCAGCTCAGTGGGTTACACTGTCATAGAAGGACATCATGTTGGACAAGCAGATCATGTTCGGCTGCAGCTTATGATTGCATTGTTCTCCAGAAGTTTTTCAATACCTCCCTGAATATCCTTTTCCATGACAAAGGCATTTTAGAGGATGACCCATGATAGCTCCCTTAAATATTCATGTTCACATGGAATGAACTGATTGGTTGAAGCACAGGTATCTTTCCAGTTACTCTAGAGGTAGTTCAGAAATTTTCTTGTTGGACTTCCAGCTGGCGTCTGCCAAAAGTCCTGTTTTCCATCTGCCAAATTTATACAGGTAATGTAACTGTGCTGTACAAAATTGAGATCTTTGGGCATCTTGAGTGATGTTAAATTACTACAATTAGGCAAATGTATCCTGTCCTGTTTGCTTTACGGGTCTACTTTGGTGTGAATTGAGTATCTGCCTGAATTCCACTATCCTGACTAGATCCATTTGCTCTGTAATGAGACCATGCCAACTCACATGGTGGTACTTAACACTCGGACACCTGCTTGCAGACTTGAATTTAAATGTCTGGAGTCTCAAGCTGACTTTTAGAGATTAAATTAGTTACAACTCGCTTTTGAATGGGTGAATGTTTAGTTTATAATATGATCATGCAGAACACCAAAGCAACACAAAATTAAACGTACATTAATGTCAATTAAAAAAAACAAGCACGAACAAAAAAACCTGCACACCAAAAAACCCACAAAAAACAAACAAATAAACAAAAAAACCCCACCAAAAACCAGAACACCAAAACTGATTCTTTGTCTCTGGAATAGGGGGTGGGATGTGCAGTTTAAACCAAGGTTTCCTTTCCCCTTTTTGTGTTTGGAATTTTTTTAAACCATTCTTTACTTGCACAGAGTTGTTCTAAAAATTGTTCTCAAATCTGTATTTATCCCACCCCTTATAACTTCTCGTGTGCTAGAAATATTATGTAGAAAAAATCCAGTGGCTTAAAGTCCCATACTTTCCTGACTTCCAAATTTTTGCACTGTACATAAGTTCTTTATTGTTCTTAAGCAGATATGCATGCAAGTAGTTTGCATTCTTAGTGGACCAAAAAATCATAAATAAAACCCACAGTATATATAAAGCATGACAGAAGAAGAGAGAACTCTTTTTTTTTTTTTTTTTTTTTTTTTTTTTTTTTTTTTTTTNTTTTTTTTTTTTTTTTTTTTTTTTACTTTTGTGTTAGTCTTTCTGCCCTCTGAAGACGAAAAACTGAAATTGAAATGGAAGACAATGTGGGGTGTTTGTTTCTTTGTTTTTTAAATTGAAATATCTTCTTAAAATACATTAACCAAAATTGTAAATTGTTTTTAAATATGCTACATTTTTTTTTCCTTTAACATAAAAGCTTTTTAATCTCATAAATAAAAGATTAATAAAAGTCAAAATTTTACATTGTTTTTAAATTTTATATATGAAATTGATAAATCTTTTTTAACAAATACTTGAGGAAAGAAAAAATATCAGCTATTAAATGTAGAATAAATTAAATATTCATCATTGAGAAATAATTGAAAAAGTTTTGGGGAGCAGAAGGGGCAAAGGAAATGGGAAGAGAAGGTGAACATGTCTGAACGCATTTCCACTATGAGAGTACAGCAGCTCAAATGATCCAAGCCGTACGCAGTTTATAGAGTCCCTGACAGATGAAAATTCATTTTTGGCTTATTGTTCACCCACTTGTAGAATCACTGTATTAGCTAGATATTGAAATAGAAAAAATAGTGCAGTAAAATCCATCTGTTCATCTCAGCTTCTCTAACTGCTGGAGACAGAAAGTATCCCCCTCTCTTGTGTTCCCCCCGAGCTGTAGTCATTACATGTTGGAGAGCTGAGATAGCGCTGTAAATTGAAAAACTGGAATGAATACTCTATAAATGAACCCTAGTTCTTTAACTGTCAAACACTCTAGATCTCCATCCTTTGCATTCAGAATTTGTTTTAGAAGTAGTAAATTTGGGGCCTTTTCTCAGTTAAGATGGTATCAGCCTGGTTGCTTGCCCTTTTCTTTATTTCAGTGATCTATTTTATTTTAGATAGCTCTCTTGTAGCTGTTTTATGTGGCTCTGTTTCCAATTGATGAAGCACATACATTCTGGGAAGAAGATGGCTCTGCTTTGAATGTAGATGGATTACCTGAGGATCAGAGCTGGTAAAGAAACATTTTAACAGCAGTTATGAACAGATTGGCATGTTTTGTCAGAGGTTTATTTAAACCCAGGGCTTAAATATATCCAAATTCTAAGTACTACTATATTACTCCAAGGATTAGGAGCAGCTCCTAGAAGAAGATTTTCCCTATTTATTAGGGAAGATAAATATTTTTTTGGTACTCTCAACATACTGCAGAGGAAAGTAGAAATTATATTTTTTATTTAACTCTTGAGTAGTGTTACACCGCAATATTGCATTTTTTCCTGTCTATGTGTTTTACATTTAATGTTTTTATTGTCAGTACTTCAGAGTATTTTTCACTTGTTTTGACTATCATTTGCCTGTGAGAGAACATTCAGAAGGCTTATAATATCCACCATATCCTTTTATAAGATCTAATAAATATTTACCTTGCTGAGACAAATTAATTATTGAATTATATTAAAATCTGTCTGACTATCATGACATTTGGGGTTTTTTTCTCTTCATTGTTTGACAAATAACTTTGTCTCTATAGTCTTCCATGTTGGCATTAGGGTCTGGAAAGGAAATTTTGCCTCTCTTCTTTCATATGGACTTTCATCATGATTCTGCAGGTTCTCCAGGGTAATTTCCAGGGTAACTTCTTAGCTGCTTCTTTCTGAAACATTAATTTCTTGTATATTTTCTCGACACTGAGAACTCATCATGTTGAAATGTCTTTTTGAAGCATATGGATATTTAGCCTTCAGGATTAAGGTAAATATTCCCTTTTCTTAAAATGAAATTCCAAAGGGAAATTAAACTAAACAAAACATATTTCATTTG
Source organism: Rhadina sibilatrix (assembly GCA_013400275.1). Lineage (NCBI taxonomy): Eukaryota > Metazoa > Chordata > Aves > Passeriformes > Phylloscopidae > Rhadina > Rhadina sibilatrix. The sequence goes on along the minus strand of VWYO01015185.1, from coordinate 104,972 downwards.
TGAAACAAAAGAGACTGTGTGGCATAAGGATCCTTTGCTTTACTTAATATTTTCATTTCAAATGGAATACTGCTGCATTTTATGTTGGTCATGAGAATGTCATCTGACATAAGCATTAGAAAAGCAAGGCTGAAGAATAGTTATTTTATTATGTAAGCAGAAAAAACAAACAAACATAACAAACATAACAAACATCCACAGACAAAGTTTATATTAGGATTCATTCTTTGGGTTACACGGCTTTTGCTTAATGGATTCATTCAAGTGTATTAAGGATTTGTATTTACTTCATTACTGTCTCTTACTCTCTAGGAATATAATTTTACGGATGTTGATATGAACATTGCTTTGAGTATTATTTGATTTATATGCCCTGATTTCTTAGCCCTTAAAGAGAAATTATTGTAAATAAAAGAATTCACCACACACAAGAAGTACCCTGAGGCTGAAATCATACATTATGCAATGCTTCATTTCTGTTTCAGACTAGAAGTAGAGTGGTATCTTGTTCTTCACATTTGTCTCCTCAGAGTCTGCCTATTTCAGAGGCAATGAGACAAATAATAATATCAAATTATGATTAAATGAATGAAGGACTTAGAATGGGACTATCAATTTTTGATGTAATTCTTTGTTGTTGATACATGCAATTAAAAAAAATTTATGTGTGATTCATGAAGAAGTACAGTCAGCAAGCAAAATTAATCTCAGTACCTTGTGTCAATGTATTGTCATCAAAGGCAGAATGGGAGCTTCACACAAAGTTCATTAGAGAAGTCATACCCTGAAACACAAGGCACAGAAAGGACCCCCCTGCCTCCTGCCCACCTTTTCTGAGAAGGTGTGCCTAGATCCAGTCTTAGCCCCAGGTTCAGCCTATGTTTAATGACTAAAGGATTACATAGGTGTAATTAAACCTTTATACAACTTTGTCTTTCAGGATAAAAAATAGCAAAACAAACATACTAAACATAAATTAAAAAAAAATTTACATTTTTAAATAATGATTAGACTAAAATATCTGAATCAGAATGAATTATTGCAATATGTGGATAGCTATAACCATAGTGCACTATTTTTAAGTAATACCAAAGCAATTATATCAAAGCCAACAAACCTCCACAGTTATTATGTAAGTATTTATGTTACTCACCCATAACATCATACTCATACCCCAGGAAATGGTATGTTAGGAAAATCTACCATTAAAATGTGTGACTGGCTTTTAAAGTATGAATTTACTGTATGTGATTTACTGTCCGTTGTGTGTCAACTAAGCATCTTCAGATCAGTTATCAGTACAATTACTCACCGGTTCCTTTATCAGATATTTTATCAAATCCCCCCCCATCTTCACTGGTGCCAGTTTCTATGAGGAGACACTTTAGCTTTGGGGTTGATGAGTAAGGTTCTTACTAACATTATTCAACAGCAAAAGCAATATGACACTCCCTTTTCCATTCACCACTGATAGTTTTGCAGAGAGGGTAGTGTTCAAACTGTATTATCCCCACTCCAGACAGAGCATCCTGCTACAACTGGGTGCAGGTGCCCAGGTGTTGTCAACGATGACAACAAGGCCTCTGTGAGGAGCAGCCAGGGCTGCCCCAGTCTGGACACAGCCAATTCCAGCCAGCTTAACTGGACCTGCCACAGGGCATGACTGAGCCCCTCAGCCATGGCCTGTGGCATTTAAGGGAAATTTGGCTTAAGAAAGTGTAAAATGACAAGCAAGCAATGAAGAGCAACTGAGATGCAGCCCTGTGAGCTCTAGACTCAGGGAACAGAAGTGGGACGAGATGGTCCAGGTGCTGGAGAAGGATTTTCCTGCAGCCCATGGAGGACTGCTGTGGAGCAGGTGGGCATGGCCTGGAGGGGCAGTTTCAGTCCATGAGGAGCCCATGCTGCAGCAGGCTCTCTTTTTCTCCTGTTTTGCTAAGGAGGAGGAATAGGAGAGCAGCTGTGTGGGTGTCTGGCAGCCTGCCAAGATCAGCCCACCACAGTCAATTTTCCTTTTATGTCAAGCCCCAGAAATATTGGTGTAGTGCGGGGAGTATTTTATTCACTTCTGACATCTCTAATTAAAATTAAATAGTATGCATACAGCACAGAAGCCTGATACCATAGAAATTGTTAAAACTCACATAATTATTTGATGTGGATTTCATCAACAGTCCTGGTTCTACTTCCTCTAAACTCAATCTATTGCATTCAGGGCTGTTATTATATATTTTAATGAAAATATTTCAAGACTTGAACCTAACTTTTCTCTATGTTTAAACTGTATACAGACCTCTAATTTTCTTTAGTTTTCATAAATTTCCTCAGTTGCACATCTTCAGACCCCTGCTGTTCTTTGTATTTTTAACAACTCCCTATAGCTCCATATTCTGTGCTACCCACTGTTGTCTTCTCATATAAAATAAATATATCATAATGTAACATTCATTACAATTCTATAATGCAGAAACAAAACATTAATCATCCATCACCTCCATGTAAGACCTAGTCTCATTCCCATGAATCTTACCCCGATGACGATGTATTTGGCCACTGTAGTGTTTTAGTTACCCTGACAAATTTGATATTTATATTTTATACAATCTTTCCAACGTCACACTATTCATGCACTGATACTTTCTGCTATTCATAAATGACAAACCAATTGTAATTTAACTTCAGTTACTTTACAAATCCCCTCTCTTAACTATATAAGACAAAAAAAAAAAAAAACAAAACCACACACACAAAAACAAAAAAAAAACCAAAAAAAACCAAAACAAGACAAAAAAAAACCCCAACAAAACAAAACAAAAAACACCAAAAAAACCCCCACAACCAAACAAATCCTCACACCATCCCACCTAGTTAGACTATGAAAAACAAAGGGAAATTTTGCATTTCTAATACTTATAATACATAAGGAGTGCAGATTTGTCATGTCTGCACTATTCAGGGATTTCTTAAGTAGGAATCATTCAAAACACTAGTCAACTAAGTCATGAATGCAATGAAATGCAACTACCTTCAACTTCTCTTTGCTCTAAAAATTCTGAAAATATATTCAAAGTCTTTCCCCATCTCTGTTTCTTGTTTCAGATAGTTCCACATGAAAATACCAAGGGCTTCATACTCTTCTCATCCACCAGGCATATATCTAAAATCTGGATTTTTTTCACCCTAATAATGATAGAAAGGACTTTTGTTCAGGGGATAAAATAACCAAATTATTTCCCTAGAGTTAGAGAACAGGTTGCTTGAAGTCTTACTTGTCTCTTTTTGATCTTATCAAAATCTTTACAAGTCTAACTAATGAGTTAATATTACAGTCAAAATGCCACTAACACAGTTGAAATTGTGTATGAGTTTTATTTCTAATTAATAAACACATGTGTATATGTAAACATATATGTGTATATATATATAAAATATAATTCCTATCATCAGTGTCTTTCTCTGTTTTCATCCCTAGACTTCTACCTTCCTTGTGGTGAGTCTTACAGTTGGTAACTCTTTCTGAGAAGGATCTGTATGGGAAGTCACAACAGCAAAAGTCCTTTGCTGAGAGTAGTAGTTGATTCAAAAGGTTTCTTCTTCCACACTCTAGGATCTACCTCAGGTCATTTTAATGTTTCAGCTAACAAGCTGAACACATTGTCAGTTGAGCAAAGTGTATTGCAATTAAATTTTTTATAATACTAGATCTTTAAACAGGTATTTTAAAATAAATATAACCAAACTTCTGATAATTTTAATCTACTTTTAAATAAAATACAGTCATGGCTTTCTTTAATCTAACTTGTTTCAGCAAACTCTAATAGCAGTAATAACAAGGTATGTAGGTCCAATAAAACCAAGGAATTTCCAGAAGTGAAAATACCTGTTCTCTGAGAATTTCAAGAAGTTTTGAAATTAATATCCTTTACATTTCAGAGTTTACTAAACATCTTTAGTCCCCACAAGTATTCAACATCTCTGTTTTGTTGTATGCAAATACAGCAAACATAAACATAATTTCTTTTTCTTGTATATTGATAACAAAAATTTTGATTAACTATTTAAATAGACATTTGACTGACAAGAGTCAGATATAGTTTTGTATACATTGTCTCTTATGGTATATTTAGAACATAATTTACCTCAGAGTTAAGCAAGTTGTTAAGTCTCAGAAAACAAAATGAAGGTTCGGAACTCAATCTTATAACAGAATCTTGCTTAAGCTTCATTTACAGTATTTTTATCTCTATTTCCCATCAAAATATTTCAGAAAATGGCAAAATTTGTCTGTGCTTGGAAAAAAATTGATTTTCTTTAAACAGAAGACTGCTTACCAAAGGTTAAAACAAGCAATTTTCAGACTTCTGAAACTAATGAATATTCCCCTTCTGATGGAATGAATTTCCATCTGTAACACCCAATACCATATAGAACTATTTATGACAACAGGAGCATCCTCAGACACCTCTTGGAAGATGAATGTCATGTTTCTTTCACATGGATATAAATCGAAACCAGCTCATGCAAATTTTCTTCCTCTCACAGACTAGGAGACTTGTTAGTCATGAATCAACATTATGTCAAATTTTCAGTTGTCAAATTATTCTCTCCTCTAATCTAACCCTTTGTTCTTCTCATTCCTGGTGTAAAGAATATATTTTTAAGGAGGGACATGGAAATAAAGTAATAAGAAGAAACTGTCATCAAAGCAGAATTCAGAAATTATTCTTTAAACAAACATATGTTTATGAGCACACACATGTTTGTATGTATGTATAACTTAGGTTTGGGTTTTTTTTAATGCTTTTGTAATTTTATACCTGAAATCCTTGAGACAAGGTCTTCTAGTGGAAGGAAAGGTGAAAGAAAGGTAATAGATTTTGAATTAATAAAATGTATGAGATGTGAGAGAACTAATGGAAGATCCCACAGAAGCATAAACACAAAATGTCAAAATTACTCATGAGGAAATGAGAACTGCTACAGAGGACTGGTGAAGACAATAGTGATCTCTTTTTAGTGTTCCTCAAGCCAGGGAGAAAGTGTAAATATCGATTAAACGGTCTGTGGAACTTGTTAGTTCTTAAGTAAATGAATAATTTATCTTAGTTTTTCTTTTACACTTATAATTATTTACCTGGATAATAGAATAAGATCCATACATTATTTGGAACTTTTTTTTCCCCAATTATGCCTGCTTAGCAGTACAATCTCTAAATTCCCACACCTGACCTAATGGAAGAAATAACAGCACCCTAATTTCTATATCTGAGCAGATTCCACTGTACTTTGTGTATAGGTGACTAGAATTGTTTGCTGCTGAAGGAAGTAATATACAGTAATCAATCCAAAATTTAATTTCAACATTATTTATGTCATATCTCAAAGACACTCAACAAAGAAATTTTGTTTTGTAGCAGAAAGGCTACATCAAAATGTACAAGTGCCAATATATCTGATTTTTTCAGGGAATACTTGACTGCTTTTTTCCCAAGAAAAAATCAAATGCGTCTAAATCTAAGATTCAGCTTCAGGGAAATTTATTTTTTCGCTTTGCATAAGGACTTTTTAATGTGAGATAATACTTTCCCTTTAAGGACTCCATGGCAACTCCAGCTTTATGGTTTTGAAACTCTGTTATTCAGAGAGAATAAAAAAAAAAAATTCTTCTCCCTGTGAAACACTTTAGTTCAGGGAAGATTTTGTAAACTGAGTTCTGAACTGTCAGATACTGGGTACTGAAGTTCCAACTATTAGAAAATCTGTGTAACGCTTTTGTAAGTAACAAAATACATATTTTTACAGACTCTTTCTACCTCTCTGCTTCTGAATTTTTTTTTTTTGACGGTACAATTTCTAGAGAAAAATGAATTGTTCAGACATTTGTTTCTGAGCCTGATACAATAAATCTCACAAAATAATTCTCTTTTAAAGGGATAATTTATGAACTGAACAGGTAACGTTTGCAACTAATTCTGTGTCTTCAAGTAATTTATCTGATTTCAAGAATATTGATTTGGAATCAAGGTGTCTCTTCAACAAGTAAATGTCACGTTATACACATTTGACATTACGTATGCAATTGTATTTGTAATATGGTACAATTTTAAATGCATATGCTATATATTAAGATAAAGAGTTACGTGTATATATACTTTACTATCTGTATAATAGATATTCATGCTAGAAGACTGGTTTTTTGTGATTTGTTTCTTGCCTCAGTGACCAACAGTGCAGGTGTGTGTTTCCACGGCGAGTGGAAATAAACAATTAGTCTAAGAAAAAGTAGAATTCTGGCAAGAATTTTAAATAAGGTGGCATATATTATAGAAATGCTCATTTCTTTCTACTAATTTTAAAGTAACATATGATCACATAAGTCCCAGGATAAGTATCTATCACATCAAATCAAATACCCTTCCACCACTTAAAGTATGCATCTATATACAGGCACTTCTTTTCACTTTAAACTGTTCTTACTATGTACAACTTCTTGTAATTTTACATGTTGTCTGAAGCCCAAACTCATTCATTCTAAAAGGTTTTTTCCAACAGCAATTTCAAATGTATCAAGGGAAATATGAAGGATCTGAGTCACCTAATTATTATCTTCAATTAGATCTTAAAATATAATTCATTTTAAATTGTGAGATGCCCTGAAAAAAACTTGTTCTTATCAAAGCTGCAGTGTACCATCTGTAGATGTGAAAACACAAAGCCCTTTAATCTCATTACTGTGCACTGGACTAAGATATCTTAAATATTTCCTTGCAGGGAGCCCACTCAGGTGGACTTGGTGGATGATGTTATATCTCTGGCAACAGTTTTTTACTGCATTGCTGATAAAATGTCCTTTAATCACATTGAGGTTACAAGTAAAGTGCAATTTGTGTGAGAGAAGGACTCCATGAAAAGCTGAAACCCTTTTTTAATAGTTTTCATGTTTTCTGGGCTTCCTGTTTCAGGTACATATTTTCACTGTACTAGCCACAGTACTTTTATGATAGAGCTCAGTAAAGCATGATCCAGATAGCACCTATTAATCACATCATTTCATCTCTGTCTTATTGGAAATTGCTATATTAAAGCAAAATAAAGAGAAAGAAAGCCCACATCATGGAGAAAGGATAAAAGAAAAATCATCTTCTGCTTCAATATCTTTTCCCAGTTTGAATTTTACTTGAAAAGAAATTGAAACTAAAGTTACATAGCTTTATGTTATACCTCAAGAATGCTGGTAGTTTTTTTTTTGTTTGTTTGTTTTTGTTTTTTGTTTGTTTTTTTGGTTTTGTTTTGGTTTTTTTTTTAATTATAGTGTTTTCTAACTGCACAGAACCTAAGACTGATAACTGTGGGAGTCCAGGGCATTCCTTTGGATATCTTGGACAGTGAGAAACCTGCACAGGGGGGTTTGAAACCTGTGCAAGGGGGTCTGGGATCTGTACAGGGGGATTGGAGACCCTGGCACGGAGCCCAGGAAGACACTGACTTTGACTTCAGTCCATGGGAAAAAACTTCCAACACTCAGAGAGGATTTACAAGCCACAAAGTGTAATAAAGAATAGTGTAGTTTTCACATTTGGGTTTTTAGAACAGGGGTGAATGGGGACAAGATGTTGGATTCTGGGCAGTGCCTGGGTTGTTGTTCTTCTTTGTCTCCATCTTCTGCTGTGATGGTGGTGCAAAGTAGTTGAAGGTGATTGGGTTAGTGTAGAAATGACCTGTTTAGTATAGAATGTAGATATTGGTGTGAAATTGTAAATAATAGACACAAAATAATCTGTATAAAAGATGACAAGCCTCCGTCAGAGGAGGAATCTTTGCCTGATGCCCGTGCTGCGAAGAACTTGGCTGGGCTCAGAGCAGAAAGAAATGATAAGAAATAATAAACAACATGAGAAACCTTGAAAATTGAACATCTGAAGACTCCGTGTTGTTCCTGCATCTGGCTTGGATTTTTCAGAGGGTAAAGGACTCTAAACCACCCAAATCTCAGGTAACCGGCAGAACCTGAGAGATAACAATAACGGCTCAAGAATAGCTTGTTTGCTCAGCATATTATGACTGTATTTTCCTAAATTGGATGGAGGCATGAAATATTCAGAATTCACTAAACATAAAAACATATAAAGCAATATAAAAATGTGAAAACATTACAGTTATTTGAGTGAAGAAAAATTCTTTCCTATAACTGTCTTTATTGTAAGACAAAATCACAGCAATGAAAGTAATGACAGCAACTCAATTAAATAGAAAATGAGAATTTATTTTAACAAAGTATGTGGAAACCACTAGTGGATTCAGGCTTCAAAATTAATATTACATTACTTATACATTAAAAAAATCAGCTTATCTTGGTTGTCTGTTACATTGTGCCCTAATAGCTAGAGGTTCCTGGTTTGTATGGCTACAGAAAAGCTGTATGCATAATATTTTTCCTCTCATGTCTTCTTTGATTTATCATCTGTTGTTCCAGAATGCGTAAAACATGTTATACATAAATAAACGTTTTATGGGTATAGTTAACTGCAGAAACATAAGTAATACTAGCCTGCTCTGCTCAGCCTCTAAACAAAGACTTGATCCTTTCTGGAGTCTGAAGTGTTGCAAACTTAGTGACTTCCCAAAGAACCAAAATCAATGAACAAGATATTAGCAAAAGTGATGATATTAAGAATCTTCAAGCACTTAGAAGGACATATAAAAGGCAAGTTGAAAGGATCTAGACATTCACTAATTTTAAATAATCTGCAAGAACTCTAGAAATAAATCTAGGCATTATTTTTGCAGTGTAGACATTATTTCAGCAATTTGGACATTAAACCAGTTGAAAACGCCTACCAAAAAAAATTATAAACTATATTTTAACTATTTGGAGGCAGTTAGATTATTAAAAAAAAAAAACAAAAAAAAAAAAAAAAAAAAAAAAAAAAAAAAAAAAAAAAAAAAAAAAAAACAACAAANAAAAAAAAAAAAAGCCACCACCAGAAATTATCATTTAATTTTAAGATACATCCTAAAAAGAAATACCATGTGCAATTGTTTCAGGATAGACAAAGAAGACAAAAAGTATATCAAAAAACAAAGACTCTTGTAAAATTTATTCTATACATAGAAGTTTAAAAGAATTCAAATTTTTGCTTAGAAATGAAAATTTGGATACATTTTTTTGACATTAATATAAAAATCTTTATTGCTGAACTCCTGCTTGCCTATATTTGCTTATTTATCCTGGTCATTTCTTTGACCTAAGCTTTTACTTAGCTAAGTAAATAATCAAAATTTTAAACAATAAATTACTTATAATATTATTTTAAAAAATAAAAAAATGCATTCTTAAAATCTGGTACTATCTATTAATCAAGTTTTATTACATAATATTAATAACCATGTCTTATATTACTATGAAGTATTCTGCCACTTGGAGAATGAGGATAGATTTTCAGACTGAATTGTAAGGCAGTATATATGAAAACATATTTTTCTAAAAAGAATGATGAAAGGTAAGAAATCTGATAAGCTGGAAAATGCTTCAAATATACAAAAGTCAGTCCACTTTATGTCCTGATTCATATCCCTATTTTAATGATGAGATGCTGCTTGTTGAGAATAAAACATTTATCACTTCTCTTTCAATCAGGTAATGTCTGTTATGAATTCTCAGGGAAAATAAACCCAAAAAGCTAAATGGAATAAAGGATGTATTCAGACAAATATTTTTTTGTTGTTATTTTAAATCACAGTAAGCAATGGCAGGAGCATTAGGGCACCTGTATCAACACAAGAATGGATAAATCTCCTCTCCTGCAGAAGTCATGATTTCTATTATGTCAAAAGACATAACATAGCATCCCATACATGTCAGGAAGCAGTAGGCAATAAAGTTATGGGTAGGAAATAAATTATAAATAACTCCACAGAGTAAATGGATGTTGGGAAAAGAATGTGTAAGGGTAATATGTATTTTGGAGCGTATTTTGGAGATAGGAGAAACTTTTGATAGCTTGCAGTTATTTTTATCTTTTGCCTTATTCATTCTCTGTGTTTGTTCTACTTGAGTAATGGAATCTCAGCTCCTTTATTTCTGAGGGGGGCAACAATGGGAAACAAACAAACATAAACAAACCAATAGCAATATCTTCTAAAAATGCCAAGGAATTGTCATCACATATATCTGTGATGTATATATCCTGATATATTAGGAGTACTATGATTTTAGGTGTATACTATATTGAACACTATCAAAACTTCTAGGCACTGAATTATTACAATATTAGCTTTTTGCTTTTCTGTGCAAGACCTTTTTGTTATTACTCAATGATCATCTCGCTGTGCACTGGATTCATAATCCCTTCTCAACTCTATTGCTCACCTCCATTGCCATTCATAGCCATTCTGATCCTTGGATTTGAACATCCTGGTTTAGAATTGGAACAAAAACTGTGCTTATTTCCTCATCCCTTTTCTGTGTACTTCCTCTCACTTCCTCCTGTCTGAGGGAAATGCTGCCTGCAAGCAGTGATGCTCTAAGAACCAGGAGAGGGGGAAAGGAAAGTATCGCATTTGGGAGGAAATCAAGTGAGAGAGAGGTGCAGTTGTGGATCAGAGCACCACAAATGCATTGTGGCCAGAGGCGAAGGAGGCTTGTAAACAACTTCTGCAACACCTGTTGTGAAGTCCCAAGGAGAAGGTCCCAGTTTTCCCGAAATATCAGGACTGATGATGCAATACATTAATAAAGGAGTAAGTAAGATTCTTGTATTCTCCTACAACTCCCCAAATTTACCCCATCACATCCTCTAAACATTCCTTTGTTTGCATAAAGATTTTTAGTATCTATATTTTCACAGGTGTCCTGGGGTGACTTTATGATGCTCGTATCCTCAGTTGTCTGTTCTGTTTGTGCTAGATATTAAATTCTACACCTTTAAGGTTCCGAGAGTGAAGGAAGGAAATAACAAGTGTGGAGTTTGTTTTCAGAAACTGCACTTGCTCCCCTGCATTCTGCTTCTGGACTTTGTTGTCTGCAGCATGGACAGACAGTGGGAGAGAGCTCTCCTTTGTTTTTAGTTATGTTTTTTAGCTAGCTGAGGAAGAGAAGTTCCTCAGACTGTGGCTTTTCTTTTTCTTGGAACTGCTCAAACCTGCTCTGGATGAAAAACCCAGAAAAACATTGGGAGCTCACACTTTGGCCCACCAGGGCCTGGAATACTGCATTCCAGTGCAGAAGGGACTGATAAAGAGACTGGGAGAGCCGAACTACACTCCACGACAAGGACTTTCTGAATTTGCCATCTCTTCAGAATAGTGAGAGGTTTTATTGTTTAATATTATCCATTTTTTAATGCTTGTGAATACTTTGCTTGTTAAATAAACAGTTTTTCCTCTTTTCTCCATAGAAATCTTTTCACAAACCAATTGGTTGGGGGGCTGCTTGAATTTGCTTTCTAGGGGGGCCTTATTCAGAAGTTTCCTCCAAAATTTGCCCTAAACCAGAACAATGGGTTAAAATGTAAACCCTCATATTTCTTAATCACTTACTCCACAAATTAATTATGGTAAGTTTAATCATGATAAAACTATGCAAAAGTCCTGATTATCTTGCAATAAAAGCAAGAAAATACAGCATACAGTACAACCCTTTCAAAACACAGTGATATTATCTATAATCTTCCTCAAATTGTGTCTTTTTATAATAGATAAAAGAAAAGGGATCATGCATGGAAAGCATGCTCTATGAACTTGTATGTACTGTTCCTTGTGACATCTGATAAAGTAACAGGCAACAACAAGCCATAGGATGCTTTGGTAGAAAAAATGTGGTTGTGCTGCAACAAAAGCATAAAAATTACCTATAGATTGGAAAGTAAATGCTAACCTTAAAAAACCCATGAACCCCAACTATCAAAAAGCCCCAAAACACTCCTAACGAGACCAGTCAAATCTTGCATCTCTCAGGTTCACAAACAGTAAATTAAAGTGAACTGTTTCATGGTTTAATACTGAGATGACATAAGAAACTGGTGGTTTTTTGTTTTTTTTTACTCTTTACTTCAAGGAGTCACCAATGGACTACTGAGATCTGCTGCAACAAATTACATCTGCATTTCCCATTTCTATTCCTCTTCTCCGAAGATTACTGTTTTGTTTTGTTTTGTTTTGTTTTGTTTTAACCTTTTAATTACTTTATATGGACAAAAACATATTAAAAATCTAAAGATTGTTGGGTTTGGTTGGGTTTTTTTAAAAATCAAATTATAGAAAACTAAGTATGCTTCTTAATTTTCAAGAATAAGGTACAGGTTTGGGCTGCAATAGAGTGAAGAGTGTTGTTTGTTTTTTTCATTACTCCAGTAAAGAGTTTTGCTGACTATTTGAAGTCTGCATTGTTGCCTGCCACCCCTTGGAACTGTCCTGATCTTTGTTCATCCTCTTAAACAGTGGAAGCAGTCTTTTAGTTCACATGGAAGGTTGCTCTCTGTAGATCAAATGTTTTGGCTAGGCCTGTTTATCTCCTTATAATAATAAACCACAAATGGGTTCCCAAAAATAAGCACCTTGCATTTCAATTTCTTTTCCTTAAGCATCACTTCAGAGATCAAAATGTAAGATGAAACACAAATCTGCTTTGGTTGATTCGTATCCTTATTGTATTATGACAAGTGAATTATTGCAGTCCTGGTGGGAATACATTATAGGGTATATTACGGTCCTGAGAGCCTGTAGAGATCTGCAGGAAGAAAGAGAGTTTAGCTATTAAATCTATGAGTGTTGTCAGGATGTGCTGCTTATGGGGTAGAGTGTCTTCCATGGGGAAGGGCAGGGACCCCAACATTAGGACCTGATTGTAGTAAATGGGTACATACGGATTTTGAGTCACTTCTCATGGGAACTGAATTTTATTTGAAGTTGCTAAGAGACAAGGGGTTCATTAAAATACTCAGTTTCAAAAACAGTGAGCTAATTACAATTTCATCAAATTCATCAACTGTGAATAATTTTATTTCTGGTTTGGAAAAAAAACTATCCAGAGACATTATTTAGAGAGACCAAAAACGGGAAGCAATTCTCCCAGTGTCTACATATCCACTGTAACAGTACATCAGCTTCTTTATGGAAGATAGTCCTCTAACTGAACCTTCACCCCAGTGAAATAACCCACAGGACAGCTGCAATAGAGAAAACTCCATAATATTGTTGTATCTATTTCATTTCTTCCATGCTACACATGATCAATTCCCATAAAAAGCTGTGAAGCCACCACTTCCCTTTCATCCAAACCCCTTATTAAAACATTACGATGATGAGGCTCATAGGAAGCTAATCACTAGGCAGGTGGCAAACTTGAATATCTGTGATTACTGATGCTACCTTGCTTAATATACCCATAATTTATTCAATGAATTCTGAAGTTTGTCTCACTAATCTACTCTGGTTCTTAGAAGCTTTTGGGGACTGCGATTAACATTTATTTATTTCAATCAAAAGACTAAAAGATCCATTTTCAAAGGCTTCATAATTATCAAACTTTTCTACTTTCTGATTTTTGATTAGCCCTAGAATAAACTTACAAACTTACTTTTCTCTTTTTGTATTTAAAAAAAATAGAAAAAAACAGTGATGTTATAATTTCCTTTTTATGTTTTATATTGCCCCACTTGATATTTCCCATCATTATTTTGTGAAATTTCTTGAGCCAACATGACAATGTGTCCAACTTCCAAGACTAGATAGAACTTACATCCAATAAATTATATACAGTGACCATACAAGTAACAATATGGGAAGATTATTTTACATATTAAGATTCATTTTTTTTTTCTGCAATGACTAAAAACAGTACTGAAAATATACAACATTGCATTATTTTCCAAAGATCAGGGACATCTATTGAGGTACTGTAAACTGAGTTTTGTCCTTTTTTTCTTTTTCTTTTCATTTTTATGCCAAAATAAATTGATCACTTTCCAATTACTAAAAACTATGTGTAAAGAATACTTGGAAAGGTATTTTACTGTAATTGATCTGAAAAAAAGTGAGTTGCTTACCTGTCCTCCACTAAAATTTTGAGTCTCTGTTTAATATTTATTTGATTTTTATAGAATATGACCATTTATTTGTACTTCAGCTTCAACTACTGTGATTGTGTAATATAAATTAATCAGAGATAACACTTTCCATCAATGTGTTTAATGTATTGTAAAGCATTGTACAAAAAAAAGAGTGCTACAATGAAGAAAGAAAAGTAGCAAAAAGATGAGTTAATGGCAGTGAGATATGAGAAAAACAAAAGTACAAATGAAAAAGCAATAAAGAAAAAATTATCTTAGCTGATAATGAAAGAAAAAAAGAAAAATCCAAGCACTAGGCCTGGTTTGGGTTTAAAATAAAAAGTGTTAAAGGCCAAAAATAGTAGAAGACAATTACCTTGATTTTAACTTTATTCTGTTCATCAGAGGGACATAATTAGAGATAATATTGTATAAAGACCTCAAAATCAAAGAAGTATGAGGACCAAGCCAGAAAAGATTACAAGCATTTAAAGCATTTAAATCAGACAAGCAAGCTGTAATAAAACGAATAAGTAGGAAGAAATTTAGAAATAAGGAATTAAGAAGTAATTTATGACTGCTCCTACCTGTATACATATAAATTACGTAAGAGACCGCTGAAGAAAATAATCCACAGAGCCCTGTTTTAAATTGGTAAATGGAGATGTACGAATTTAATACCTCAGGAATACTTGGTAAATATAGTGAAAATAATTTTATGAGAAAAAAATGACACAAAGACAAAATTAGATGTTCAGCTCTACCAGTTGCAAATGTGTTTACTGTTAATGAAAAAAATCATTTAGATGTAAAACCAGACACAGGTATATCTAAAGACATATCTAATTTGTGAACCATTTGAAGTCAGCTATATATAAACACTTTCATTAACCATTTTTCTGTAAAAAGTATAACCAGATTTCCAATTCAGACATCTGAAAATTCAAAGTCTAAATTCTGAAATCAGCACCATGAACCTGTCAATAATAAAAAAGTCTTAAATACAAGAATGTGAATGGCAATATTCTAGCAAAATAATATTCAGTCATCCAAAGTATGACGCAGGTAACTATAAAACACTAGTTTTATAGTCATTATATTCTCAATAGAAAAGAGGAGAAGATCCTCTTCTAAAATGAAGAATATTAACTCTAATGAATGAATTCTACTCTTTGAATATTTCCCTTTTCTTTTTCACCTCTTTTCTGTCTTAGCTAAAGGAATGCTCAAAATAACAATTAACCTTTAATTACTAAAAGGGAAAGAAAAATAATAATTCAAAATTATTTGAGAGGAATGTAGGTATTTTCAAACAAAAAGAATGCTTTTATCAGTTCACACCTTAGAGAAGAGGTAAAAGTTAGGACTGAAATAACATCATTATGGCATACATTGCAGAGGGAAATGTCATATACATGCTTTGTGACAACACTGAAGAAAAAAATACATAATTATACTAGCTCACTAATAAAATTGGGATCATTAGTTTACTAAGTATAGAAACACTATATCAGAGAATAGATAGAGGATCTGTGAATTTCATTAGGCTTTTTTGTCTGAATGTAGCAGGGTCAAAGAAGGGGATTGTTGTTCTAGGTTTCTCTTCAATAAAAGTAAATCTAATGACTCAGGAAACAATAAAGGACAATAAAACCAGATTTTTAAACTGCACCAAAAAGAAGGGCAAAACCATGATAAAAATAATAAGTACTTGATTTTTGTGAAACATCATCCTTTTGATTCCTAAGAATTCCCTTTCCAACAACAGAGAGCTAGTAAACTCCCAGAAATAATACTGCGTTATAACACTGACCAGCACCACTTGGTCACATTAAGCCTGAAATTTTTGGATCGAAATGGCATTTGCCAGAAGCTAGAAAATCTTTTGTCTGACTGGCTTTCATTTAAGGAGTTTTCAGATGTAAGTCTAAAGATTACTTTGAAAACCTCAATATTAACATTTTATGTCAACAACAATTTTGGTCTTAACAATGGCAATGCTGAAAGTATTTCTTTAAAAAATTATGTCAAGAAAGGGATAAAGCAGCACTATAGCTAAGACAGAAGGGATTGTGGATGACATTGCAGGCTGCAGATCCGGGAAATACAAACAGGAACAACATGAGACACTTCAAACTTTAGGCCTTACATAATAAAGCCATTCAAATAACTGAGAATAAAAAATTTATGTTTTTGGAGTTTCAGATATGTAGGTTATGTCAAGTATCAAGTTCACTATTTGATCTGGAAAGCCTATTTTATCAATAGATTTCTGCAAAATTGTGAAAGAGGTGTCAAATACTACATGGGTAGATTCTTAATGAAAAGTTATGCAACATCTAAATAACTATTCCAGGGTGTTAATTAGAACAGATATTGAACTTTTATGACACTTCTGTCAGCTTTCAGTGCTTTGATTTCAGATCAGCATATTTTTCCCACTTTAAGCCAGTAACTTCCATGTTTACGTGAAAAAATTCTTAGAACAGCAATGACACTTCAGTAAATTTTATGAGGGCTTAACTACTTAAGGGGTCACAGGTGAAAATTAATTTGATCTTTACTGTACTATTTCCTATTTTCACAAAAAACCTGCATTGTCAGAAGTCTGTTCAAGGACAGACATAATTTGTTGCTCAGGAAATACATAGATATGGACTGTCAGAGACATAGTAAGTCATGATGTGAGTTGTTCTGAGAAGACATTTATAGTCTTTATGTCTGATCTTCAGCAAACTTTGTTGGTATGAACTTTTAGAAGCAATTCATTCAAGTATGAAATCATATATCATTGTATATTCCTAAGGAAAATGAGAGCTAAGTGAAAATAAAGAGATTTCAGTTTTTCTACTTAATAGAATGTCACACAGAATTAAAACATAAATAAACAAACTCACAACAAAGCCAACAGAAATCTGAAATATTTTTGCCTTTAACAAACAACATGGAAAAATCATTGCTGGCATTATATTCAAATACCTGAACTTAGCACAATCAGAAATAATCCTCATTAAAAAAGCAATGAAAAATGTTTTATTGAAATTATTTATACAGGCCAAAAAAAGCAAGTTTGCACGTAAAAATACTGGGAAAAGTATGCAGTGGTGGGATCATCAAGTGCTAAGAAGGGCTAGAAATCAGATTTTTCCCCCAAATCAGACTTAGTCTGGTAGAAGAAAGCAATATCAGTTTCAAAACTGACTGAAAAAAAACCCCAAAATGCCTGTACAATCAGGTAGCAAACAACTCCTACAAAAATTTAATTCCACTCATTAATTCTTTTGCAATGCCAACCTCCTCTTATTCTTTTGGTTTGGATTTTTTCAGCAATTTAGTCATTAACCATCCTTTAGTGCTTGGTGCTGTTAGTTAGAAAAAGTATAATTTGGCTAATTTTCTGGGGCTTGTGATTTTTCTGCAGGCTTTAAACTCTTCAGCAGACTTCATAATGCACAGACACCTCTCAAGAAACAAAATGGACCTTTTATGGAATTGTATCAAATAGCTGCTTGCAGTTTCACTTGTTGCGAACATGAAAGTTTTAGTAACAATGCTGGACTGAGTGAATCCTGCTTTGAAGTAAGAAGTTCATTTGAACCTAAAGCTCCAAAAAAGTCATGGAGTACAAGACCAAGGTCAACAAAACTAGTGAGTAGGAATTGTAAAAAAATTCTTCATATCAAACTTCATTTATATGTCTCTGTTTATAACGTATTTTCAATTGTCTTCTCAGTAAATTATTAGTTATTTTCAATGATAGTAAAGCAATCTTAAATTCACAATTAATTTCTATCAATACTCAGACATACTGAAAATATTTTAAAGGAAATTTTGCAAAAATACACCACAAATAAGGGGTTATCTGGAAGTTAGAAGGTATTTTATTCAATTATCAGATGGATATTGTTTGATGAAAATACAGATATTACTAGAGGAAAATATACCGTGGCCAAGATGGGGCTGCCGTAGCTCCAGGTTTAACCAGGTTTAACCAGCAGGAAGTCTGACATAAGCACAAGCACACAGAGCACATATATCACAGAATCACAGAGTATGAGTCGGAAGGGTCCCACAAGGATCATTGAGTCCACCTCCTTGCCCTGCAGAGGCCTGTCCTTAAAACATATACACCACGTGCCAGGTACACGGGTGACAGGCAGACCCTCAGAGCACTCACATGAGCCCCTCATGTTGTTCCCAACAGCCAAACCCCACTCTGCTCTTATCCTCGGAGGCACACGGAGTGCTCTGCCTGGGACTCCCACGGGGATGGAGCTGAGAGTAGTACCCTGGCAGAACATTATTTGGTGCCCCACTCTTGGCATTGTCTCTCTGAACTCCTCTGTGGGTGCCTAGATGAGCTTGGACCATATGACCTAACATGTTGATTCAAAGATGACTCAATCTTCTATGCAGCAGAATAAGAATCTCACAAATCAGTGTGAAAGGTCAAAGTTAGGTGAATGTATTAGGACTCAGAGTTAAATTTTCTTTTGATAAATAGAATAGATAAAATAAATAGATAAAATAAATGGACATTTATTTTAAAGACACTGTTTGGTCTAAGAGGTTCATCTAATGTGATGGAAAAAGACTCATATGATGACATAAAATTCTTCTGCTCTATTCTGTGTTAAGTATCACTTGATGAGACCAGAATTAAAAACAGGATTGAATTTTTCTCACAACACTTCTTTTTCACAAGGCTTATTCTCACTAAATACTGATGATTTTTCTATACATATCTACATATATATACTTAGATACATTTTGATGAAACAAAATCCAAAAAAAATCCTTTATTAAAAATTCTAGTCGATAAAATGTCAATTTTTTTTAACTAAACAGTTGTGAGATTCTGTTATTAATGGTATTGCAATAGATATTTTGTTTTAAATTAAAAAAATACATTTTTAATTAAAATAATTAGTTACTGCAGGGTTTCTGGTTTGACAGCTCATCAAAGGAAATTTAATTTAACTAGAATTTTGCCTAAACAGTTTATTAGGAATTAAACTTAAGAATTACCTAGAAGTTTCTTTTTTCTTAAAACATACAAACCAATGACAAATCATTAACAGTGAAAGTGGTCATTTGAACGTGTTGCCTTCTACTGCATGTCACCTGCAGTTAATAGATGCCCATGATTTAATTGTTATATTTGAAATATATTTGCACCTGTTTATATTCTCCACATTAGTATTTCACACACTTTATATCTTTATGTGAATGTGTAAGATATTACAGCTTAATGCCTTTAAAATTGATGGTGTTTGGGGCAATATTTTAATTAAAACATTTTTTCTTGAAGAAAAACTCAAAAATAAAACATTTTACTTAGAGCTTGTAAGAATCACTAAAGTTTAAGACTATTCATATCACTTCATTTGCAATTTACATAGCAAACATTTTAATTCATGAAACCAATAACATCCATCAGGTGAGTTATTAACATAATGGCTATGTCACAATTTTTCTTATTAATGGTAATTTATTTTCATTTTTTTTTTTTTTTTCAATGAAACACTGTTTACCTTTTACTTCCAGGACATGCAGCCAAGTTTGTTTCTATATGTATGACTTATCTTTATGATCTGTAGCCCCTTGCCTGTTCCCTATCCTTTTTTGTCATCTATGCTTTCTGGTCTTGACTGGGATAGTTAGTTTTGTTCTTGGTTGCTGGTACAATCCTGTATTTTGGATTTATTGTAAGAACAGTGCCAATAGCACAACAATGTTTTAGCAAAGCTAGTGCTACTCCAAGTCAAGGACTTTTCAGGTTCTCATGCTCTGCCAGTGAGCAAGTGCACAAGATGCCAGGAGAAAGCAGAGTCAGGACATCGGATTCAAACTGGCCAAAAGCATATTGTATCCTATAAGGCATCATGTCCAGTCTCTAACTGGAGGGATTTGGCTGGGAGCCACTAGTTGCTGCTCAGGGACTGGCCGAGCATTAGTCAGTGCTTGGTGAGCAATTTACTGTGCATCACTTAATGTTCCTCAGTTTATTCTTCTGTTTCTCTGAGAGAAAACCAACTTACAGTCTTGCAGTATGAAAGTCACTCATATATAAACTACAGATTTCATATGTAAGAAACCTAAACATTCATAGATGTAAGATGATTTACCTACATCTACTTATCAGGACTTTTTGAAGATTTGCAAGTACAAGACTTTGCATCACCTACCAGACTATGTAAACCCCTGACATTGTATCAATTCCTCTATCTTGAAGAAAATTCCTCTTGGTATAGGTTTGGGTTTTGGGGATTTTTAAGAACCTAAATCATTCTGTAAACATGATTGGGATAGAATAGTGCATAGAGAAGGTAATTGATCAATTTGGGTTTAGATTGACTTTTCTAAATAAGACAAAACTCTCAATTTTGTCTTCAACTTATGTTTAAGTCAATATCATTAGAGGAATTAGTTTCCTAAAAATCTATGCAGATCACTGGGTCTGCATTTTCTTTACAGCCATTTTTACACAAGTACACCTTCAAAATCAGTCAAAATATCACCCATTTTGTGAAAATCAGACACATTTGGGGAACCAGGTGCTCAATTAAAAGTCTTTCCCTTCATTAAAATAACATTACAACATAGTTAGCTCAGGTTGGCAGAAGTCACGTGGGAGAAGACAGATTTCCATCTGGAAGAAACTTCAAAATAACTCTGAAATTAGCATGTTCTGACAATCCAATTTAAAAACTTGTAGATTGCAATCATGACATTAGACATAAGGAATCTTAGGCTAAAAAAGAACAGATTTTAAAAGTAAAATCTGAAGTATTAAAGAATTTAATTATGCTAAGTATTCAAAGTCTAAAAAGAGAAAAGGAAAAAGATATTTCTTTTAATCCATAGTGTGACAGAATGTAAAACCTGTCTGCCAAAAGAGATGTTGAACTAGAAATACTGGAAGGACAGCAGGATTAGGGAAGTTTCTTTCCCTTTGTTCTGGGACGAATATTGTATTTAGTTTTGGGCCCCTCACAACAACAAAGACAACAAATTGAGGGTCCAGAGAAGGGCAACAGAGCTGATGGAGGGTCTGGAGCACAAGTCTGATGAGGAGCAGCTGAGGGGGCTGGGGGTGTTTAGCTTGGAGAAAAGGAGACTCAGGGGACACCTAATCACTCTCTACAACTGCCTGAAAGGATGCAGTAACAAGTGGAGGGATTGGCCTCTTCTCCAAGGTAACAACTGACAGGATTAGAGGAAATGGCCTCAAGGGGAGGTTCAGATTGGATATCAGGAAAAAAAAAAAATCTTCATTATTGCTCAGCCTACCCAGGGAAGTGGTAGACTCACCATCCCTGGACCTGGAGTTGTTCAAAACCTATGTAGCTGCACTGCTTAAGGACATGGTTTATTGGTGGACTTGGAAATGTTGGGTTAACGGTTGCACTTGATGATCTTATAGGTCTTTTCCAACCTAAATGCTTCTGTGATTCTACGAAGAGAAAACAATGCTCCACGTATTGATAAACATGAAAATAAATCAATAACTGAAAGAAGAATTTTTTAAAGAAGAGTCAGTCATGTCAATTTTCTTTCAATGTTACAAGCAGTCAATGCATTCTTGAGTATTGTCTTCCTTAACTATAATAGCCTTAAATTCCTTCTGAATATGGATTTATAGTATCTAAAGGTAAAAATTAATCTATGATTTTGTTTTAATCCACCAGGCACCTAAACACCACAGAGATATTTGCTTACCCTCCTCCCCTTCTTGGATGGGAGAGAGAATTGGACAAAAGAAAAAATCATGAGTTGAAATAAAGATAGTTTAATGGGATATAAAATAAATAAATAAAAAACCCGATAGTAATAATAACACATTTAGGATACGAAAAGCTACTGAAAGTTGAGAAACACATTTAGTGCTGGTATCTTAGTGTGCAGCTGTGTGCAGGTTGAGCTCTGGGTGCCTGGAGCCTGAGATGAGGCGTGAGCCGGAGCCAACACTTTGGCATGAGGACTTGTGGAGGTAAATACTCAGAGGCAGACACAGCAGGAGCTGAGGACTCAGCTGGAAGACCCCAGGCTTTACCACATACAGACTGTGAGAATATAAAAGCTCAGGGATTCCTTTGTTTAGGGTCTCTGCTCAAAGGCACCAGCTCAAGATGTTATTCTCTTTTTGTATGGCAGTTAAATTATTTTAAGGATCCAGATGTCTGAGATTCTGCTCCATGAAACCTGGGGTTGAGCTGGTAAGAAGACAGTGCATGTGGAGCTGCTCACTGGGAAGTGTCTTTGGTCCTAGCTCAGGTGGTGTCAGTGTGATCGTCACAACACTCCTGTATGGTCAGACAGGAAAGTTTCCCTAACAGTGATGGGCAATGTAATTGCTCACCACCAGCTGACTGATGTCCATCCAGTTCCTAAGCAACATCTCCTGGCCAGCCTTGGCCCCAGTTTATAATCCGAGCATGATTCCATACAGTATGGAATATCCCTTTGGCCGGATCGAGCCTTCTGTCTGTGTCCCCTCCCAGCTTCCTGTGCATCCCTTTTTCCTCCAATATCCTCTCTGACCAGGACGGTATAAGAGACAGAAGAGACACCAACCCCACTGTGGGACAGTGAGCTGTGTGGGGCTGAACTAGCTATTGGTGTAAATCATAACAACTATGTTCCCCACTCTGGTTCACAGAGACATCCTGAAAACTTACAGGCTCCATGCTCCCAGGTACTCCCACCCCTCTGGAATAATTAGTGAAGGATTTTTGAAAAAACACCACTGCACCAGTCCCAAACTTCTTGATGATATGTGCTCTCTTTCTATGCTGAATAGAGAAGGAGAGTAGCACCTTCCAAAAATTATGAGAGGATTCAGATTTCACACCAGAAGAACTTGTCAAGATTAGCAAACTCTGAATGACGTGACTACATCTGCAAAAGTGGAATGTAATTGTGTTCAAGGGCTGTTGGCAAATTATAGTTAATGGTGGTGATTTGAATGGATCTATTTATTATTTTTGTCACCTACAAAATTAATTTTAGTATCAGACTCTGCGACCTTGACCCACAGATGACTCCAGTGAAAGTGAAATAATCAGGTTAATTTATTTTTGTCTTAGTTCATATCCTAAGTACATATTTTAAATTAAAATCTGCCAGATGAGTCAGTAACATAGAAGTTAATTAATTTCTTACAATATCTAATCAAAATCCCCCTAGAGCAAAAATGCAAACTAACACCTAAGATCATACCTCAAATTACAGCAAATCCAATATGTATCGGATCAACACATTAAGATTGCCTAGAAACCTTCTGCTTCTAATCTGCACATTTTCCCCTTTTTTGGTTTTCCTTCTTTCCTGCATCAAAACGAGCATAAATTATGCTAACAAGAATTGCTGTATGAAGAACAAGTGATGCAAAATTCTTGGAGATTTTCTAGACCTGCCAGTATAATTATTACTATTATAAATTTATTTATCTTTTTATATTTCATGTCTTCAAGTGACATGTTACCTGAGGCTGTCCATGCAAGGAAATCTGTACATTCTTTCATCTCCCAAATGTCTGGGGAAACGAAAATATATGAAAAGACATCTGCTGAAAAAAATATAGTCACATATGTTTGATACTGACATCCTTTGAGGGAACTTGTACAAAAAGATTTTCAGAAACTGATGTAGTCATAGTTATTGGCTACAGTAGTCTGTTAATTAGCAAATATGTAGAGGTCTTCCTGCAAAGGGAGTTTTCATTGGTAAAATCTGTTAATATACATTATTTCTTAAAATACATCAAGATCATTTAATAAAAATAAATCTACGAAACACTGCACTAGGAAAATCAGGAGTTCTAGTCTACTTCTTCTGAGGCTGGGTAGCTCTTTTTGACTCTAATGCCATAGTTTCCACCCTATGAATCCTGAAACAACTTTTGTGATTAACATATTGGAGAATGAGATCAAATCTCTAAACTAAAAAGTTGATGCAAAACTACTGAAAAGTGATGGAAGTTTGACATTGTACATAACTATGTTACAGAAAGAGACTCCACTTGAAGTACCTGTGTCTAGACCCAGACAGGAGTTGTTGTGCTGAAAGGACCTTATTGAAACTTCATTACAAAACTGGCATCTGACTAAAGAATCACAGTGATCACTACTTAATGTGGGAAGACAGACAGAGATGCTGCTGAAGGCAGTCTTGCCCTTTATTTGTTACAGCTGTGTTAATTATCTAAGAGTGGGAACAGCCTTGCCCTCACAGCCATGGGCATGATAAAGGGTGACTTAGCTGGGAAGAGTCAGTTGGAGTCTGCTGGCTGTGCTGTGAAGACCCAGGGACAGGAGGTTGTGCAAGGGTCAGAAAAGGTGAGCTGCTGTACGTGGGACAGACAGGGTTAGGTGGCCGTGCCAGGGACAGGAAGGAGTGACCCAGAATTGGAGAAGAAAGAGAGAAAGAGCAGGAGCTGTGTGGAGCTGCCCTTGGGAAGTTACAGAGATAAAGGTATGGAAAACTTTTGAATAACAAGGTGTTGATATTTAGAATCCCCTAAAGTTTTTCATGATGTACTTTGAGTGCAGTGTCCCTCTTGACTGACTACCACATATTGACTATAACAACTTAATACTCAGATTCTTCCAAAAAAACTTTGTCTTATATTTTTTTTAACAGTACATAACCAAATACTGGTCTGTTAGATAAGTCTAGGAAGCAGATGCACAGAGTAGCTTTTTTTCCTCTGTTCTTCACATTTCAGTAATATACTGACACTTCAGAACTGGTATGTCCAAAATATTTTGCCTACAAAGGAAAATAAACTGTGAGATTTCAAAAAACCCTCAGTGGGAGACATTTAAGCTTCTTTGTCTTCTTATTTAGAATAAAAATAAATTTCTCAATAACAAAATTTCCTAAGAAATTGATTTAATCATAAATATTTTTGATATGGGGGAAGAAAAGAACAATACTTGTAGAAACACATAAAGCTGAGATGATGTAAAGATGAAAAAGGAAATTTAATTTACAGTGTAATGCATACTTAAAAAATGGCCTGCTACAGAGAGGATATAGTAAAAGAAAACATTGTTTCTTCCATGTTTGTTTGGGTTTTTTCACTCGCTCAATAAAACAAAAGTTTTTTTTTCCTTTCTGCATACATGACTTTACATAAAACTACTTTTTTTTTTTTTTTTTTTTTTTTTTTTTCCTTTTTTTTTTNACATAAAACTTCTTTTTTTTTTTTTTTTTTTGGCTGCTTCCTCTGATTTCTTTTTTTTTTCAATTCTAAAACTCCTTATCCACAGAAGGAGCTGATAAGAGTACAGATATTCTTATATTATTAAGTATATACATATATATATTTCTATGTATTTATATATTCACCTACAATTGCAGAATTTTAAAACCCTTATTAGACTAACAAAATCAAAGCCTTTAAAATAAGCTAAAAAAAGCTATAACAGTTTTATAGAATCATGAACCTTAACATTTTTTGTGGTTTTGTTACCTAAAAGTTATTTTGCAGTCTTTGCTGGAGAACTGGAGTCATAAATTGGAAGAATATTATTCTCCCTAATTTCAGTCTGTACCCTGCACAGTCTTACTCTAAATTTTAAGATATCAAGTACTTTCAAGATTACAATGCAATTATTCATTTGGATAAGTGAAAAGCACCTGGAGTCCATTCCTGGTTTCTCACCAGATGAAACAGATGAAGTTTAAGCACTAACTGAAAAAAACACAATAAAATTTGAAATGGTTACATTAATTTATATGACAAAACAATTATGATATAAATGAGAATCTACAATCAGAATTTATAATTATTTATCTAGTCTACATTTAGAAGAACTGAAGAAATATTTATAGCATGTGTAATGACCTGAG
Source organism: Rhadina sibilatrix (assembly GCA_013400275.1). NCBI lineage: Eukaryota > Metazoa > Chordata > Aves > Passeriformes > Phylloscopidae > Rhadina > Rhadina sibilatrix. The sequence goes on along the minus strand of VWYO01015185.1, from coordinate 79,065 downwards.
GTACTTCTTGTGGCTGGTAAAGTCTTACAGTAACTGATATTGGAAAGGCAAGAAAGTAGTTTAAGATTTTATGTCACATTTTTCTGGATTTTGTGTCTAATTACAAAAAAATAATAATAAAAAAGAGATTGCCTACAATCGAGATAACCTGATTAAATTGTGGGTTTAATTCTGGCCACAGGAAGATTAGTATGTATTTCGGGTATCCTTGCAAGATTTTGCTACACAATGTCTAGGCTGGCACATTGATCTTGGTGATCTGGAAAGTCATGGTCAAATCTTGTCTTGAAAGAAAACCCAAGGCAATACATCCCATCAAATGTGTGACATGTGGAGTAAACTGTACTAATGTAAAATCTTGTAATTAGCCCACCTATGCCACTTCAGCATTTTTGAGATTTTTTTTTTTGATGTACCTGAATTGCCTGATTTGTGTAGAATTTTTGACCCGGGTGGAAACTTACTGTCAAAGTTCCTGCAACATCAATAGAACACTGACCCCAAGACTTGTATGTGGACTTCCCAGGTCACAAAGAACATTAGTTGTGAAGAGAAATTATGGGTAACCACTGTGAAAGTAGCAGGCAAAAAAGAGCAAGAAACAACTGCAGAATTTGTATGAAAGCAAAAAAATAAATCAGCATTACATTTCAAAATGCTGAATTTGTTGCTGCATATAATTTACACCTAAACACTACAGAGCATGTCACATAAATTAGACTATCACCCTGGCTATGCATCACTGTATATATAGTACATTTATATGCAAGATCATCCAGATGTTTTATATTTATTAGCAGCCATCAAGCTAGATCAACCCCCCCACACTAAAAGCCATGTCTTCTTTCAGTGATGTCTACTGGTCATACAGGTAAATTTAGAGGGTTCATTTTCTGGATCCAATTAAAAATACCATGAACCTCAGAAAGCATTTCTGTTCAGACCATATCAAGGTGGAACTAAAGCAGAGGACTCAAAGAAAAATTCAGTTAAAAAGCAAACAAACTGCTTTTGTCCTAAAAGGTGAAAAGAGAGCAGCCTACATAACTCTATGCCCCTAAGATGGACACTTTAATTACCAGGCAGCTTTTAAAATTATCTTTAAATAATAGTCCGTAAAGAACAAGAAAACCTCACATACAGGAGGATATAGTTCTAAATTATTAATATAAATATAATAATGAAATAGATATTATGTTTTAAAAGTCTGAACTAGTCTTTTCTGCCTTGATACCCTTAGCAGGTGCTTCTTTTCCTACAAAGCTGTTCAGGAGCTACATCTTCAGTGGACTTGGTACTGTGGCAGCCATTCAATGCCTGCCTTATACAGGTAGTACCATACCCTATAGTACCATACGCAGTGTCATACCCTGGCTGTTTTCATGGTCCCAGTGAAAACATTAGCCAGTGAAACAGACCGGGAGATAACTTTCCTGATATTCAGAGAAGCAGGCTTATGAAAATGTCTTGAATATACCCCAGATGTCTTGATTTTTCTATTGAAGCAGCCATTGTTTTAAAAAAATTCTTAGTATTAAGACTTTTCTTCATTAGCTTAGTTGACTGTGAAAAAAAAATAACCATCCACTCAAGTCTGCCATATGATTCATGCTGTAGAGAGGCTTTATGACCAGTGACCTGTGGTAAGCTACCTCCAGTTGCCTTCCGGATACTCTTTGTAACCATTGTCTCTTCCTTTTTAGCATTTTTGGTATGCTGCAAAATATTGATGTCAGTTGGTATAAGCACATGAGACACTAATTTTGAAGACTTTAAAAAAACTAAGGTTATATTGCTGATTTAGCTGAAAAAAAATAAGCTTTGCTGAAATCAGTTAAAATTCAGAGGATGGTTAAGAGAGAGCAGATTTTAGATAAGCTATCCTGGATCTAATAACTCATTGCTTGTCAACTTTATGTTTGTGTAAACTGGGCTTGTAACGAAAAACAAGGAAATTGATCAATAGACCAAGACACATAAGATGATTGGCAAATGCTCTATCTCCAGAAACAGTCCTGAAACGGGAAACTACAGGTTTTTCCAAGGGAGTCATTTATCACACATGCATTGAAAGGTTGAAAGTTTAGAGTGAGGAAGACAAGTTTTACTTCCTCCTTTTGGTGACCACTCCCCACATAAGACCCCCCAACCCATTTCAGAGACCAAACTACGCATGCTTAATGGCCTTTTTCTCAATTAGCATATGGAGCAGAGAAGAGGAGGTGACAGGGGTATGAATATGCATTTGTATTTTGTGTATTCAACACTTTTGTGGATAAAAGGTTTTGTAATTACCTGTGATCTTTGCAGTGCATAGTGGGGAGCTATCCCACGCAGCTGCCCGGCTGTCCTAACAAACATACACTTTCTAACTCAACTGTTAGAGAGTCTTTTGTCCGTCACAATTGGGTATCGATATTAGATCGATATTCATATTTTAATAAATCACACATATAATTCCTTAGTAGAATGGAGGTAGAGAGAGGTAATAGGACAATGAACAGAGACAAATCAGAGTTGGTCACTCTCATCAGGAGGAAGGTCTGTAACCACCTTACTCTCTTTTTTGTGCGTATTTTTGTGTATGAACAGAAACAGGTTTGTAGTTCATTGAGGTCAAAGTTACTTGTTATCTCAATGTCTCCTCATAGCAAATAAAAGAGGACACCCACCTACGCTTGCAATGACTGAGCTTTTCTAGAGAAGCTACGGTGAACCAGCAGCTGCTTAGATAGAAGTTTATATTCTCATAGGCTGCAGAAATGTGAGACTCAAAAAATGTGTTTGTTAGACTTGAAGAGACTGCAGATTCCTCATTCATTCCAACTATATGAGTTGAAATTTTGTGCCGTGGGAGTTGCTGCCTCAGTAGAGCAAGAAGCACAAAAGTCATAGTGTCAAGCTGACATCTCCTTTCATGAGAAGTATCCTAAAGATATTCTATTTGCCCTCTTAAGAATTCCACAGTCTGCCTTGTCTTCCAAGTTAGTCACCACTTTACCTCTACAATAAAACTGTAATGACACTTATTTCACATCAGTGTTGTGATACTGCTTCATTTTAGGAAGACACAGAATTATGCAAATGCTCTTGTTACCATAAATTATGTCACCTCTGTTGTCTTCCAGATACTCTATGCATAAACATCTGTTCTGTTGTCACACATTTCATTTTCAGTAGTGCACTGTGTATTCCTTCCTCCTTTAGTGACTGCTTCTATTTACTTGCATTTTTTGTGCATTCATTTGAGACATGTAGGTTAATCTTTTCTTTTTCACAGGAAGAAAAGCTGTAGAGTACCCCATGAGTCAGCACAAAAGAGGCTTAACTAGGCTACTGTTCTCTGAATTTTTTCATGATATTCCACAGTGCATCATCCTTATATTTATTAAAATAACTTTCTTCTGTTTTACAGAGGAATTGATTTCAAAGAACAGTATTTTTTTTTAGCTTTCCAACATATGGAGTCTTCTTATGCGTTATATTTCTTTTGATGGTCTTGTCTAGACAATATGGTCTAATTAAGAGTTCAAAAAAAGCTGAGATTCCTAAATACAATTTTTGCAAGAACTTATATATGAAAACTTATACCAGTTCTAAATATTTTTTAACTTCTAATTTTTAAATTTTTAAAATTTTTAAATTTTAACTTTTTATTTTTTAAAGTTCTAATATTTTTAACTTTGTATTAACCTGTAATTGATAAGTCTTAATTTTTTTTCAATAATTGCACATACAGTGACTGTTTTAATATTGCATAAATTAATGCCTTCTTTAATTTAAAAGATAGCATGGCATTATTTATTTAAGTATCAGTAAAGTTCAAACTGACCCCATATTTTAGACTCTTTGTCCTAGCAAAAATAATACGTTGCTATTTTAACTGCATCAAAACATTGACATGTCATTTATACCTAGTATTGCTATATAAAAGACAAAAAAGGTTTGTGGCTTAAAAAAAGTGATTCAAGCAAAATGTTTGTCTGTGTAATAAAAATATCATCTCCCTACAACACCCTACACACAGAAGAGTGTAGTGGTATTGGGCAGGCAAGGGAAGCCAAATAACTTAGTTGGGGAGACAAACACTGCCCTGGCCAAGAGGTCAACCAAGATGAACTTGATTGTTGGTATGTCTGTCCATCTGTACCTGAGGCAACTGTGGAAGAGCAAAGATCCAGAACCAACACATGAATGGACAGTTTGTGAGATCCCAGTTCTGGAGGGATCCAAAGCATGTGCTTGTGTCTGTTTGTGTTATGCTGCATAGGTACAAGGGGGCCTGTACCAGAAACTGTAGTGGGACTGTAGCACAAGGGCACAGTGCACATTCCAGCAGCTGGGGAGACTGGGAAGCAGGAGCAACTACTGGGCAGACCAAGTGTCTGAGCTGAAGGATCCATGTTGCACAATCTATATATAAATATTTTCCACTGGCCATTATCCTGATGAGTCACACGGGAGAAAGAAGAATTTGTTTGTGCTGTGTTCATGTGAACTGTGTGTCTGTCTGAGATTGGTGTGATCAGCTGTGTATTTTTGTAGGTCTGTGTTGTATATTCCTATTTCTGCATATGCCCATTGGGAATTGTCTTGGTTTGGAAAGACAGGTATCTGCCAGGGAGAACTGCAGTTTCCCTTAGAATGGGAAATGTAAACCCCCTCACCCCCCACCAAATTATAATTTTGCAATTAAGGGCTTTCAGGCAAAGATTTGGGAATAGGAATAACAGTTCTTTACTAGGAATATTAACAATCAAATGCAGTAGAAAAAAACAAAACCACCCAACCAAACCAGCAAAACAACAATTTTGGAGAACCCTGACAGAGTTAGAGCTACAACCTGACACCCTGTTGGTCAGGGTGTTGGAAGCAGTCCAGAAGTGATTCCTCCTGGAGTGACAGATGTGGTTCTGTTGGAGTAGAGATGATCCTGTAGAACAAGGGTCCAGGGATGGTGAGAAAGGGTCCAGTCTTCCTCCAGGAACTGGGTGAAGCTCCCCGCCTTCGTGTTCTGTGTCTCAGTTTTATCCAGGTAGGAATGGTCTCAGTTTTATCCATCTCACAATAGGATGATGTAATGTGGATAGTCTATTTCGGGGATGTGTGCTTTTAAGAGTGTCTTAATGCTCCATTAGCAGAAATATTCCCCGGGCAGTGAAAGAGATAAGAAACAATGCCCTACCTGGTTTTAACAGTTGGCCCATAAGGCACCTGCCCCTCTCCCTCCCAGAGATAAGGAAAAAACATCTCCCCAAACTGCTTTTAACAAATGAAAATAGAATACACACCCCTGGCTCCACAACCCAAGACAAAAATTCATGCTCTGCTCTCTTCCTTGTTTAATATGGGCTTGTGGAGTTGAAGCAATCTTTTCTTCACTGGGCTCCTGATTTGAGAGATATGTAATAAAAAATGTAAGAATTAAGATCTCAAATAATATTTTATTACAGATTAGGCCTAAAAGTTTCATTTGTATATGTTTTATTTTTGGTGTTCTCAAATGTTTTGTTTCTAATTCTAAACTTTTAAATTTGTTTTTTCTTACAATTTTATTGAAGTTTGAAATTTTAATTAATATAATTATTTTATTAGTTTGCCTTATAAATTCAGAAATGCTTACTTTGAAGGAATCAAAATAGAGCTGTCAAAACAGTGTATGCAGAATACAGAACACAAAACTGTTCTAGGATAGGATGTACAGCCTTCTGTGCTGTAATATGTCACCAAATGGAAAAAAGAAATTACTCAATGGCTCTCAAAAAAAAAAAAGACGTTAAATTTTCATTCTTCCACTGGATGCTTTTTGTTTTGCTTCCTCTACCAAAATGGGAAAAAAAAAATCAGAGTTTAAGAATATCATGCAATGTTTTTTGAACACTTTTGTGCACAACACTTTTAAAAATGTAGAGCAGTTGTTTACTCTGCTAAATAAAAAAATAGGATGGGCAAACATATTTGAGTGATTAACTCCTTCCTTGCGATCTGCTTCTTGCTCACTGCCTGCCTCTGCCTTGTGCTGTTCCAAAATCATCTGTCTGAGATAATGGCCAAATGTGCTTCAGAGGCTTTGCACTGTAGGAATCACTTCTGAGAGATATTATAAATGAGGCTGTACAAAATGTGATTCTTTGCCTATCCCAAGCACCTTAGCATTTTCAAACAATTTTTTATAAATGCACTTCAGTCTTGCAGGTGGTAACCTCAGTTTTGTAGTATGAAAATTATCACTCTCATATACTCTAAAATAATCTCCCACTATCATAGATACTTTGAAATGAGAGAATACAAATCCCTACTTCAAGAAACATTATTTATGTCTTGGGTTTAGAGAAGCATTATATGGTTGACAGCCAGGATTAAAGGTCAAGTGTAGCAGTCTGCTGTCCTATGATTCAAGCTGATTCTGGCATAAGGGAACACCTTTGCTTTTATTTGGAAGTCATGGACAATTTCCTGAAACAAATACATTTAACAATTGCAATCTAACTCTCCATACTTACAAGGCTTCCACAAGATTCATTTTCTATGATGTCATGATGGTACAGAGGGACCATCATGGGACAGAGAGAAAATGGGACACACCTTCTGCATGAGAAATCTTGCTCGGCAGCAGTTCACTATACAAGATTAACCTTACTGAGCTCATGCAACGATAGTGTGCAGAATCTGTCTTCACTGAACTAACACCCCCAAGTAAAGCAACAAAAAAGAATGCTACAGGTACAACTTCATCATTTATGAAAAGTGTGTTAAATAAGATGTAAACTATATTACTTTCCTCATAAAAGTAATGAATGCATCTTACATATTTAGGTGAGCAGCCAAATATATTTTCCATGTTTGTTGGATACTCTGGCACTCCTGAAACTATATGAAATACCTAGAATTCTTCATAGTCTTTTAACACTAATAAACCTTACAGAGCTGTTCCCAGACTGGTTTTGCCTATGACTATTTCTTTCTTGATGAACTTTCATATTTTAATCCAACCAAAAACCCACTGAGTAAGATAATTTAATTTCTGCTGATTTAAGAGGAATATTAATGTTCAGACAAGTATGCAGTCAGATGTTGATGAAGTCATCTTTACTAGGATGTTCCCTTCAGTCTAAAGCTTTCCTTCATCTTCTACTCCCCTACCTGGACCAAAAGTTTTAATTGCACTATTAAGAAAAGTTCCTCTTTACTATAATTTAGGTATTTTCCACTGTGTTTAATTTTTTTGTTTGTTTTTCATTTACGCTTATCATTTGGAAAATAGCCAAAAAATTAGAGTAGGCTGATGAGAAATGTGTTTTTGCAGTCATTTTTCCAGATGGATTCAAGCCTAAAATAGATGATGTTTTATGGTATTACCCCATATCTCACTATTGCTTGCATACAAATAATGCAATTAAAAAGAAATTCAAAAGAAATTTAAGAAAACACCTTTTATCACATAACACTCAATCTATCTAGTTTTCACTGGAAACAGAAGGATATTATCTTTAGGTTCCTTGTTTTTTTTTTTTCCCCCTGATTGTTGCAATTATAGAAGACATTAAAAATTATGGATGTCAAATATGCCTTTTATGTATTGTAACACTTTGCATTCCACTTTCTGACTCCCTACCATAATGCTGGGTGTTGGACTTAAAAATCAACCCACGCCAAGGTCAACCCAGAACACAGATACTGTGAAGATAATTAACTCTACCTTGGACAAAGACAATACAGGTAGATTTCAATTAATAGGAGTCTTAATGTGAGAGGCTTAAATATTGAGGAATATGAGACTTTGGGCAGTTTTGCCTCCTTGATATTTCTCTACAGGCCAGAGCCAGTACCCTTTGTTGCAATTCCTGATTTTACTGTCTGAAGCATGAAGCTGTCATCATGATCTGGTTAGGGAAATTAGGCACACACACCTGTCATGGATAGTCCTTCTGAGCCTATATGGTTAGTTACTAGTACGCCTTGATACGATATAGAGCTATCTGCCTTGTATTTTACGGTTGAAGGAAAAGTCATTAGTGAAAGTTTTAGAACCGTCTAAAATGTATTTTCCTGAAACAAGATGAAAATTATCTGAGAATATTTTGGATTCTACAAAGTATTTCACTCAATCTGAAATGCAAAAATTAATTTATTTACAGATCATAAGAAGATTTTTATTTTCAAAATTCTTAGAAACCTGAAAGCTCAGGATGCAAAGCTATTATTGGATCATTTGATGAGACCATTTCAGTATTTCCTCTTTATTTGGTCCATTTCCAGTACCAAATTTGATCCAAATGTGTATAGTTTCAGTTACTGCTTACTACTACTACTATTTATTAATCTGCATTTAGGGGAAAATATGCTGCTAACTTTTTTGTAATTTCTATCAATATAGACTATCTTATCAAAGAGATCAGATCAGGATAAGATAAAGAATTGGGCATCCTCATATAACCCTCAGGAAAAAGATACATTGAGGTGTCTCATACCAAGGACTGAGATAAGTAAAAGAAAATAAAAAAATTAGTAATCATGATTTCTATTTAATTTTCAGAGTTCAACGGATAAGCTACATAATATTTTCTCTCTGATGTTTTTTCATCTGATGCCATGAATATCTGTCAAAATTCAAGCAAAGTATTTTAAACTGCAGTTACACAAATGCAATTGTGATTGACTCAATAAACATAAAACTATAATTAGTCTCATCCTAACATCTGATTGCACTTTAATATGGAACTTGAGTAAATACCTCAACAGATCTGACTATTTAAAAGAAGTGTAGAATAGCTTGATGTGTACATGTATGAAGAGTTTTTAGTTTCACATGCCAAACTGTCCATTTTTGGTGAAAAACTCTTGTAGAATAAAGCTGACTACTGATAATCTCTGTAAGGTCTTTTCAGTATAAACCACATATGAAGTAACATATATAAGTTCTAGTGTATATAGTCCTTTTAAAAACACACCAAGTAATTAGAGATGGAAAATCATTATCTATTCCAGGCCTTGACTAGTTTAAAATGGGATTTCTTTCTGTAATTTTAAGAGGGATCCAGAAAATGTAATAAGCAGTGACCTGGGTAGGAATCTCCTCTAAATAAAACATATTTGTGCTTGCCTTCTCTCCTGGCAAGTAGTTAGTAGTAGTAGTCCAGTGTAGTCAAGTAGGCAAAACAGCTTGACAGATTTTCCAATGGTTCCTTGCAAAGATATTCAAATCTCTATCCTCCTGTATTTATATCTTCCTTGCCCAAATCCCTCTTCTGTCTTTTGCTATCCATGACATCAATACTGATGAGTTTCTTCCTAAAGTTGGATGTTGTACAATCACTCAATTGGCAAGGTTGGGAGGGACCACAGCAGGTCATCTGGTCCAACCTCCCTGCTCAAGCTGGGTCATCATAGAGCACACTGAACAGGCTTTTGTTTTATTCAGTTCTTGAATACCTCCAATGAGGAAGACACCACAGCCTTTCTGGGAAATCTGTTCCAGTATGCAATGACTCACAAAGGGAAGAAGTTCTTCCCCACTTTCAGGAAGTTCACAGGAACTTCCTGTGCATCAGTTTCTGCCCACTGTCTCTTGCCCTATTGCTTGGCATCACTAAGCAGATCCTGGCTCCAACCTCTCAACACCCTCCCATCAGACACTTTTAAACCTTGATGAGATCCCCTCTAAATCATCTCTGCTTGAGGCTGAACAGGCCCAGCTTCCTCAGCTGGGGATCTTATTTGTCTTCATAGCCCTCCACAGGACCTGCTCTAGGAGCTCCATATCTCTCTGATGCTGAGGAGCCCAAAAATGGGCACAGTACTTCAGATGTGGCCTCATTAGGCTGAGTAAAGGTGCAGGATCAGCTCCCTTGAGATCCTGGCAATGCTTTTCCTAATGTACCCCAGGATACCTTTGTCTTTCTTGGACACAAGGGTAATGTTGGGTCATGGACAGCTTGTTACCCACCTGGACCTCCAGATCCTTCTCCACAGAGCTGCTGTGCAGCAGGTCTGCCCCCAGCCTGTGTTGGTGCATGGGATTTTTCTTCTCCAGGTGCAGGACCCTACATTTGCCTTTGTTGAATTTCAAACAGTTCTCTGTTCATCTCTCTAACTTGTTGAGATCCTTCTGATGGCCTGCACAACACTCTGGGATATGAGCCACTCCTTCCAGCTTTGTGTCATCTGTGAAATTCCTGGGAGGCACCTGTCTCTTCACCCAAGTCATTGATGAAAAATGAGAAAAATATTTTTTCATTGAAAAAAATTATATTGAACCTTGAGTGACACCAGTAGTGACATTTCTGTCTTACCACCTACATGTTTTTTTTGCTGTGTACTAAAAAATGGATATTTTCCGCATGTTTCTCAGTTTCATATGTTAGAATTTCCGTTAGTCATTTGTTCTTCTGTTGCTGGGTATACACACACAGACACATATATGTATTTATGTATGTATATATACACACATATGGGACACTCCCTTGACAGTCTTCAAAATAAATATTTAATAATTTATCATTTTATGGGAAAAAAAATAAAAGAAAACAAAAAAATCATCAAACCTTTATTTTCTTGATAAAGATTGCAAACTTTGAATATTACTATGGAGATAATTTTCCATAGAGACAAATGTATGGAAATGAGGGTTTTTTGCATATGTTTGGGTTTTTATGCTGTTTGTGTGACATCCATTATTTTCCTTCTAAAGAACTGGAAGTTATTTAACCATAGTGCAAGAGGCAATTGTGAGCATTGTTGGCTGGTGACATATGGTGATGTAGAATGTTTTCAAATGAAATGAGAGTCAGAAATCTGATGTTCATAAATAAAAACAGTACATACAGAAAGCATATCCATAGAGTAGATATTGATGAAAAATTAAGCAGCAGGATATATCTGGGAGGATAGTTTGAGGGGTTAAAAATAATGATTCAACATAATGGAACAATAATTAAAAAAAAAAAAAATGACCAATAAAATTTTCTGAGTTGACAAACTGGAAAAAAACTTTAGGGAAGTCATTGAGAAAATCAGAAGAAAAAGAGACATTAGAAAAAAAGTAGATCAATTGTAAAAGAGCCTAATCATTTGTAAGATTATCTATCTCTGGTGCTCTGCTCCTATTCACCTTTATTTTGAGCTTTCATCAGCCAGCTTGATGCACCCTACTGTTTTTCTAGTCTTATATTAGAAACACTGCCCAATAATTCAATAACATAAAATTAACTGCTGTGTCTTTTTCATACTGTGATAAGGGTGGACAAAACACTTTCTTGCTTGAGTAGTTCTGAACATTTTCCAATCATAAAAGGCTTAAAACTTACTGAGATTAACTGCATGATCAATGTAAATGAAAAGTTAATTACAAGTCAGAAATCATGACCAAGTTTTATGCAGTGGAGACTGCTGAAAAAAAACAGGCAAAAAATATTTGTTTAAATGTTAATGGCATATTTTGTTAAATAAAGTAATATCCCAAAACCCATGGCAGTAACTACTTACTGACTTTTGATAGGATCTTTCCCAAGGAAGAACTCTCCAGAATAGTTTTGATATGGTACATTTTTCTTCTTATATTCATATTGATAAACCTTTCACTGTACAAAGTAAATAAAATTTCAGTAAGAAAAAGTAAGTTGTAGGGGGATTTTGGCATCTTTTGTTCCCAGACAGAAGTTAATGAACGTCACAGGACTGACTTTTAGAACACTGGAGAGATGACCATTAAGAGCTTCTTGTGAGAGCAGGAGGTTTACAGGATCAGTCACTGGTAAGAAGTGATCGATCAGTGAAGAACCAACATGAAGAATGTTTCAGAAAATGGAAATCTGGCCAAGCCCAAACAGGTTTATCCCAGATTTAGCCACAACGTTTCATTTAATAGCATGTTTTCATAAATACAGCCTGAACAAGGTCTTCAAACTTGATCAAGGATTTCAGCTTCCAGCAGGACTGAAGAATTCTGTAGTTGAGGTTCAACCATTCCAGAAACCGTCACCATCTAATCTCAGCCATGGTGTTGGATGGCACTGTGCAGGTCCCTGGAAGACTGAGCTCTTGCAAAAGATTCAGCACAGTCCAAAAAGACCTGGTATCAGTTGGGAGGTTCTTGAACATGAAACCTTCCTAAACTTAGAGTAGAAGGCTCTGTGATGTTGCTGCAACCCGGTAATTCCTCCTTACAGCGGAGCATTCTTTCTCACTCACTGACCCCCTCCAGCCTTGTGCACCTTTTTGGTGTGCAGCCTGCTGCTGTTTCTCCCAGCTGCGTCTATCCATTACAGGTAGTCACATAGGTTGCTAGGGTTCATCATAGACAAGCAAGCAAGGACATTTTCAGTCAGGTCGTGGTGCTTTCCACCACTGCCTGCCTTTCCCTTGACACCTAAAACCTGTCTTAAATCTCCAGTCTTAATATTACTGCTGTAAAAGCAAACAGACAGCAATGTTGAGTGGTTGAAATTCTCAGAAGAAAGTCACAGTCTTTCTGAGACAGGTGACAATTTAATAAAATCATGGAAAGATGAATGAGTAAAATATCTGTCTTGGTGACCAGGACTGTGCATACTTCCAGTGTCTCTGGTTAGATACTCTCTGTGTAATGGAAGGATTACTAACAAGACTAACAATTGAAGTTGGATTATTGATTTTTGTCATAAAAGGCAGAGCTTTATCTGCTGTGTGACAAGGATGGGAGCAGAGATTGAGGGTTTGAGTGCTTTACTGCTTTCCTGGGCTAGGCACTATCATGGGGAGAGCAAGGGACTGTTTTTGTAATGACATCACTCATACAGACATCAAGAAAAAAGCCCTTTGGTCCTCCAGGCAGGGCTAGGCCTCACATCTTCACTGAAGCGATGAAACTGAGCATTGGTAATTCATAAACCACTCATAGAGATTTTTTTTTTTTTTTTTTTTTAATCAATCTATGCTTGAAGAACTATAATCTTAAACTAAGCATTTACTCTGTTTAGCCAGACACTGGTACTTCAGAGTGTATTGAATAATGGACTTTACAGGGATGACAGAAAATAAAAAAAAAAACATTAAATTAAATGAATAATAAAATAAATTAAAATAAATTTTCCTGTTAAATAGTTTTTCCCCCTTTTTCCCCTCCAGTTAATATTAGTTACTGCTTGTGTAAGTATATACTAAAAATAAACTGAATGGATTTAAAAATCTTTCATATGGATTGTTTTCTGTCGTGAATTAATGTATGCCACTGAGGTGGCATCAACTTAGAACTTTCATTAAATCATTTTCTTTAGAAAAAACCCAGAAAATTTATGGTACATAGAGAGCTATATATCGTTGAATTTGATTATACCAAATCCTGTATGCTGTAATGAGCTAATTTGGTAAGAGAAAGGCAGAACAGACAGTAGAGTTGATGACGGGAAAGATCATTTAGTCTAGATACACCCTTATTAATTTTCTGTGCTTAAAGAAGGAGAAGAACCTATTTCAATTTCAATTTTTTTCAATTAGAACATGGACTGAAATTTGCAAGCCAAATTTGTTTCTTTAATTTCTTCTTGTAGACCAAACTCCTCACAATACTCAGGTTTACTACAGACAGATCATCACTAGTTTAAATTGAATTTGTGATGCCATTCTGAGAAGGTTATGAATTTGTTCTGGAGTAGACTTATTCTACTGAATTCTCCAGTCAGAATATAAATTTAGAAGAGTAATTTGCAAATAACCACTTCAAGAAAGAATATACATAAACAGAGGGGAAATAATCTTCTGGTATTGAATACAATTTTGTCTGATAGTTTACTTTATTGTCTGTCTGAATAAAATACTTCAAATTCTCTTGTAATGACAGACTAATCAATCCCAGAATATTTTTAATGGTAATAAAGCAGAATTCAAAATCTGTGTCTATTAGTTTATCAGATTTTTTTTATCTCTTGTTGTTCTGTAACATATATTCTCAGATGCTGTTGTAAGAGTACAGGTAGTATTTTACACTGACTTCTGTGGGATGTTTTCCAGCCTGACAAGTTTGTTGCAAATCTTAAATGGCTTTGTTAATTAAGAAAAAAAGAGAAAGAATATTTTACTGTTTCTCTTTTCCTCTTCTCATTAAAGTGCTTTTCTTAGCTATTTCCATATATTTCCTCAGTTTTTGTGAGGGCAAATGGATATATAAAAACATATATAGACTTTTCTAATCTCTTGGTCATGATTGAAAAATCAATATATTATATTTGAAAATGTGATTTTTTTTTTAATATGAGAGGTGTATTTCTGAAAGCATTTTATATGTGTGTGTGTATATATACATAACCAAATATATAACATATTTTAATTAAACATTGATTATTCTGTTTGTTTCTGTCTTCCATAACCTTTTTTATTTATTTTTAGCCTATCATTTCCACAGATAATGAAAGGAAAACAAAGGAATAATGGGGGGAAATAACCATAAAGAAAGGAAATTGTAATGAAAAAAGTGCATGAGCTAAGGAAAATTAAGAGAAAGATAAATCCACCACAGGCTATAATCAAGGAAAAAAAAAAAAAAAAAAGGCAAAATGAAGCAAAGGGGATGTATTTTTAGGTTTACATTCTGAGTCCTAGTAGAAGAAGAAAGTAAGTCCACTGGTTCAACTGAACAGTTTCGGAAATGTTTTTCTAATTTGATGGTTAACAGAAATCAGAGTAATTTTTCTAACTATAGTACTGAAAATGAAAAGTGAAAAGTATAATGCCAGTGCTCATGAGTTACATAAATTGCCAGATTTTTTTTTTTTTTATTTGCCACATGTCACTATTGGAGGTGATGTTTTTTGTAATTGGAAGAGTACATTTATGTGGCATTTTCTGCAGTCAATGACATAGTTCCAGTAATGTGTGCTGTACTTAATTAAAAAGACTGAATAAAACTCTCAAGATTTTCAGACATTACCAGATTTTAGGTAACATGACTTTAATGGCAGCAGAATTAAAACAGCTAAGACATTTTCAATGAAAAGAGAAAATTATCTGTCTATTCTGAAATATTCCAAGACAGCTGTGTTTTCCTTATCTCACTTTGTTTCTGTCAGAAGCAGACAGATAAGTAGTATCTCACAATGCCGATCAGTGACAGGGTTCTCATTCACTTTGGATTTGATCAGTTTTGTATGGCTCTATGGTACCAATATTGAGACAGGAATGGTGTTTTTTTTTCCAAAAAGAGCAGATGCAGACTCTTGCTGAGCCTTATTAAAGGGATTTAAGAGGAGCAAGCACTTGCAAATTTCTTGGACAGCTGCTTGGACATTTCCATCAGACAGTTACTGACGCAATGGGCTGGAAACACCAGGCTAGCTCGTACAGCCTCAGCCCCCATGCCTGGAGAGGCCATTCCCATGCTTGCCATTTCTCCAGCTCGGGTAACGGTGGAGCAGCGCCGCCGGTATCGCAGCTGGGCGGCTGCTCTCAAGGGCCCTTGGTTGTGGTGCGCCTCGGATCAGAGCGAAGGACAGAGAGAGCGTTCTCCCAGATATTTCTCAAAGGATTTCTCCCCTGTTATAAGTGTGTTGCCCAATTATCCGGTAATAAAACCAAACAAAATTTAAATGTAGCAGCAATTTTAATTAAGCAGCTTGATTATACAAAATTGAATACAATCAAACAACGAATAATAGTAAATAATAAATTGGCTCAGTTAATAATGCATAAGCAAAAATATAAACCGCGGGGTACGGAGCAGGACCTTGGAATCCCGCCCCACGTACAAATGAGATAACCTCACATTGGTCCCTTTATAGTGTAAGCTAATGTGTGCCACCACCCATCTCCACCTATTTTCAATTCGTAAGATTTGCATCACTTGTTTGCATCACCACCTTTACTATGCATGCTTCATCATCTCTTTTAGGGGGTCGTGCCACTTTTTGGGGGTCTTCTGAGGAAGGCTCATCCTCTTAATCACGTGTCCTTTGAATAACCTTTCTTATTGCTCATGCGTATTTAGCTACCTCTTTAGTTACACATGCGTACTAAGCTTGTATTATATAAGCAAATACCAAGTTTGAACATTTCGGCAATAAATCTCATATAATTAACAATTTTCTTGGAGTTTCCCCAACTTTCCCATTTCACAGATCGATTTAGCTAGTCTTATCTAAGTTTCTTCCTGTATCTCATGAACATATGCAGAAGAAGGGGGGAACCCCCTCCCTCTCCTTTTTGGCACTACCTGTTACTACTTGTTACTACTTTTTTATTTTAAAGTATTGATTACTGTTTCAATTTTATCAGCAAGAATCATGCCTATTTACCACATCCCCCAACGGTCCCACCACAAAAAAAACCAAAACCCCCCATGCTTACAGTCTCTTTTAACCGGGGGAGGAATGGGTGGACGTTACAGATTTACAGCCAACGAGGGATACAGCAGGGAGGGGAGTGGGGAGAGACCCACGGCCTAACAGCCTATGGGGAAGGCAAGGCGAAAGGAAAGGGTCGTGTGCACCAACGGGGTGTTGAGGAAACAGGGAATTCCCAGGCAGAGTTTAGGTGGGGGGGTAGGGACAACAAGGATTGACAGGGAAGTCTCTGGAAATAGGGGCAGGGGTTAGGGTTGTGAATAAAGCAACAGATGTGTCTGGGGGATGAATCACAACTGGACAAGGGAGCGGAAAACCTGGGGCAAAACCAAACCATCAGGGAAGTAACAGGAACAAACCATTGGGATAATAACTTAACTTAAAAATTACTTAACAAAAAGCCCACCACCACAGTTACTGTTTTATGTCTGTGGTGAGCTGACCACAACTGGCAGATGATCCCTGACCCAGTTGCTCTCTTACTCTGCTCCAGTGGGATGAAAGACAGAGCTGGAAGAGCAAAACTGAAAAAGTACAAAGGTNGGGGGGGTGGATGGGGGTGGGGGGAATAGCCCGCCCAACACATCAACCCCTAACAAAAATCCCAAGTGATGCTGATGCAATTACTCACCACCTCCCACGAGCACACTGATAACCATTCAAGCCCTGAACAATGGCTATGTTGAAAAAATTCCCTCCCTTCAGCTTTTATTGCTGAGCATGATGCCATTGGTATGGAATATCCTTTTGGTCAGTTGAGATCAGTTGGCCCATCTGTGTCCCCTCCCAGTCTTTTCCAACCCCAAGCCTACTCACTGGTGGAACAGACTTGGAAACCATAAAGGCCTTGCAGTTGTATAAGCATTGCTCAGCAATAGCTGAAACATTGTTTTGGTGAAAAATCTAAAACACAGACACGTATGAGCCACTACAAAGAAAAATCCTGACCAACCCAGTGCAGTCATAAAATCCATGACTGCAAAATAGACCACCTGAAGTTGAGGGTCAATGGTTGCATCTCTAACAAGAAGCTTTAAATCAGCTAATTTGAAGCTGATCTAGTCAATAAGTGTCTTCTAAAAAAGAATTTTCTGTTTGTCAATTTTCTGTTAGTCTTAGTCTTAGGGGGCTAATCCAGCTACATTCTGACAACTTGCTCAGTGCAGAATGTCTAATGGAAAAGAGTAACCCAAGAAATTATACATATTAAAATCAAACCATTGTCATGTAAATAACTCAGTAAAATTATGGGCAAATATATTTTGCAAAAAGAAATTTAACCCAGCTTATTTTAGGAATTTTTTTTTTTAGTCTAATGAATTTTCTTTTTTGCTATTAATGAAAGGTTTGGGGTTTTTTAAATTTATTTAATTATATATATTTAATAAATATAAGGAAATATTTATGAAAAAATAAGGTGCATAACTTTATTTTTACATCTTATGCTTTATAAATCAATCATTAAAAAATTATATCAGAAAGGGCAGTATTTTCAGTCCATGATGATAATAAAGGGAAAAATAAAGTGAATACTTTGGCTGCTAATGGAAAGACAACATGCCCAAATTAGAAATGTCTCCTTACCCACTAATTCTTTTGTTATAAATTTATGGAGTTTATTTCGGTCACATCTTTAATACGTGAAGTCTATGGTGAATTAACTTCCTAATATACTGGTAACTTTCTCACAGATATCTTGACATAAAATGGTGAAGTAGAACTCATCTAAAAAAAAAAAAAACAACAAAACTTCACTCGGTGTTGTCTGACCCAATCTGAAATTGGGTCCTTTAACAGTCTGTCCAATGTAATGGCCATAGAATCATAGCTACACAAAAGTTGGAAAAGGCCTCTAAGATCATCAAGTCCAACCATTAAACTACTACTGCCATGTTCACTGCTAAACTGTGTCTCTAAGCGCTACAACCACATGGGGTTTTAAACAATTCCAGAGAGAGCCATACCACCACTGGGAAAATTGTTACAGTGGCTGACCACCCTTTTAGTGAAGAATTTTACCTAATACCCAATCCCTTGGGGGCAAGATGAGACCATCTCCTCTTGTCTTGTCATTTTTCACCTGAGAGAAGAGATGGACTCCCACCTCACTACAACCTCCTTTCTGGTAGTTAATAGAGAGGGATAAGGTCTCTCCTGAGACTCCTTTTCTCCAGACTAAACACCCCCAGCTCCCTCATCCACTTGTCACAAAATCTGTGCCCTACAATCTGAGAGTTCATAGAATAAACTCATATCTCTCCAATTCAACAGAAAGATTCCTGGGGAAATCATTCCAACTGTTTTGTTTTATATTATGTTTTTTTTCCTCTGGTTAGTACTTAGTCTCTGCTTGTACTCATAACTTGATCATACAATCTCTCAATCTTTATATTTCTAAGCTTTACAAAAGAATATTTTTTTACTTTCAAGACAGAAAATATTTTCTTTATTCTTCTTTCTAATAACTTAATTTAATCTTCTGGCAATAGTCCAACTCATTAGCCAGGACAAGGTATAGCAATATTTCTTTTTTTAATTTACAAATTAAAAAATAGGGACGTCTGTAATTTCTAAATAAATGCAGTTGTTCATCAGAAATTTACTTGTTTTGAGTATATTTAAATCACCTTCATATTTCTATATTTTTAAGTCCGTGCTTTAAAATCATATATATAAAAATATATACTTACCTGCTTTTAGACTGTATTTCCATCTGTTCTTTTGCAAAGTGGTTTGAAACTGAAAATACAGATAAATGCGTTATCAAAACGTCCCCATCATTTGATGGATCTCTTTGCACTTTGGTATAATTTGGAAAAGAATAATTGATTCAATACCAACTTTCTCTACTGCCACCCCCCCAAAATCCATTTCTCATTCCCATGCTCTTTTTATCAGTTAGCTTTTCTCCTATCTCTAGCTTCCACAAATATATAGAGCTCAAGAGTTTGACATTTATACTAAAATGTTAGCCTAAGAGTGGTAAGCTGCACTGCCTAGGTGAAAACCTCTATATTTAATTTTCTAAATGTTAAATTATTTTTTGAGCAGTAACTCCTATAATCATTGCAACCAATTTTTCTTACTTGGGATTTTCAGAACAACATAATAGATGTTGGCAGTAGGCAAACTGTACACACATGGAACGAGGACTGCTGTGCTTTAAGGTAAAGTCTTTTGTTAAGTGCTCATGTAGAGTACAACACCCCAGAAGGCACATGGGGGAGACTTTGACTGCTGACATGCAGTTTCCAAGAGTTTCCAGCTGTTGAGTTTCTAAGTGCACAAATTTTTCATATTCTTTCAGAAGAGACAGCACAGACTCGTGGAGAAGGACAATTCTTTCTGTCTGATGTAAGGGGAGAGGATCTGGCATCATCTCTACATTTCCGTTTCCTTTTGGGGTGGTACATGACAATATGCAGTAAACAAATTCACATTCACCTACAAACATATTGAATTATGTTCTAGCAATCCTTTTGCAATGAACACAAAGTCTTTACACTCATAAGCATATTACCCTTAAAAAGTATGGTCAAAATGCTGTGTAATACATAAAGAAATAGTAATAATAATAATAATAATAATAATAATAATAATAATAATAAATATGTCTTTCAGCATGAAAACTGAGCTCACTAACATCCCCTGACATTCAGGAGTGATTGGTGCTTAAACTGAACACCCTGATCAACTCACAACTTTTCCTTAATCTAGAGTATATAAGAAGCAGCTGGTTTTTGCTGGCTTTTGCTGGCTTACTGTAACAAAATCTTATATAGAGATGGAGTTAATGTGCACTTTCCAAGTATTATGATAGGCAGTACAATATTCATTATCATTAAATCCACTATTCAGATGAAGGTGTTCTTTGAAGATGTATATAATTGACCTCGGATGAACAAGAATTTGAGAATTCCTGTTGTTTCAAGGCAAATATAGAAAAAGTTTTCTTAGAAATATAAAAAAAGAAAGTTTTTAAGAACTGTTTTGACAACCTCCCTACCTCCTTGTTTTCTTATAACATACTCTTTATTTTCGAATGTGGTCTATGCTTTCTTTATGTAGATAATAATCTCTGTGCAGTATCAGTGTGCTATGTACAATATGTCACAGATATTAACCATACAAAAAGGGGAAAACTTTTTTTTTAATGATTCAAAATAATAAAAAGAACAACTTCTGTGTCTACACAGTATTTTTTTTTCTTAGAAATGTGATTTGGTTTAATAAATAAACACTTCTATGAGGACCTTCCCCATCTTCCCAATTTCCTGAACATATCCTCCTTATATGAAACAGGAACAAGTAATACTCTACCCTCAAAAAACAAAAACAAAAACAAAAACAAAAACAAAAACAAAAACAAAAACAAAAACAACAACAACAACAAAAAAAAACCACCCAAAACTGCAAACAAACAAAAAACTCCTGTCCCCATTTCAGAAAGTTGTCAAAATACATACATATATACATATATATATATACACACATAAATCTAAGCTTCACTTTGATGTTTCTTGTACAGATGCTACAGGAATTGTGATGAAAGTCTTTTTTTCCAGCGGTATGGGGTAACTTGAGCAGTAGTTAGAGTGAAAAAAATAGAGTTCCTGTGTTACTATTTTCCAATCCTTCAGAAGAAAGTTGGGAAATCACAGGCAAACAAAAAATACCCCCAAAAAACCTAAAAACAAAACAAACAAAAAACCCCACAAAACCACAAAAAACCCCAAACAAAACCACAACAAAAATATTCAATCTACAACAGCAATAAAATAGAAAAAACAAAGCAGTAAAACCCAAAACCAACTATAACAAAAACCGAATTGCTGTTTAGGATGTAAATTTTGCTTGGAAATTAAGGGGGGCTTTCAAGTGCAGTATTTCTAACGTAAGCTCCTATCTGGTCAATATATTGAAATAAAAGCCAATCTTACCTGGGAAAGTAGCTGGGGCACAGAATTTCCTTTAGATCTCCTG
>VWYO01015185.1:46285-57708 GCA_013400275.1 Rhadina sibilatrix | reverse complement strand
ACCAAACCCCGTCCCGCCCCCCCCCCCCCCAAAAAAAACCAACCAAAGCCCACAACCCAAACAAAGAAAACATGAATGAGACATTAATGGTTATCAATTTCAGTCACTTTCAGTTACTTTCAGTCAAATATCACAGATTTTTTCACAAAACAAAGGTAAAAAAATCTAGCACACCAAACTATTAATTACTATGATACACTTTCCTGATATTTATTTTTAAAAGGGAAGGTTCTCCCAGCTTATTTATCTTTTCAGGGGAAATGAGTCTCATGGTTTACACATGGGGCAATTTAACAGCAGCTAGTATTGCTATATATTATGCATATTTTATAGCATGAAACCAGAGATAATGATTTAACATGAGAATATAATACAAAAAGCAGGACTTGATCTTATTGTGAATATTTGAAATAGGATTTGTAATTACCATTTCCTTTAGGAGATTAAATATTGAAGCTATGCTTGTCACACAGAATGTTCTTATGACAATGCTATGTATAAACATTTCAATGCTTGTTTTAGTTCCAAGTATATTTCATGTAAGGTATCCAGAAGGGATGGGCAGATGCTGATGGCATCTGTCCCATATCAAACACATAAACACTACTATCAGGATGTTCAGTTTGTCTGTTCCTGCTAGCTAGAGAAAACACACTGGATCACCCTGGGCCTGGAGGATGATTTGATTCATATTGTATAGTCAGAGCCACAAGTTTGGGTTATTATTCTGATTTAGATTGCAGCGATCAAGTGTAAGATAGGAATGGTTGGCAAGGGTCCCCAAGTAGCCCCAGTCACCTGATTTGCATTATGTTGATTTTGCTGGGGTAGACTTAATTTTCTTCACAGTGGCTGTATGGGGCTGTGTTTTGAATTTGTGCTGAAGCCAGGATTGATAATATAGAGAAGTTTTTGTTACAGCTCAGCAGGGCTTACACAGAGCCAAGGCCTTTTCTGCTTTCAGCGTTTCCAGGCTGGCAATGAAGTTGGAATTACATGGGAGGTTGGGAGGAGACACAGCTGGGACAAGTGACTCAAAGGGATGTTCTACACCATATGACTTCATGCTCAGCATATAAACTGGGACAAAGAAGGAAGATAATGGGGATGTTTGGAGCAATAGTATTTGTCTTCCCATGTAAGCATTGAGAGTGATGGGTCCCTATTAAATTGTTTGCATCTCAACACATGAGTTTTCTACCCTTAATTATTCTATTCCCTCCTCCATCCCATTGGTGGGAGAGTAGCAAGTAGCTGTTTGATACTTGGTTACTGGCTGGGGTTAAATCATGATAGTATCTTACCATTCTTTTCCTGTTTCTTGACCTTACATTCTATTGCTTAATATCTCTCACTCTTTGCCGTTTTCTATTCCCAAATAAGCAGTCCATTAATTCAAATTTCACTATGTCTGTATCCAAATTTGGTTTATCTAGTGCTGGTACCTAGAGCATCCCTTACTTATGCAATATCACAGATGAAGTAACTGAGGCACTGCCTGCCTTGCTGCTCTTCAAAAGGTCCACAGAGCTGCCATTCAGTTGCCTGGGATGTTTGGCCATTTCACTCAAACCTCTCCCTTAGCCAGCCTCTCAGTACCTCGGAGTGCTCTCTGTAATTCTTGTAAACTTCTCACTTTTTTATTTATGACTTTCAGCAATTTCTCATTTTACATCTGGCAGCTTCTCCTGTCTTGTTTAGTTAATCTCAGGTGTGTGCTGAGTCAGTGCCTCAGACAATTACTTTTAAACCTAGCATAAATATCTACATTCAGGCACAGTGGAAAACAGAACACCAAACCAACCAACCAACCAACCAAACATGCAGAACTGTATTTTAAAATATATGAATTTTAATTTAAATACATTTTTAATTTAAATCTGACAAAAATATTTACAAGACAAACTAAACTAGTTAGCAAGCAATTATTTAGGAGAGTTAATGTTATATGCTATTACAATTTATTAATGATAAGAAAAGTTGTTCTTATATAATAAATTTATAAGTTGGAACATTTGGATTTCTTTTAATAGAGATTAGTTTTTGTTTCATTCAGTTTCTACTCTATCTTTTGACTTTCCTTTTGCAAGGTAAAAAATGGAGAGACTTTTTCTTCTTTCAGGACAGGCTGAGGATGAATAAAATTGAGAATGTTCCAAAGACATACTGCTTTCATGTATTAGTCAAGTAAAATTCAAACTGGATTCAATTAATAATGTATAATACACAATTTTTCTTCAATTTTAAATTAAAATAATATAGGGAAAATAGAGAAATGCTTAAGAAAAACAAACCAAACCAAACCAAACAAAACAAAAACAACAACAAAAAAACCCCACAACCACCTGGACATATTTTTTACATTTTCAATGTTGAAGAAGCCATCGTTTTGGTACAGTTTGATTCTTTTGTAGAACTTTATACATACTGAGATGACATACATCAGTTTTTTTCAGTAAAACAAGAAAGATTTGAAAATGAAGAACTGTTTATATTCTGTGGGACTGACTCTGTAATGGTCTTAGACACTGTTTTACTGGAATGTTACAATTGTAAATTCATTAGTGTTAGTAAATTAGTCCTGGACTGCAAGTCCTAAAAAAAATAAGTGAAAAAAAATAAACAATCAAAATATAATACAGACTTTAAACCAATTTGATTTTGCATTGCATTTTTATTTTTCTATTTTTTAATTTTTGTTCTTTTGATTATATTCCTGATTTAATTTTTATTTCTAAACTGTGCTTCTTTTAAATAATTATTTTTCTTCTACAGGATTTTAATCTGGTAATTTCTTTCATAAATTATAATTCAACAAAAATCCAAAACTGAATTATTTTAATTACTAATAGTTCCATATCTGTACTGTATTGCCTGTGTCTAGTTTCTTAAGGGATATCCAGCCTACTTGTTCTACTTCCTTCTTGTTCTGTCCCAATAGTTGGGCAAAGTTCCATGAGATTTTTTTATTTTTTTCTTTTTGTGGGGTGGATCATTTTTCTATACTTTAACAAAAGAGCAAATTATAATATCTAAAAAATTCAAAAGTGAGGAAATCAAATTTTATGGCAAATGGGCAGTCTATTTAAACAGCTAAAAAGCCTACCAAACACTGAATGATCGGGGAATTAGCATTCAATTAGCTATTGAACTGAGTTTTTTCATTATTGAAAGGCCAACACAGTAAAAGAAACGTTGTCATAAATGGGTAATTAAAGTGCAAACTGAGATATTCCTGTAACTATATTTAATTATCTCACTAATGTTACAGAAAATTAATTAAATGAAAATGATTAAAGACTGAAAAAGCCAAATGTCATCCAAAATGTCTGAATTCAATAATTTTAGCTCAGCCAATGTCTCCTTGGCAATCATTGCAAGCTTACTATATATATCTGAAATTCACTTTCTCAGGTTTTCCAGAAGTATGAATTTCACAAAGGATTATGTAATTTCCTAATAAATTTCTGTATTTTTTAGTTTAAAATATTGTAAGTGCAAACACATTTTTATACTTCAGTATGAATAAATAATAAAAGAGAGATAATCATAAGCAGCATACAAGACTTTGTATGGAAAATTGGCTGATGTAATAAAAATCTAAAATAATGTTAACAGTTAAGTTGTAAGAAAACAATCAGGTGACCTTTTATTCTATGTGCTTGTGTTCTCTGTGTTGTAAATGAACCATAGCTGTGGCTGGAATCAAATTTACTTTTCCACATGGAGATTTGATTTATCTCAGTTTCAGTGCAAGAAGATTATTCAGCATCTAAGAAATACAATTTCTTAAGATCAAAGCCTTAAAAAATGAACTCTGAAATCGGTTTTAGTGGGGTTTTGTTTGAATTGTTCTGTGTGGGTTTGGTTTTGTTTTGTTTTGTTTTTGTTTTTACCTATTACAGACAATAGAAGTCTCCTCTGCTATTATATTGCTTCCTGTACTAGTGGTTAAATGGCAGTTACCTGTTAAAAACATGCTTGTGATTGTTTATTTCATTTATATCTAATAATAAGCAGATATTATGAAGTGGTTTTTGACTTTTGGCTTTCGTTTTTAAAAGAGGTAGAATTTTTCTCCATAATCTAAAGTTAAACTTCAAGGCTTTGATTTTTATGTCATCTGGGAGAGTGACGTTAAAAAGCATCCTGTTCTAAGTAATCAAGACACTTCATTCTCCCCTAATCCTTCTAATCTGCAGTAAAATAAAGAACATTCCCAGAATCTTTCATAATAAAACCTATTTATTAACATTCAACATTGCTTCCTGTTCTTTTTTGAATCTGCTTCATATTCTTTAACATATATTTGCAGCTTACTGCATGATATTTTTGACTAATTGTATGAACTATTAGAATTTGTGATGACGTGCTCCAAAAAAATGAGAATCAAATATTGTATGGAAAGACATTAATTCATCTCTATACATAACATAAAGTGGTTTTCTGTTCACAAAAAGCATAGCACAGCTGCCCAGATAAATTAGGACAGTTGTTGGGTAAAGTGTTTTTGTGAATCATCATTCAAAAAACATTGCCAAAAACAAGATATTGATGCTAATGAACCAATAATCTGTGCAAGTGAGGTAATTTGCCTGAACTACTAATTTACATCCTGGGTTAAATCAAAGACATTAAAAATTGTTTGTATTGTCTTTTTTAGTTGCATTGTTTTCTGTAAAGCATAACTAATAGCTATTTATCAATTAATTGTAAATATAATGGATAATTTATCCTAATTGACAATTCAAAATTTTCTTTTTTAAGCAAACGATTTATTTAATTTCCTGATAAAATGTACTTCAGTATAATAGAAAAAGAATCAAACCCAAAACTCCATAGCTTATAAATTTACTCTGTATGCAAAGCAAAATATTACAAGTGAATTCCCCCGCTGCTACAAGTAGATCACAGTTGCAGCAAAGGTGGCCAACAATATTCTGGGCTGCACTGGTAAAAACATCATCAATAATAGGTCAAGGAAGATCCATCCTTCTCTTCTACACCCCTGTTTCGAGGCCACATATGAACTGCTGGGTGCAGGCCTTGGCTCCTCAGCACAAAGGAGGCTTAGATATACTGGAGAGAGTCCAGCAAAGGGTCAGAAACATGATTTAGGTCTTGAAGCATGTGTGATGTAAGGAGAAACTGAGAGAGTTTATTATCACTTATCACTGTGTTTAAATACCTGGGGGTGGGATTAAAGAAAACAGTCAGACCTTCTCAGTAGTGTCCAGTTAAGAGTCAAGAGGACATGGGAACAAACTGAAATGCAGGAAATACCAATTAAATGTAAGAAAATAATACTTTTTTATATGAGGGTTACTAAATGCTGGAGCATGCTGACCAGAGGGGTTGAAGTGGAGTCTCCATTCCGCTAGATACTAAATCCCTAACTTGACACAGCTTGGAGCAATTTACCTTGGCTCAATATGCTTTCAGCAGAGGGGTTGGACTAGATGAATTCCACAGTTTCCTCTCAGCTTCAATGTTTTGTCATTCTGTGAAACCCCTATGCACTAAAAATAAGAAGTTTTCAGAGCAGAATTTTTTTTTTTTTATTGATTGAGTAATTTGTTGTTGCAAATCTAATGTAAAGTTGGAAATGTGTACATGTGAGCAGGAGTTCAAAAATCGGACCTTTAGGAAGATTTACAGTAAGTTAAAAAGTGAAATATGATTCTGGTCCCTCATATCTCTTTCCATGCTTATTACTTTATTTCTGAAAGCTTTTGTTTCATGCATCAGTGGTTCAAATAATATCGAGTTTCGTTTACTTAAAAGATAGTTGTGAGCAAGCTTTTGAATCTTTAGAGCATTTGTCATTTTTTAGGAGTTGTAGGGTTACATAATGTAATTTAGTCAGTCTAAATAAATATGTCTAAAGTAGTGAAGATGTGCCTATCTTTTTCCATTAACAATAGAGAGGCTACAAAGACTAGGCAGTCAAAGAGTAATAGGCCTGTAACTTTTATATGGGTGATATAAAGTGAGATGAACACAGAACAAGACATGGATAAGTCAGTAAAGTGCCCTACTTAAATTTGTATGCAGATGTGGGTGTACTGTCAAAGGCAAAATGTCTACAAAATCCTACAATGCTTTCACTGGGAACAGATACTCCGGGCTCAATTTAGTTGTGCCAACCAAATATTCAGTATTATATGACATACTGAGGGCATCTGAGATATCCTCAAAGATTTTGCAGGCATTTTATGGCACATACACAGTTCAATAATCCATGTCTTTCTGGAGGCCAAGCATCTCACATGGAGACTCTCTGGGAGCCTATATTGCACGAAATACCTCTGTCTGCATGACTGAAATGAGTCTGCCAAAAGAACCAAACATTCATGAACCATGTCACTGTATTAATGAACTTGTTTCAGAACATGCTTAAGAAGTTACTCGATGTGTAATTGTATTTTACAATACACATGCAAGTATATTATTGAAATTCTGAACAAGCTATTCATCAGAACCATCACACTCTGGGGAGGAATGCAAAACTGAAAAAAGGCCAAAGTGACATAATGTAGCATATTAAATGTTGGACATGAATATTACCTTTTGACATAGAACAATGTCTTGAAGAACATTTAGAGAAGAAGTCTTATCAATTATTTAAGTCTTATACTTCGCACCTATCACAGAAGAAAATATTTCCATTAATGAAATAAATTTAAAAATATCCATCTAGACTTGCCACATCATCTTTCCAATATAGCTTGTAGTTTATCAGAATAGGGGAGCAGATTTGCTTCTATCTCATTTTTATTGCGTTGTTTTGGTTTTATTTGTTGTGGGTTTTTTGGCATAAATAGCAGAAATATATATATATATTTATATATATTTTATAATGCAATATATTTGATATATAATATTATATAATAATTTCAGACTCCAGTTAAACACAATACAATTAGAGAAGGGATACTATTTTCTATAAGGTGAAAGTTTTTTACATATTTCCTACAGGTTTATTGTTAAGGAACTTATGTCTGCAAAGCCAGTGGGGAATCTTGTTTAAAAATGGAAAGCACAGTGTGTCTCTTAACTATGTAAAGATTATATCATTCTTATCCACTGTTTTCTTTTTTCATTCATTTAGTGGTGGATGATTTGTTATTTTGTCATTACTGAAGGAAAATTAGATGCATTATATTTTCTATGATATAATGTAAAATATATTGCATATTGTACAAAATTATTTTAATAAACAATAAATAATTAGAATAAATTTAATTTTGAATTTTTTAAAGTCCAAAGATTTGGAGTCTCACATGAGCAATCATTGTGCAGAGATTTTGGATATATAGCTTATAATAAGTACTCTTTTATAGATATGTGCATATGCCCATATATCTTCCCTATTGTCTTTTTGTATTATTCAATAAGTCTCAACCTGACTACTGGAAATACTTTATGAAATTCTTTCATAATTTCCACTATGCTACAGGCCCCAGAAACACTATGATGAAAAAAAGACTGAGGACAAAATATGACCATACTTAGTCCTAAGTGCAATGATAACTTTCTGATTGGGGTTTGATTTTGTTTGGGATTTTTTTTTTTTTTAATGGGATTAGAAAAAGAGTGACTACTTTCAGCAGCTATAGTAAAAGAAGAGATGGAATAGGTAAAAAAGGAGTGAGCACAGCAGATAATGTCACCTCTCTAGATACTTACATATTCCCTCACACTACGTGGGAGACTGGTACAAATACTTCCCACTCTTGCTCACTAGAAACATATTTGCTTCATTAAAATAAATAAAAAAAAAAAAAAAGGCAGAGGTAAAGCAACAGTCCCTGAAGCATGTTGGTACCAGAGAGAGAATTATGTTGTTCAGGCTTCCTTCTCCTGACTGATGACATTTTGTGGTTGCAGACGAAAACAATAACTTCTGCATGTAACCTTTTGAGGTGGTTAATGACTAAAATCAGTTGTGCCAGGTAATGTGTACAGCTCCCCGTACTGCATATTGACCACTTTTAAATTCTGAATGCATTTCTTCTCCCACCTCTTTGTGAAACATCTATGTTTTATTTTACACCCTCACAGGCAGCTGAACTGAGATCACAGCAGGGAAGAAGCCGGTTAGGGCTCAGACCTTTAGATAGCTTGCTATCTAAAACAGTAAGTAATCTGGTGGTACAAATATATCAGACATTTATAAAAATTTCATTAACATATATGTGTCTTTACGTGCTCAATTAGCTTTGAAAAACTAGCCTTAGGTGCCTGTGTAGTATAAGGAATTTACAACAGAGTTGGGAGTCAAATCCTATTTTGCTAAATATCAGATTAAGTTCCTTAACCATTAGAAAATCCTTCACTTTTAACTTTAAAATTTATTTAATTCTACACCTTGGCTTAAGAAAAAAGTAATTTAGGGCTTTTCGTGCAGACTTATATGAATGTTTATCTTCAGCAGTAGGGAACTATAAAGGATAATCATTTCTCTTTTTCAATAATTTGTAAACATTTAAAATAGACTATGAATTAAATCTCTGCCCATGCTTTCCAAAGATATAGTCTGTTTATCCATTTAACAGAGTATTTTTTATAGATACTACTAGGAATATGTGACCAGTTTATATCTTCTCATCCCCCCCTAATGAGCATTCCTGTGCTCTAAGTTTTAACATTCCTTGTGCTCTCTTTGCCAGCAGGCATTCAATGCTGCAAATTGAAGCACATTATCAATCCATTTCACTTGCAGGTTCGGGCCATTTCCTCCGCATGGAGCAGAGAACGAGCTGCTGGTCTGAGAGTATCAATGCCTATGCAAGTGAAAGAAATTAATGCATTGAACATGCCTATAGTCTGTATTTGTGAGCATAGATTCCTGTGAGCAATTAACTACTCTAGTTTAATTCTGGATGTGCTAATCTATAAGAAAGTACGGGCAAGGTCACTCAGTGCCACACTTTTCAGCTTCTCTGAACAAAGTTTTCTGGGACAATAAATGCATATTTTAGTTTTGTTTCTGTCTTATGTTATTTTCCTCACATGGAGCTGGGGAAAAGAGAAAGCATAAAAATATTATATTCAAATGAGATGAGGTCAAAGGAGAGCACAATGTTTCACAGTCTAGTTTCTTTATTGAATGAGACTAGTTAGGAAAAGATCTCAGACTAGTTAGGAAAAGATCTCATGTGTTCTAAATATCTCCATGCATTTTCCCATGGTTTCATTTTTGTCCAAACATCAAATAAAAATTGACAGAGAAGTAAAGGAGTACTCCAATTCATGACATACATAAGCAAGGCTTCAGGAAGTCCTTCCAGTACCTAGAGGTATGAGTGGAACTTCTCCCATCATTATTCCAATGGATTATTCCAAATCAACTAGTACAAAGAAATTTGTTTAGATTTTTCTTAAATTTCAGGACAGACAGATGAAATCATAGCTTTTTTTTTACAGTATAGTGGTTTATGACAGATTTCACAAAATCCTACTTTTATTCTCAAATGTAACAAATACAAATGCTGGGTTGACCAAAGCTGATAATACTCTATAGAGCTCTTTCTGAGGAATTTACCTCAAATTTCCATGACTGTGATAATGTTCTATCACTTGTTTATACATAATTTTATCTGAATAACCCCTCTTCCACATTCTTCAGTCCTCAGTTTTATTTTTATGTCAAGAGACTTAATTCAAAACAGATTTTTTTTTTTTTTCCGGTGAGTTACTTTAATAGCAAAAAGACACTACAGATATCTGAGATCTGTAAAAGATAATTACAAGGTATATAATAAACATTTTCCTTTGAGTATGATATATATCCAGATTGTCTTTTTATTTTCAGTGTTACCTTCAAAGCAATCTCAAAATTGCAAGACTGTGAAAAAATTGACAGTTTATAACACAAACATATTAAACTACAGGTGTTTGCCTTGCCTCAAATATTGGTTTCTAGAATCTGACACTGACATTGATGGGTTCTGCATATTGACAGCCTAAGACAAAAGACTGAAACACAGACACAAATAATCCGCTAGACTGGAGTCCCTTGGCAGCAGAATATTTGACAGCCCTAATTATCTTGACTGGAAAATGGATGTCTACAAGCTTAGATAGGCTGTGATATTTTACTAGTTTGCCAAAACTTAGGCTCTAAAGAACGTGAATCTGGTTTCTTGGGGGAAGCATTGTCATTGCCTACATAGCATAACTTGGAAAATATTGAAAACATCTTACTTAATATAAAGCTTACTTTTTTTTTCCTAAATAAGTTTGAAGTGAAGTTAGACTACTGCTTAACTTTAGATGGCCTTTTCAGGGGGAAATATTTATCAAAAAGGTAGATATTGAGGTTGCAATGTAACTCAGAGGACATAAATGTAGGTGCCAAATTTCCTGGCTGGTTTTTACCAGCTTGCCCAGGAACTGGTTCTTGAATAGGAAAGGAGCTCCATGAATGGGTAGTTATATTTATGTCCTTATGAATACTTTCTGAACTTTGCAATTAAAGTCTTCAAAACCCCTAATTTGAGTATGTATCATATGACAGTCAAATAGTACTTATTCTTTTACTTCACATAAGAGTATGCAAAAAGCACTTTATACACAGTCTACATGAGCATATGTCATTCAATTTAAGTTTTTAGTGTCACTATGAGTCTAGTTAGAACAAACTCAATTACAACATTGCTGTTTTATAAATATGTTTTTTCTCCAATGATTGAGATAGAAAATTATATCTTCTTTTATTTTTAGACACAAATAACAATGACAAACGGAATAATCTTTTAAGAAATGCATCTTCACAACTCTCATCAGCATGTTTCTATGCTCTTTCTTTGTATGATAAAAAATTGTGTTAATTGTATAGTAAAATTTACAATGTATATACTAATGTATACAGAAAGCCTCTTTAGTACTGATCCATTTTTCATCTACATTTGCTTGATCATGCAGGAATGAAATTCTCCTTTTCTTTCACAATAAAATTTGAACCCTACTTTTAAATATTTATATATTTTTCTTCTAAATTGCATTGACATCAAATTTTATTATGATCTAACATTACCCAAAATGTTTTTCTTTATCTACTTCTAAAACATCTAAAATCCAGTTAATGTAAAGTGACATAAATTTTAGTAAGTTTGGTTCGTTCTTTCTTTCTTTCCTTCTTTCTTTCCTTCTTTCTTTCCTTCTTTCCTTCTTTCTTTCCTTCCTTCTTTCCTCCCTTCTTTCTTTCCTTCCTTCTTTCCTTCCTTCTTTCCTTTTCCCAGTGCCAGTGAGGTTAAAACTTCTAACTCTAATAATATAAAATTTTTTATAATAAAGAAAGAGGAATGGTCAAAAATCAGTAATAGGTCCTGCAATGCTAAGGGAAGCTTAAAGTGATGAAATCCAAGACAAAAAAAAAAAAAAAAAAAAAATAAAACGAAAATTAAAAACAAAAATAT
>VWYO01015185.1:33247-46262 GCA_013400275.1 Rhadina sibilatrix | reverse complement strand
ATGTGCTGTGTGACCTTAAAGACAGATGTGATGAACCAAACAGAAAAAGAAAAAAAAAAAAATAAAATAAGGAAAATGAAACGTCTGCCTACTGAAGATTTATGATCATTAATATATATTTAAACAAAAAAATCCACTTAAAAATGAAGACTATGTAGTAAGACAGATGAGCACAAATGAAACTAATATTAAAAACCAAAATATGAAGAACACAAAGAATGCATAAAACCAGCTGCATTTCATGTTTACTATACTATTCTCTGAGAAAACTGGCATCCTCTTCTGTTTCTATGGCTTTAATGTGAGCCTTGATCACGGAGAAGCGCTTAATTTAACTGTGATTGATTTTTTTTTTTAACACATATTCTCACTTTGGTATTTAAACAACATAGGTGTTACTGCTTTTTCCATCTAGATATTAAATATTCAAATAACTGTGTCAATGACATGACACAGTTCTCATACAGTTTGCGTATGATAACAACAAAAACAAAAAAGTTGTAAATTAAAAAGTCTAGGATGCTAGTCATTTCAATAACATTTTCTTGTTGATAATGTTTTTGTGATATTTTTAATGAGTAAAACTTTTTTTTTTTTCCTTTTCTTTTTTAACTCCAGATGGATCAATAGCTTTGATTAAGACTCAGGTAGCCAGAGACAAATGTCAAGACATGACATTCTCAAGTCTCCTTTTTTAAATGAAGCACTTACAGAATGCAATTTGTATGATCCTAAAATAAACACTAGTCAGATTAAAAATCCTAAAACTATATTTTTTTCTTCTTTGTTGTCAAGGGTATCGTAAAGTCACCAGCTCAGAGCTTCAATCTAACCTGTAATTAATTATAGTATAATCCTAGAATGAATAAGGTTGAAAAAGACCTTCAAGATCAAGTCCAACCATTAAGCTAGTACCATCACTGTGTTCACTACTAAACGATGTCCTCAAGTGCCATGCCTCTATGTTTTTTGAACACTTCCATGGATTAACTTCCATGGATTATCTTCCATTAACTCCAACCTGGGCAATCTTTTCCAATTCTTTAGAAATACTTCTGCCACATATTTCCCCCAAATATCTAATCTAAACTTTCCCTGGCACAACTTGAACATCCATCTCATTACAAACTCCTTTCAGGGCATTGTAGAGAGTATAAACTTTCCCCTGAGCCTCCTTTTCTCCAGACTAAACACCCCCACGTTCCTCAGCTACTCCTCATAAGACTAGGGCCCCAGACCCTTCACCAGCTCTGTTGCTCTTTTCTAGACAGGCTCCAGCACATCAAATTCCTTCCTGACTTGGGGGGCTGTGAACTGAACACAGGATTTGAAGTGAAGCCTCACCAGGGCTGAGTACAGAGGGACAATCACTGCCCTGGTCCTGCTGGCCACCCTATTTCTGATACAGGCCAAGGTGCCATTTGCCTTCTGGGTCACCTGGGCACACGTGCTGGCTCAGGTTCCACTGGCTATCAATAAACACTGCCAGGTTCTTTTTCTTCTTGGCAACTTTCCAGCCACTCATCCTGCAGCCTGCAGCTCTGCACGGTGTTGTGATACAAGTGCAGGACCCAACACTTTGCTGGGGTTGGGCTGCTTAATGCCAAACAGAGATTATCTATGAAAGTCTTCATTTATGTCTACATCACTGAATTCACTACACAGACAATGCTTGAGCCTTTTAAGAGGGTGAAATCATCACTATTCAAATATCATTCATCTATGTCTGGGTACCTACAGCACAAACTATTTGGTTGCTTGTATTTAGTTGCCCGTGTTGGATATATTGTGCTAATTTTTTTTTATTTTAAAAATAGTTGATCTGATCTGCAAGCTAATCTGCAGTCTAATTTAATCACAGTATCTTTTTCATAAATTAATATTGTGGGATTTAAAATATTCTTAATTCCTCTCTGGATTCTAAATTGGCCAAAAAGTAGTTACCTGACTGAAAAAATTGAAGATAACAAAATTTGGAACAGGCTGACAAAATAAATGCTAATATTAAATCAGAACTTTTAAAAAATTATTTTGAATATTCAGCTATCATATCTAATTAAATAACTCATTTTTTTCTTTGATATAGTGGTTTGAACTTGAAGTAGATCCAAATATTCAGAATGAAGCAGTCAAGATTTCATATTGTGCAGATTATTTAGGTTTATAAGTCAAGACCTTTGGATACTACCAGCTTACATAGAAAAATATAATGCTTAACTGTCCCAATCATTTGAGGTTTTACAGTCCATAATCTATAGGAAATAAAATTTGTGTTTGCCATAGTGTTGATTAGCAGTAGCTAATGAGGTTGAGTTTCCAGAAATTAACCTTCATGCAGGACAGTAACTACTGAGCATTATTTGCTTGCTTTACCATTAATTTTCATTGTAGAAAACAGCTGTATCTAAGGACATCTATTCTACAGATGTATTTTATTTTCGGACATATGGTGTGGTCCTTGAGGATGTCCCACGCAGGGCTAGGAGATGGACTTCAATAATCTTTGTGTGTCTCCCACAACTCAGCTTATCCTGTGGTTCTACTACAAATTGTTTCAATTTTGTGAACGACTTGTTGAAAAAAACAAATGTTAACATAATGAAGTGCAAAATACTGTCTTCAGTAATAGGTTGACCTTGACTGACTGACAGATAGACATTCTGATGCTCTCTCCATACCCTTCCTCAACAGGAAAGGGAGGGAATAAAATGAAAGTTCTTGTGGGTCAAGAGCAAGACAGAAACTGGAGGAGGTGATATCATGGAGCATCCATATGCTGAAGGACTGTAACAGGCACCCACACTCGAACAGGGAAAAAGTTTGAGAAGAAAGGAGTGGAAGTTTTGCTGACCAGGAACATTCATTCCCAGAGGTTGAGCAGTTGAGTTGGGTATAAAGGAGTCAACCTGAGCCTGGGGATAAAGGGGATTGCAGGATGTGGGGAAGGCATCCAGAGGAGGATTTTTTTTGTTTGTTTTCTTTTCTTTTGTTTTCTTTACCTAAATGTTTATTTGTTGGCAATAAATTAAATTAATTTTTTCCAAAGTCAAGTCTGTTTTGCCTGTGTCAGCAGCTGGTAAGCAACCTCAGTGTCTTTATCTGAAATCAGCAGCTTTTTAATCTTCTTTTCTTCCCCTGTACTATTGAGAAGGGGAGTGACACACAATCTGGGTAGTTATCTAGCAGCTGGCAAAGGTCAACCCACTACACTTACCTGTGAGTACAAATATATTTTTTGTGATGCTTTATGGGCTTAAACAACACATACGAAGAACAGGCGAAAGCATTTGGTGAGAATTTTTCAACCTGAGAAGTACCAATATGTGCCTGCTAGCTGTGAGATGATTGCTAAAATTTTCTCATACCAAGTATCTTCAGATAGACTGAGAACCTTTATCAAGGAAGTTTTAGCTTGATATTGATTTCCCATATCCAAGCACTGTTTCTGGTCTCAACAATCTCTACAACATTTGCTTTCCCTTAAGATATTGAAGTTTATATATTTCCACTGAAGTATGTTAACTATCACAGATGTGAGAATAAAAGAAGGTTCTAAGTAACAAAAGTAATGAGGAGGAAAAAATAATGTACTTCTGAACATTTCTTTTTTGTCTTTTCATTGAAAGAAAAAAATAGTTAAATCAAATCCATCAACTCAGTTAAAAAGTTGCATGCCTAGTATCTAAATACTTGCAGAACTGTTTGTTAAGTGGAAAGAAATCAGAATGCAAACCAGAAAGTCATTGTTTAAAAACAGAACAAAACGACTAAGTTTTCTTATTAATGCGACTGGAAAAAGAACACAAGCTTTTGCAAGGTTTGAAAGCCTTTAAAAGTAATTTTTTGGCATCTGTAGCAGTGTTTCAATTATTCTGTGAAAATCTGGCAATCTTCTTTTCTAAAAGCTTAAAAATATCTCATATAACAGATAGATCCAACCCACTCTAATTTGCACAAAGCCTAATGATTTTTGAGGTCCTAGCGAACTTAAGTTTATAAAATATTTTTTCCCCTGTAAGACACCTTGAAAATATATGTTTGTAGTCATATTTTTATTGGCACTAAGCTCTGTCATGTAGAGGTGCATTAATTTACACTATGTGACAATACCAATGTAGAAGTGATTACTTACAATAGGGAATTAAAGTGCATGTTCAGTTTGAACTAAGTTTCTTAAACAAGTATTTTGTTCGAATGTCTCATTCTGAGCAAATGAAATAGTGGTAGTTCTTGCAGTTCAGTTAAGAGAAAGAGAGTATATTGGAGTTATCCAAAGATAGGAAAGAAAACAGAACCTATACCACAAATGTTTTCTAAATAGTAAAAAGTGTTAGGAGATAGCAGACCATGAAGGTTTTCACAAAGCGAAATGAGAATTGTGTCACAAATGACCAACACCTAGTTATTGACTCATATGCTAAGGGTAAGTAACAGTGCTGGGGAAACAAGTTTAGATAGTCATAACTCCCTTGTATAGACTATTCAAATTATATTAACTAGAATCCATTTATTATAGCAGTACTGAGTCCTTATAGGCCATCTCTTGTGAGATATTTCAGCCCTGCTGTACTCTATTCAAATCCAGTTAATATATATACTATGTTTATAGATATTTATTATAGACACATATACATTTAGATATATAAATTAGATATGTATGTGTATGTGCATGTGTATTCATGTCTGCTTGGATGTGTCTCAGTGAGAAGTGCTCAAATTTGCTCCTTTTTAGGGTGGCGGGGTGGGGGGAGTGGGGGAGGGGGCGTAGAGGGCTGGTTTGAAACAAAGAACAAAAATAAATTTACCTACTGCAGAGTCCATAACCCCCTGATCTCCATTCTGTGTATTAGCCACTTGACAACTTCCAATTTCCAGGCACGAATAAATATTTTATTTTCAAAAGAAATTTAAACCAGGATCCATATTTTTCTCCACTGAGTGGAAACTGGAGTGTTCTAGCACTATGACAGATGGCAAAATCAGTATCTGTGTACTCCTACCATAATTTGCAAATGCAAAAGTGAAGAAAAAAAATCAGAACCTATTATAAATTAGTCATTATTTTCTCAGTTTTGTTTCTAGACGGCGGTTCAAGTAGCAAAAGGATAAATATAAAACCATCTGTAAAAGGGCAGTTATGCAAAAAAGACTAGTGTGTGATGAATTAGACTCTTCCTATACAGCATTGGGCTGATTGCAAAACAAGGATGCAATTTCATGCCTGTGCAACTAGCATTTCAAAAAAAGGTGTAATTTGAATTTCACACTTGTCAGCAATGATTATGATCTGGCTTAGCCTTTTGTTGGGTGAAAATGTTTTGCCACTGTATTCATAAGTTTGTTAAAGATTCTGTCCATCTGATGTTAACTTCAGTTTTGAC
Organism: Rhadina sibilatrix; assembly: GCA_013400275.1. Lineage (NCBI taxonomy): Eukaryota > Metazoa > Chordata > Aves > Passeriformes > Phylloscopidae > Rhadina > Rhadina sibilatrix. The sequence goes on along the minus strand of VWYO01015185.1, from coordinate 40,881 downwards.
AGTCACTTCTGATTAACTCTGGCCAGTGAAAATATATTAGACATAACCCCATTAGTTTACCAGAGTGGTTATTTTCTGTTCATGTTCTCTCTTTCAAAGCAGAAATAATACATGGATTTTCTTTTAGAAGGAGAAAGTCTTAAATCCTTACTTTTGACACTCTTTGAGTAATACCAGTCCAGTTGGACTCTTGTCATTCCACGTTTTCTCAGCATGAGTCAAGGTATTAGAATGTATGTGATAACTACCATTTTCTTGCATTTTTACTTTATATTTTTACTTTACATTATATTGCATTGTCCATTATAGTTCATTTAAAACTAGTCAATGCAATTAATATTGCCTTAAGAAACTGAGAAGGAACTAATAACCTCAACAAAAAATACACAATGCTGTTTGAAGCCATGACAAATAAGCATCTGTGACAGATTGGTAGATAAGAAAAAAATAAATGGGCAACTTTTCTGAACTTACAGATGAAATAGAGATGGGCTACCACAGGATTTAAAGTGGCACTGTGAAGCTACATGGACCCAAATAATCAGCTGAATCCTACTCTCCAGTATAACCATTTTAAGGTAAAAATAGCATACAGATAAATTATTTCATTTATCCTGAAGATAAAGGCCTCCATAAGGAATATATGACTAATATTCAGGTTTCATGAAAGCATTATTTCCTGTGTTTGCTTCAAAATAATGCTCATCAAATCAGCCAATTATTTTCATGCATTTTATTTTTTGGGTTTGTTTTGTTTTTTTTTTGTTTTTTTTTTTTTTTTTTTTAATTATAGATCATCTACCATGGCCCTGTCAATTATAATCTTTCCAGAGTCTGAAAGATAAAAACAAACAAAACAAAACAAAACAAAAAAAAAAACACAAAAAAACCAAAAACCCACAAAAAACCCAACAAAACAAATCATGAGCCCAAATAAGCCAAAACTTGATTAGAATAAAATTGTAATTAATTAAATTACAATGTTCTGTTTGCAGCTGTGTTTTCAGACTTCACAGTTTTAAGCCTACCAAGCATTTACCATTTGATTTTGCATTGTATAAGTCTCCTAAGTCAAATATATTACAAAATGTAGTAAAATGTGTAACAGCAATGTAAATATATTATGTTAACATTACTAAATTCATCAACCAGATATGTTGTTTTAAAAGAAAGTAGTCAATTACTTCAACAAATCCACTTTCCTTCATCTAATTTTGATTTGTGTTAATTGTAGTGCCCCACTGTACAATTCATTTTCTCTAGCCCTCTTTTTTTTTGTTTTTATCAACTTGAATATTAGGTCTATATTTTTGCAGATCATCTCCAAATTGGTCAATGCTCTGATTTTTTTTTCTAACACACATAAGCCCATTATTATTATTACTTGTAGTGACAGACTGTGAGTATTGCTGGCTTGATACATTTTGGGTGCAGGTGTCTGGGGGAAGGGAGAGGCCAGGCCTTGCTCTGGTGAGGCGATGCCCTACTGTGCACACCCTACACCTTCTGTACCCCAGCCCTGCAGTGGCCACCAATCCCTGGCACACCAGAGGCAATCCTCCACACCTGCCTCTGGAGCCCCTATCCCAGCTCCTGAGTGGCCATATGACCAGAAATCCCACCTGGGGGTAGGGCCCAGGAAAGCCAAAGGGTACTTAAGCCAAAGCATGAGATGACTTCTTGACTGTATATCCTCTTGGAATTTCTATCAGCTGAACAACCCTGAAACCAGGATTGCTACCAGATATACTTGTTCTTTTCTGTATCTTTTTTCTTTCTCTTTTTCTGCTTCTAATTTCCTATTCTTGGAATTTTGAATAACTTAAAACTGAATGGGCTTGATATTTTGAATGGTCTAAGTTAATGCTTTGTGATACTGCTTTATGTCAATTGAATGCTACTCTAAACTTTTGCCGAAGTCTTTGATTTTCTGAAGTTGCCAGTAAAGTTTTTTGGTGTTTTGACCTCTTGAGAATATATTGAAGATATTTCTCCTGTGTCTAACTCAGAATACATGAACAACTATAAGCCATATGTTGAGTCCCATTGAGTGAGTTTTCTTGGGCCTTACATTAGGATTGACTATTTTACTATATATATTTACCAATGGAGTAGTGTTAGATGTCGGATATTATTCCAGATGTTGTTTCTCAGAAATTTTTTCCAAAAAATGCTATCTATAGCAACTTTCCTTCTGTGCTCCTTTCCTGTCTCTCCGTTTTTTCAGACACTAAATTTAATATGATATGTGGATTTTTCCTGTCACAAATGCAGGTGATAATGAACTGCATATGGGCACCATTAAATAGAATACTTCATGGTCTAATCTTTAGCCCAGAGAGGAGGCAGCACAGTATGTCTTCCATCCACATGAACACACTCTTTTTCTTTCCTTCTCCAGGGTTACCTTCATGCTGCCTTCTGGAGCAGTCCCCTACCTTTGCTAACATCAGTGTGAGCGCTGCCTCAGAGAATGCCTTTACTCAGGAATATAGTTATGTTTAAATTTGAAAAATGGCAGCATAAGCAACACAGTTCCATGAGCTAGTCTTGGACAGGCTTGATATTTAGCTCTTCCCCCATTTCTCTTTCGGGCTGATTTAGCTGACTCCTTTCAAGAGCTGTCTGCAGAGGGAGCCGAGTGTTAATAATATGGACAAGAGGAAATGCCATTTGGTACTGGGACACCAAGTCTTTCACTGCCCAACTTATCTGCTGAAATACATAGCCACCTACAGAAGTGGTCACTGGTTCCATCCAGGCTGCTTCTATTTATTGTATTAGGTGCCCTGTGCAGCACCTTCTTGACTCGGTATCAGGTGGAACAGTACTCTCACTATCCCTAGATTTCCTGAAGTTAGCCTGGTAGAAGGCTATCATATCTATGAAAAACTACATAGATATGATAACTTTGCAGAAAGATACAGAATATAAACCTCTATAGTATATACCAGTTTACAAAATTGTTAGTTACAAAGAAAACTTCTTTCTTGCAAGCTGAGGATACAGTAAAAGGTATATGAGACATATAAAGAAGTTTAGCAATACTGTACATTAAAATCTAAAACGAAAATCACAAAATATGAACTAATAAGCAATTAAGACAATGTAAAGAGAAAAATGCTTTTAAAAGCATTTCCATATATTAAAAATCAAGGAATAGAAATGTGCAAGTGTTTACATAGGTATATACAGAAATGAAAAAAAATATTTCAGACTTTAATAATAGAACAAAATGCACAATGCATAAAAGGATGCTGCACTACATAACCCGTTTATTGGATAAAAAGGAAAGAAAAATAATTGCAAACACAAGTAAGGCTAGCAGTCTCATTAGATTCAAGTGATTAACTTTTGATTTTTGTTCCTGTCATTTTGGCAGAGTTCCAGGTTAAATTATGATCTACAGAAGTAGCAAGATTCAATATTCTTTCTCAGCAGTATCTCCTGGATAGCAACTGCTTGAACTCAAAGTCAGATTTCATAACTGAGAATTGTTTTCCAGGACATGAACCATGAAGTACAAAAAAATAGTAAATAAACACAGACCACAGGTTTCCTAGGCATAGAGAAAGAATGGAAAAGTGACTGGTTTAGTATGTTTCTTTGGAAAAAACCTACTTTTGGAGCAACCATTGGGGAATATAATAAGGCTTCCAGGACACTACCTGTGAAATTGTTTAATAAAAGTGGATAATTTTCTTTATCACCAGAAAAAACCAAAGCCAAAATCAAAACTTCTGAAAATATTCCTTCCCTCAATGGAGAAACACTTTAGAAGTGTACAATAACTCTTAGTAAAGAATAATAATAAAAAAATAACAAATATGTTTAGTTCTTTTTTTTTACTAAAAAACTTTTCCAGATCAGCATAACTGGATATGCCTGGGAAGTTATAAAAGATGACCTCAAGTTAGAGGTTTTAGAAAATAAATATTTTATATATATGTATACACACACACAGAGTGGTAAAGATGCTAGCACTGATAAGTGGGGCTAGAGTCATTGTTGGCAGCCCTCAGAAATCATTGGCTCAATGTGAAACATCTGCCATAAAAGAAACTGACAGAATGTTTCAGGCCATCAGGAAAGACAATGTGAATACAATAGAGGTCATCATCTTGCTGCTGTATAAACCTCGTTGTGTTGACATCTTAAAAATTGCACAGTTCTGCACTTTGAGCCTGAGGGAGGATACAGTAGAGTAGGAAAAGGTACAGAGAATAAAAAACAGAATGATATAGGAGATGGAGCATCGGTTTTGAGAATGAAATGTGAAAACAATTAGGATATATTTTAGAGAAGAGACAGACAAGGAAGTTAGTTAAGCTTTAAAAATTCATGGATGTGGCAAGTAAATTAACACTACATTTTAAATATATAAAAGGAAATACCTCTTTGCAAAACTGGCAATGAATTTCTATTAGACTGCTGTCTTAGGAGACAATACCAGTAGGTTTGAAATGGTATTGAACAGATTAATTAACAACAGGATATCAGCAAATAACAGAGAACCACAAGGGATGGACTATCTTGGAACCTTAGTAAAACAACAGTGGATTTGGGGAGATGGTAAGGGTCTGAATGGAACAGCCAAACTCCACTGCCTTCTTTTCATGGCCTGTCACATTGCTGTTCCTGTAGACAAAATATTGGGCTAACTGAACTGCTGTTTCCCTTCCAACTGGCCTTGAAGGTCTTAGTCACCTGACCAATCAGGGGGTGAGGATCCCATCACAGGAAAGGGAAATGTAACAGCACACAGACCACGATCCATAAAATCAAGGAGTTACAAATCCTAATGGGACCTGGACCAGAACTTCTTCTGGATGGCAAAATCCATGATTCCACCAGTGGTCAAGGACCCCTCAGCCATTGTTTGCTTCCTGTGAGGATTGAGTGACTTATTCTATTTTGTGGTTGCAGTCTCCATTAAAAGATTGTTATACTGACACAGCAGGCCAAGTTTTAAGATTTGATCTGATCTGTGGAGGGTCCAGGTTATTAGGAACAGTAAGTTAAGCTGTGTTGTAAAATTCTGTGCTACACTACTTATAAAATGTACTGATTCTGTTTATAAAAATATGCTACACTGATTCTGTTTATAAAAAGATGTCTTATTCTGACCATAAGATTCCATACTATACTAATTAGAAAAAAACAGTTTAAAAATAATTAACTGTAACTGCAGTTTAGTGCTGTTGTCATTTGGCCAAGGACCCCTAAAAGAACCTATCTGTTCCTATAGGATTGAGTGACAAGTCTCTATGTTCTTAATTCAATGGATCTTAATCTTGCTTTCAGTAGCTATAGCAGTAATTGAAATGTAATTAAATAAATTAGTACAACTATGGAAAACTGACATATATTTCTTTTCATTCTTCAAAGTTATTTGTATGTATGATAAGTATTTTGGATGGAGAATAAATAGATAAAAACATGAATCCAACTATTTAAAAACCCTTTAACAGGTCCTTGAAGAGTCATGTTGATTTTTTGTGGATGTTTTTGGGGTTTGTTTTTTTGGGGGGGATTTTTTTTGTAAGAAATATGGAAAGTATGTAGAAAGATATAGAAGTATTGTCATGGATTGTAAAACAAGAGAAAAGAAGGAGCACAAAGCAGAATGGCGAAAATACAGTAATCATGGATATGGCCTTCTGTAGATTGACTTATTATTTATGGAATGTGTTATGGATTCAGAAGAAGAAGAAGAATTCTGAAAACTTTAGCAGAATTCCAGGATCTGTGAAAAATCTGTGGTTCTGTGAAATTTGAAACAATATAAGCAATTTGTGTTATTTAAATCTAAAGATAACTTTGCAAAATTCAGGATGCACAGCTACACTACATGAATAGCACAGAAACTGATACCAAAACTTCAGTTACAGAGGAATAGATAGTGTAGATGTCACCAAGCTGAGTGGTGCACTTCATGCACTTGAGAAAAGGGATGCCACCTAGAAGGATTTTGGGACATGCTTGAGAAATGGACCCAGGTAAGGCTTATGAAGTTTCAAGTGAATGTAAGGGGCATAACCTCTTGCCAGGACTTGCTGCCTGTGCTTATCACACAGCCCAAGTCAATCACCTCTGCAACTGGCTCACATCCAACTTACTGCTCCAGAGCCTTTCTGGGCCTTGAGATTATTCCCAACTTGCCTGTCCTTACCCTTTATTAGAATAAAATGGTTCCAGCTGGAAATTACCTATACTGATCTGTTCCAACTAACCACTACAGGGATGACCAAAAGTTAAATTGTCATTAAGGGTATTTTCCAAATGCTTCTTAAACACAATTAGGCATGGAACATCAACCACACCTTCTAGGAAGCATGTTCCAGTGTTTGGCTATTGTTTCAGTACAGAAATGTTACACAATATTGTCTCAACCTTCCATGTTGCAGATTTGAGCCATTCCCACACATCCTATCACTGGATCTCTGTGACAAGAGATCAGCATCTCCTTTATCACTTCACCTCCTCTGGAATCTATGGAAAGCAATGAGGTCACCTCTCAGTATGTTTCTTTCTCAAGGGCAAAACTTTGCACTTGTTCTTCTTGAATTTTGTGAAATTCCTACTGGCCCATTCCTTCAGCCTGTTAAAGTTCACTTTGAATGGCTTTCCTTTTCTCCAGCATAGCTGCTGCATGCCTCACACTTTGGTGCCACTGATGAACTTGATGACAGTTCAGTGTCACCTTTTCCAGATCACTGGTGAAGATGTTAAACAGGACATGTCTCAGTACAGACCCCTGTAGTTCTCTTCTTGATACCAGCCTCCAGGCAGAGCATGACCCATTACCCACAACAGGTTTTTACCTGTCTAGTTGTCTGCCTATTCAGACTGCAATGTATGAACTTAAATATAAGAAACAGGGGGAAAAGGCTCACTAAGGTCAAGATAAAATGACATTCTCTACTCTCTCTTTATACACTGAATATTTTTGTGCCTAAGGGTAATTAGGCTGGATTTTTATATTCTCCTACAAGCTGCTGCTATGTAAATCCAAAGCAAAGCAATCAAGAAATGTTTTCAAAATAAATTTCAGATTTTCATAATGTTTCATTAAAAATTGTGTAGAATTGGAACTTGCTAATTGCATCTTGAAAAGCATATATAATAAAATGAAACTCTGACTACACTTAGCAAAGCAGTGCAGAAGGAAAAAAAATTAATTCATAGTAATACAAGAGTCATTGCTAACTTTTTTTGCAAATGACTAAGGACGCAAATCCAATTAGCCATCAAGGTTGCCTCCACACAAAATATACTGTGCTCATTTATTTTGACAAGTGAGTTTTTGCTTTAATTACTTACAATATAATTGTAAATTGTGCTAATAAATCAGGACTGTGTATCTTACTAAAGCAAAATTTCAAAGTAGTATGAGCACTCACTGCAGCTTTCATCTATTAAATCTTCTCTGCAAAAAGCAATAAACAACTGGATTACAGATACATGAAATGGGACTTCACAGCTACTCCAGAGAAGAAAGGTCACACTCAGAAGTTTTGTATGACTTCAAAGTGTGGGAAACAAATGACAATAGGTAGAATGCATACTAAGAAGGCAAAAGGGTAGACAGTGGGAACAGCCTGATAGACCCTGGAGGGGGTGGGGGGTGGGGG
>VWYO01015185.1:13520-33159 GCA_013400275.1 Rhadina sibilatrix | reverse complement strand
CCCTACTATACCCCTAAAAGAAATGAGTGGGTATTACAGCATGTGTTCTTAGGAGTGGAGCAGAAGCCTAGACCCAATAAGCCACTCTGGTGGGAGGGTTGCTTGGGGAAACTCAGGCAAAGCAGTGAAGCTCACACATCCACACACCATGTGGCTAACAGCAAGAAGAGACAGAAGGCCCTTGCACTGGATCAGTTCCAGCCAGGTTTATTTCCAGGAGCCAAAGGGGAATCCAGAAGCAAAAGGGGATGGGGGTCTGCCAGTTCCAAGGTTAAGTATGGGCTACAGCAGCCAATGACCTTGAGGCATGGGGGTGGAACAAGGGGCAGGTAAGGTCAGTGTTCTGTAGGGAAACAGGGCCGGTCACTGGGGACCTGAAACCAATGGAGACACAGAGGAAAGGAGAAACCAAGGGACCAGGGCATTTAGGGAGGGGGAACCCGGGCGAACCATGGTGTACAGAGCACCACTGGGGAGTTCTCTCTATCAGGCTGGGAAGGTGATTCCCTAATCCGTCCTGCCAAGGCCAGACCCTAGATATTATGTCAAGGGTCTGCAGGGATTCCACAAGTGAGGCAGGGCAGGTGACATTTTGTCACATTACTTAGTTCACCTTTCTTAGTTCATCTTAAATCACCTCCTTGCCTGCATGCCTGCCTGTATTTCCTTTATGGAAAAAAGAACCCACCAGAGGTAAAATCTTGTCTAAAATATTAACCTGGATCCAGCTTTGCCATAGTGATATCATTTGGGTTTTGCCTTTTTTCCTTTATATGTTCTCTGTATTCTTCACACATATATTCATAACTGTCACCTATTGTATCAGTAGCTAGTTTTCCTGGTACTTTTCCATGGCCTTTCCCTAAGCAGAAAGACAAAACAAGTTCCAGAGCTCCAAGCTCTGGGAGGTACAACACTCCGTGCTGTCTTGGCTCTTCCTGGGAGCCAAGGCCAAGAACAACTCTTCAAGATACATTCTCATAGACAAAGTACAGCTAGTGCCAAGGGGGGACTCCAGAGAAGGGGCTTGACCTGGGGGAGAATTGCATCATCACTTGTCTTCCTAATCGGTGTTTTTTATCAATTATGCTAATTTCCTGAAACCTATAAATATGTACTCATCCCTGTAGGGGTGGGCTTTTCATAACTGCTCCTGAAGGCCTTCATTAAATATCTTCTTTTATATTACCTCCTTACTAAAATTATCTTGAGTTTCATTTCCAGTTTGGGTAAAAAGGCAACAATAAAACTAATCCCAGGCATTGGAAAATGGTTTAAAGTAGACCATAAAAAATGTGGCTTCAATCAACCCCTCTTTTCACAACCCTCCATGTCCTAGACACATTTTAAGTGGGAATTCTATGGAATCATAAAATCATAGAATGGTAAGGGGTGGAAATGGATCATGAAGATGATCTATTCACAACCCACTTTGCCATAGGAAGGGACTAGGCCAGGTTGCTCAAGACATTATCCCATTCTGCCTTTGAACACTTTCAGGCTTGGGGCATCCACAGCCTCTTTGGGCAATCTGTTCCAGTGTCTCACCACCCGCATAGTAAAGAATTTCTTCCAGATACCTAATCTAAACCTATTTTCAATCAGTTTGAAAATATTCCCACTTGTCTTGTCACCACATGCTCTTTAAAAAACTCCCTCTACAGACTTCTTGTAGGCCACATAAGGTACTGGAAGGCTGCTATAAGGTCACTTCAAAGCCTTTTCATCTCCAGCCTGAATAATCCCCAACTCTCTCAGCCTTTTCTAACAGGTGAGGTGCTCCAGTCCTATGATCAAGTTAGTGACTCTGCTGTGAGATCATTTTAAGAGATCCACATCTTTCCTGTGTTGGGGTTCCCAGATCTGGATGTGATGCTCCAAGTGGGGTTTTACAAAACCAGATTAGAGAGGGACAATCATCTCCCTTGACCTGCTGGTCACACCTTCTGATGCAGCCCAGGACGCAGTTGGCTATTTGAGCTGCATGCACGCATTATTGAGTCATGTTCAGGTTCTCATCCATGAATGCCTTCAGGTCAATCTCCCCAAGACTGATCTCAATCCATTCTCTGTCCAGTCTGTATTTGTGCTTGGAATTGCCCCAACCCAGGTGCAGTACCTTGCACTTGGCCTTGTTGAAATTCTTGAGGTTCATACAGGCCCATCTCTCAAGCCTTTCAAGATCCCTCTGGAACGTTTTTTAGTTTAGCTTACTAAAATAATTTTTTTTTTTTTTTTAATTAGATGATTTCAATTGACTAAGGTAAATTAATACAGCTATCACAGTTGTGCTAAGCAAAAAGAGAAAAGCCAATTCTTTTGACTCATAATCCTCTCAAAAATACAATTCATACCTAGCAGAAATAGTTTCTGAGGTGTTCCCCCTTTGTATTCCATAAGTAATAGATGATTAGTAACCACAACGTAAGCTGCTAATAAACCAAATGCTTCTTTTTCTCATTTTGTTCTTGCTCACAATTTATCTCATCTGGGTCTAAAACATATTAGAGCAGCAGAACTGCAAAGGAACATTCTGTGAATGGCAGATACTTCTCAATAAAGTCAAACTGCTACAGATAAATGTGGCAAAAATAACCAACCTGTGCTGGAGAAGAGGCAGACACACATAAGCCTCAGTGGAATCCTTAGAATTTAACTCAGGTAGCCAAAGGAAAATGACAAAAGCATACACTTGTTAATGGATTGGTCTCAGAAAACATTGAACAATAGCAGTAATTTCATTTACAAGAAGGAGTTGCTTCCAAGGAAAGCAAATGGTATGCAGAAAGAAAAGAAACAGAAGAAGAAAAAAGGGGGTTGTTGCAGTGGTAGCTGCAATAACTGCAATAATAGCTGCAATAATTTTCTGCTACAAATAAAGACACAGTGCAAATGGTACCCCCAGTACAATGTAAAACTAACTAGTCCTGGCTGTGGAAACTTGTTGCCTTAAAAGAGCAGACAGAATTAGTGAATAAGCCCTGGACAAGCATTTCTCTTTTCCGCACTAGGCTCCTCTGAACTTTTCACCAAGTCCAGCATAGGATCTGGCAAGTATGTCTTTGCCACTATGAAAATGAGACCAACACTCCTGATTATCTGCAGTGCAGATTAAGTGGTAGTTTAATCCCTAGTTCTGTTTTGAACTGTTTCCATGAAAAACTTGGCAGGACTTTCAGTCTAGTTGCAAGTTTCATTTATGTAAGACAACCAAATAAAATTCTACTTAATTTGGGGGACAGGAATTGATACATTTAGTTCTTGGATTTAGTGCAGTAGAACAAACATAGCCATTATGTTTTTATATAAAAATTGAAATATTAAGTATGTAAGAGATCTGGAGTTCTATAATCTCAAAATGTAACTCCTAATTCAGCCTCAAATACTATCTTTTAGCTATTGAGCTCTCTACAAGTCCAAGACTCTATAGTTGACTGTTATAAATCCAGACAACAACATATAATCATGACATAACTGGTACGGTGTATGAATATTTTTTAATATTCACCATTTGTGATATCATTTTGTAATATTTTAGCACCATTAATGACTATAGATATTCATCTAGGTAGGAGTGGACAAAAGAACTTCGTAAAAACATGTGCAAGAAGTAAAATCTCCTCAAGAAAAGAAATCTTGAGGAGCAGGTAATGATCCCCAAAATAATATACCAAGATGAGATAATTTTGTTTTCTTTGGGTGTAGGGACAGAAGCATTAGCACGGATATAGGAAGGAGAGGTAATAAAAGATACATTCCAACTTCTGTTCCAGTTTCCCTGTCAAAGAGCACTATCACCTTGATCTTGATAGCTAAGAACGATCATGAATCACAGCCATCAGTGCTAACAAAAAATTTGCTTCAATGGTTCTATATATTTATGGCTAGCTTAGGACAAATTTGCTAAGTAATTGTTCCATCTATGTGCTGATAACACTTGTTAGTGATTAAGTAGCAAATCGTAATGTGTATTGTTAATGACTATCAGCCCAGCAAAAGATTGTTTTCAAGTTTGAAACAGCTTGATTTATCAACCCTTTAATCTCTGCCCTCAGAACAATCTTCAATTCCCTAACTGATGCATAAATCTATAAACTGAGCTGCAACAAACTCTATTGGCCTTTGTTTTTACTTTAACTATGTGCTCTAATGGTCAGTGAGAGTATATTTATGGTTACTATCTCCAACCTTTGCTAAGGTAGCACACAGCAATGATCCATTTGATCATCTGATGCATTCATCATCATCATACATTTATCTCACAAATAGCCTATAAACAATTTGCATGATTACAACTAGTAAACTATCCAATGCCATACAAAAGTTTTGATTGTTTAGAACATTAAGCATTTTAAAGATCAATCCATAATCTTGTGAGGACCTTTATTTTCAGATTGACTACATGAACCTTGTAAAGACTGTACTTTAGCAAAGGTATCTTCACTTTGGCTAAGATAGATTCCATTTTTTCCTAGCTACTGGTACAGTGCTGTGGTTTGGATTTTGTATGAGAATAATATTTATAACACGGTGACACTTTGTTGTCCCTGAGTAGTACTTACTGTAAGTCAGGGACTCTCCAAGTTCCCATGCTCTACTAGTGAGCAGGTGCACAAGAAGCCGTGAAGGAACACAGCCAGGACAACTGATGTGAATTGGCCTAAGGGAATTTCTACACTGTACACCACCTTGGCCAGTCTATAAACTAGTGGGGAGTTGGATAGGCTGTGCCCATCACTGCTCAGAGACGACTGGGCATTGATCAGCTTATGGTGACCCATTGCATTGTGCAAGATTTTTTCCCTTGGGATTTATTTTTCTCTCTTCTTTTCATTAATTCTCATCCTCTTAGTACGATTACTATTACTGTTGCTATTATAATTATTATTGTTATTGCATTTTACTTTATTTAAATTATTAAATTGCTCTACCTTAACACGTGGGTTTTACCTTTTCCTTATTCTTGTACCCATCCCACCAGGGAATGGGGAGTGAAAGAGTGTGTAGAACTTAGTTGCTGCCTTTGGTTAAACCATGATAACTGGGGACACAGGGAGATACAGACATACACTGAAAGTTGATTCCTCTAGTTCTTCATCTACCAGGAGAATAGTGCAATACAGACGTCTCAGTACTATTTTGATCTCCCACCAGTGATCCTTACATATTGCAATACAAATCAGCTTTTTATTAGGTTGTTTCTATGCTGAGAGGTTAACTGCAGTTAGGAGTACCTGACAAGCAATGATTATCTTTTATTTAGGATGCATTTCAGTGTATTACTTTACTGCTTTGTCAAGGGTTATACAGAATAAAATATTTTAATAATGCCATTAGGTATAAAATAAACATTTTTACAAATGTAAAGATCTGCTAAAAATATATTAATTGAGACTTTTTTATGTCTCCTGATCTTAAACCATAAGGGGTCAAGACCAGGTTGGATGGGGCTTTGAACAACCTGGCCTGGTAGAAGGTGTCCCGGCTCATGGCAGAGAGGTGGAGCCAGATGATCTTTAAGGTCCCTTCCAATCCAAACCATTCTATGATTCTATGACCTTTGTTATTCAAACAAGATAACTAATGCCTCTCATCCTTGCATGTGTTCTTGGAAAATACAAGGATATATGAAATAAATTTGATATGATGGTATTACAAACAGATTGGAATTTAATTGCAATAAGAGCTTGCTTCTATTTGTAGAAATATTGTCAGATATTATCATATCTGTCAGAGCATTATGTTCTTTCACTTGGAGCAAAATGCTATTTCGTAGTTAGAAGTAGCTCTCAGAACATTTGATTTTTTGCTTTTGGCAATTACGTCATGAAAATCATGACAGCAAAGATACTGAATTTTTACTGAACTTTGTGAAGGAAATATAAAGAGCTTCTTAAGATTTGCCAGTATAAGAACTACTGCTTTGACTGTATAATACCTAAAAAAACCCAAACAAAACACCTCCTAAATAAAATTAATTTTAATAAAGATGATGTATGACAGGTCTTTCTCTTTGGCAATCCTTTTGTGTTTACTCTGCTGTATTCTGACACCTCCTGATTGAGCTGGACCATAGACTGCCTGTTAGGGAATTATTAAATCAGAAGTATTTGCTGGCTAGAAGCCCTGCTTGACGTGCAGAACAGAAAAACAGAACTTTGAAAGCAAGTAAGAGGTGAAATCCTGAAGATAACTGCCAACATCCTCCCTTTTCTGGGTGTATTATGAAAGGCCAGGCTGCCTGACTAACTTTGTAAAATTCAATGCCTTTACTGCAGAGGTACTTCAAACTTTGAAAGTGAAAGGTTAGTTGTTAATGTCAGAAAAAGCTCACAGTGTTGCCAGACTCTTTCAGACTTCTTGTTCACCCTAGTCACTTATTATTGTGATGCTAGGATCCCAGATTTGTGTGGTAGGGAAAAAAAAATCTAGTCTCTTGAAAATCTGTTTTTATGAAATAAGCAACGTCAGGCCACAGCCAATATATAATAAGTACTATAGGAATTAAATATTCTATTTTTTTTTTTTTCTGGAGATATTCAAGAACCATCTGGTTGCAACCCTGAGCAATATGCACTAGGGTGATCTTTCTTAAGCAGGGAATTTGGACCAAATGACCTACAGTGGTCCCTTCCAACCTGACCCATCTCCTTTAGGATGGGTCAGGTTGGAAGGATTTTAGGATTTTTCATTATTTTCACATTCAATCACCCAATTACTCATTTTTTTTCCAATTTAAATTACTTTTTTTTTCTGAATTTGTAAATTTGTTTGTGCATAATTTTCCAGTTCACTGATTAGAGACGTGATTTATAAAAAATTAACAGTAATAATTGTTGAGTCCAACTGGAGCATTTTTTCTCAATTTTATTCCCCGTGACATCTTTTCCCTCCTAATCCTCTTTAAACTGAACAAAGTCCCATCTTGTTTTGCTCTCTCCTCTTCCTATGTAAGCTTCTCACTTAAAAAAAAAAAAAAAAATCAGTTCAATCCCACTGATAAATTTTTTAGTAAATAAGTTAACAATCCTTACACTCTTCTACAGACCCTATGCAGCCTTGGACATCTTTACACTGTCCAAACCATCAACACTAAAATTGTATAAAGACTGCAAATCGCTTGGAACTAAATGGGACACTGAAAACACAGGCAATTGTCAGCATAAGAAAATTATTTTTTCAGAATGAAGCTAAAAAACGGAACAGTTAGCTGGGATTTTCTAGTAAGTCATGTAATTTTAAAAAAGAGGGTTAAAAACTTGGTTTCATTATAAGATTGCACAATTATAAATTTAAAGGAAAAAACAATGAAATTCCATTATGTTACCGTATCTGCTTGAGCTCCCATACCTATCAGGCATTTATATCTACTACTCTAAATTGTTATTTTGAAATGTTTGTTATAGTCACATCTATTTATATCACATGTATTTAATTAATTTGAACTTTAAATAATTTCTTGAAGACTTTAAAATCTATTCTAAGAAAAAAATATTATATGTTATAATTTTGCATAATATTTATACAAGTATTTAATTAGAAGTGGCTCTGCTACTGAAAGTTCCTATTTAAATTGCTAGCAGCTGAGAGCATTGTATGCAAACCACTCTTTGTAAGTAATTTTAATTCTCTTTTTCTTGCTGGGCTCTAGAACTGAAAGTCTGTTTTTATCTTCTGATACAGCATTGATACTGAAGTGCTTACCATGTTTGCTTTTTTGTTGAGTTGACACATGCAAAGTCTCATGGGAACTTTGCCATTCTATTTACTATTTTTAAATCTTTGCAGGTGAAAGATAAAATGAAGGAAAAAAAAAAGTTTATTAAACTTCTGGTTTAAGAACACTGCTCCTTATATATACCATAGTCACATTTGAACATTAGTTTTTGCAACACATTTTTCAAATTCCAGGATAAGGCATGCATTCTCTAATATTGTAAAAGATTTTTCTTGACAGATAAAGAAACATATAAATTCCAACTTCAAGTTTAGTATGACCCACCTTTTTTTTTTTGCAATAATTTGTTATACTATTCTCTGTGTTAGCATTTTAGTCATCAATGGCATTTCCCTTTTATCTTAGATTTTAGACAGATTTTGGTTTATTGCTTTACTTCTTTAGCCTCAAAGCAAAGCTGAGTTCTTTTGAAAGCTGTTTGAACTTGTGGACACATGTCCCCTTCCTCTACATTTCTTATACTTTAACAAAAAGTTTACTTTATCCATTTTTTATCCTTTATCCTTTTGCTATGTAAGGATAGATTGCTTGTTTTTTATTTCATTCTCCTATTTGCTAAAAGTGTCAGTAAATCTATCCTCTGTTGAATCTCTTGCCTGATCAAAGGCTTCAGAAGCAGTAATGCTAGTCTGCTCCTTAAGTCACTTCTCTCTTAGCAAAAGAGAGGTTATACTTGTACAATTAACTACTGGATAAATGAACTTTTGGAGTGCTGTCTTGTTTAAGTGTTCTCTTTCAGCCTCAGAGATATTAGAAAATTATTTCTGGGTGGTTTTGTTTGTTTGTTTGTTTTCTAGCTACTGCAATTAGTGCATCTCTTTTCCAATGTATCCAATTAGTGAGTTATGTTGATGGCATGAAATTCTTGACAAATTTTATGGGCACATTATGACTGGGTTTTTTGTCTTTATTCTTGTGGTATTTTGTAAACTTTATGCTTTTGAATTTTTCATTTCACTATGAAACTTCTTCACAAACTCCCTGACTTTTTCATTACTTTTAATCCCAAGCTTCATCTATTTTGCCTCTATTATCTATGAAGAATTTCACTCAGTCTTTGCACATGCTCCTCTTCTATTACAGCATCTCGCTTATCTATGTCTAGCTTTAAAAGGGAGTATATGTCCTTTTTCTTTTTACATCTATTTCTGCATTTTATAGTGCTTTTTATCTTCTAAGGCTTAAGTATATAGTTTCACTCCTATTTTTTTCACATTAAATATATATCTAAAAATAAATTAAATACATAACTTGATGCATGACAAGGAACAGCCCAAAGCTGTGATAATACAAACATGTTTACTCTCTAAGTCAGGTGGGCAAATTTAAACTGTCTGCTGGGAATGATGCCTGGCTATGATCATAATTCGTGGACCATGCCTAGGAATTTTTGGAGAGACTGACTGTCATCAAAGGCCAAAAGCATTCCTGGAGCCATTTTAACAACTAGCAGTGGAGCTGATCGCCTTCAAGTGCCTGGAAACAGTTTTTTTATATTGAGGGGTTTTGGCATTTTGTAGTTGTAGATTTGTTGGGGATTTGGTTTGGGGTTTTGTTTGTTTGTTTTGTTTGTGGTTGTTTGTTTGTTTGTGAGTTTTTTGGTTTTTGTTTTTTGTTTCATTTTGTTTTGAGCTGGGGGTTTATTGTGAGTTTGGTGGATTTTGTTTTGATTTTTTTTTAATTATTCTTATTAAGATAGGTTAAGAAATATGTGCTTTCTTGGTAGCCCCAGTAAATGTAACTCCACAGTTTGATTGATTGAAGTGTCAATTTTAGTTATGCAATGCCCGTTTAATCTGCACACTACTCGACCTAAATATTGGTAACTTTAGTTCTCTATTATGTCCAGAACTTCAATATGCTATTAATTTTTATCAGGTGCATGAGTTAGAGTTCCTTCTATATGCTTTCCAAGTTCTGCTTTCGTCTTCCTTAGCTATAGGTGGCTAAATGAAATCTAATCTTAATTAAGAGCCTGAAATCCCATAATATCCTATTGATATTAAACTCTGGAGGATGATACTGTAGCAGTGGTTAAGGCTAAGAAGTTGAGAAGATTATAGATAAAATTCCTATCATGTAAAATAGAACCTTGAATTTTAAAGTAAATGTTAGGAATAAACTTGTCTTCAAGATTTTACTTGTAAATCTTTTGAAACGCTTGTACAGATCCATACACAATGAGGGGGGGACAGAAGCTGATGTGTTTAAAGTGTAGGCTCTATAGCAGGCCTGTGACATAAGATTTTTTCTCCAAGAGCTGCTCCATTTGACAGCATCACCTACTCTGCTTTAAGCCAGCCTCTGTGGGGTAAATTGCCATCAAAGAAAAACCTAGATCCATGACTCTCTTTCTCAATCCATTAGATTATTCTCATTGTTATCAGTTGTCTCACATCTTTAAGAAATTATATAAATTGTTGTCTTTATCTTAAAAAGATAGCAATCTGATGCCTTAACCTGGCTCTGCTAGGAAACAAGAATGGCCTATTTCCTCACATCTGCTCATGTACTGTAAATTTAAAAATAATAAGGCAGTCCAAATAGGAGAGGGGCCAGTGCAGGAGATTCATGGTGATGTTTGGTAAACTCCTCTGCCCAGAATTCATCTGAATTCTTTACTAAGCACTTGATTTTCTTAGAAGAACAGAAAAACAACAAACAAACAAACCCAACAAAACCAAACCAAACAAACAAAAACAAACAAAACAAAAACAAACAAAAACCAACAAAAACAAAACAAAACCAAAAAAACAACCAAAAACCAACAAACAAACAAACAAACAAACAACAAAAAACCAGCATATGACTAGGGAGTTGGGTTGTTTTCATCTACTTGATATTCACACAATTTAAAAGAGGTAAGGTACAACTAATCAAATCAAATCAAATCATCTGTTACAGATACTTTCCTTGGGAATTCAGCAATCAAGACTGAAAAAATTATCAGTGCTAGTAATTCCGTTATACATACCTAATCAATGCTTCATAAAAAGTATGCAAGAATGCTAAGAGAGTTCTTAGGTACATAAGATAATATCTCATTGGTGAGGGCATATGCTATGAAAAGTAGTATTTGTTTAACATGTCAGTATTTCTGACACTGAAACATCAGACATAGCTGTAGTCAAAGAAGGAATTGGAAGATATGTACAGAAGAACTTAAGGTTTCTGTGAAGTTAAATAACTTTTACTACTGTTATATATATATATATGCATATACATAGTTTGCACCACATAAATATTCAGATGACTTATCTGATGAGTAGAAAAGACTGCCAACTGTATTCCAGCCACACTACCTTCTGGCTGACTGCTTAAAGTAATAACTTAACAGACCATCTGTAGAGTGAGTGCACCATGCCCATCATTCATGGTTATAAAATGTTAAATTAACTAAAAAAATGACTGAAAGTCAATTTGTGTCCCTCCCTGAAAGGGATACCTGTTTCCTCGTTAGATGTGATATTTTTCAGATACGCCAACAAATATCAGAGAACAACCAAAAAATTAAATGGAAAAAAAATGAGGACTTACTACTGAATTCCTTTATTTTATGCTTAGAAAATAGTAATAGCATAACAGCAATTGATGTAATGTGGTTCAAACAAAAAAAATTCTGAAATCCTTTCTCTGTTAGACATGAAGCTTCATAACTGCACTTGCTACAACAAAGGATTACAACAAATAACAATAGCTTTGCTGTGTTGTTCTTCTGTGAATATAGAAGTGTCAGAAAGCTTGAAAGACTGAAAAGCTTGAAAGTATTGACATTTTAAAATCTAAAATTGTAATTTAAAAAAAAAAGAATCTGGCAGCAACAAGTAAATATTTGTGTTATGGTTGATTTGTGCTTGCTGTTAAACACAGAATACCAAGGGGTACAAGGGCACTGTAAATAACATGGAGGAGAACATAAACTCTCAATCACAGCATCCATCTACATTTTAAGTATTATAACTGGTTCTAAAAGACAGAAGTATGACATCTTAAGGTGATGGTACTCTTCCTACTCTTCCACTTCCAAGTGATATGGAAGTGGAATAAACAAGAAGAAAAAACAAAAGAGGTGTTTCCTACCTATTACTTTATTCCTGTCAACAGACTTTCTACACAGAGTTTTAGAAATCAAACAAGAATGAGTTTGGAAATGAAAGAAGTTGAATTTTAATACTATGGATAGAATGAAATTCTTACAAAAAAAGAGGGGGGAATATTTTATGCATTTATACTCATCTAAATGTGTATGTGAATATTTGCAAACATATTATGAATATAAACCATATACTAAATGCATTTTTTGATTTATTACCCCATAGGCCTTTTGTAGTAGCTGTAGTAGTGGTATATACCATGGAACTATGATCTTAAGTAATAATAAATAATACCATTGTATCAAATGTACTTTAAGAAGTGAATGCTGTATAACTGACTTGTGAGATTTGAGCTAGAAATCACCAGTGTAAGTAAGAATCGGGCATAACAGCACCCAAAGTTTCCACACAAATTTGTAAAGATCAATCTGGATTATTAATAGGGAAGAAACTACACACAAAAAAAGAAGGTTGTCTTGAAAATTGACCTATTGTCTGATGACTCTCAACTAACCATCTGAAGTTTGAATCGAGGTTACAGGAGACCAAGAGAGATTGTTCAACTTCTTTCCTCAGTACCTTTAGATGGGGAAAGATTTTGCTTATAAATCCTTTTGAAATCTTACTGCAGACCCCAATATATTTTGACATACCAGCTGGAAAAAATCACTATTAGGAATATATACTAAACACTGACAGTATATTATTATTGTTCACACTGGTAAGCTATTTAATTTGCTGACAAATCACAAACATCTTTCCAATCAGAAGGGATTCCAGAGAGAAAACTGTGTCTGTAGTCTTCACAGATCTACTCACCCCAGCAAACATAAGATCTTGAATCTATGACAAACTGACTGGATGAGAGGACTGGTCACCAAAATGCAGAATCCAGAAAAAAATTTTAAAAAGTCTAAAGCAGCAAGTATTGCAATTTTGTGGAAAGCCTCTTATACAAAGTATAAATAAATAAAATTCAAAAAATTACAAAAATGCAGCAAAACTAACAAAATAATCACCAAGACCTTTAAGGTTCACTTTGTATACTGACCTATATCTTATAATTTTTGTAAGTGCTGCACTGTCCAAAGTAATGTCTTGGAACAGTGGCTTGCTAAACTATGGGAAAAAAAGAAAGAATGTAGCTGTTGATCAGGTTTTTTATTAACATAAAACTTCATCATAATCAAAGATTAGTCATTAATTCTTAGAATCTGGCAGGGAGTATTTAAAAAATAAGCACAGGATTTGCCCAACTCACTGGTCTGTCGTCCAATTTATTGCCTCTGGCAACTGAAAGTTCTTGATTCCTCACAATAAGAATAAAAAATAAATTAGTATGATGCACCTACACAAATCAGCAACATTTTACCTGCTATTGTCCCCTTGGATGAGTGGTTTTATATAAGGAATGGGAATTTATTACTGCATTTGAACATGCTGTTACTATCAGCTGCCAAAATACCAGCAGATTACAGCTCCTTCTTTTGTGTCCTTTGGGAGATCAGTAGGGCTGTTGCACAAATGCAGAGTCAGCAGTAAAGTGGGGATAATCTAGCTCTGCATATGGAACATGCATGAAATATTTGTAAAGATCTATGCTTGTCCTGTTGGCTGCATTTTTAAAGGAACAAGCTGGTTGTAGCAGATATATGTAGATCAGTGCCTTAGCTTATTTCTGCTAACTGTTCAGGAATGTGGTTCTGTGATTTCAGGCAGAAGTGGCTGCTGCAGTCACTTTATTCTTTCTCCCCACATGGCTCTTACAAGACTAATTCCTCACCATCATGAGGATGCTGCTTGGATCCAGTACATTTCCTGGATTAACAGCACTGAAGCAGAAAGGAACATTTCATACTACAGAAAACCTGAGATGTAGCATTAAAATGAATTTTAGGATTTCAAATAACAGATGTTAAAGCTGCAGCAATTTTGGAATGTATGACTAATGGTAACTACATCACTTGCAGTCATGGTGGTAATAAGTGATGGTTTCCTGTACTGTGATTATGAACTGCAGAAAATCATGTTATCACGTGAACCAACAAAATATGGTTCCTTTAGCAGCCGCTGTTTACTGGGAAAAGAAAGAGTAGGCCATTAATTTAATTATGCTTTGGTGACAATCACAGTAACTTACATGTTCTGCTGGCCAGAGAGCTGCAACTGCAGAGGGCTAGTGAGTACTGGCCTTGAATGCATCTAGAATGAGTTTTAAAAATGTTGAGTGGTACTATCTGTTGAAATCATAAGAGGAACTATTTCTAGTATACACAAAACATTTCAATTCATAACATGATTTCTGAGGATTACGCATTAAATATTTCACAAGAGTACTCATTTTTAAGTTGTTGATGAATTCACAGAGTTGGTGAGAGCAGCAGGGGCAGAGAGCCATATCCCTTCCATGCACAGCCCCTGTTCACCACCCAGCCTCCCCTCTCACCTCACCAGCTGGAATCCCATGCCCTCAGGAGCAAAGAAGCAGCCCTCCTGCTTCAGAGCAGGGGCTCCAGGCTCTGCACAGGCTGTTCCAGTGTCCTACATGGTGGGACAACTGCCAGCATCAGGCCAGCTCCCAGAGATGGCAGCTGGCCAGGAGCTGGCATGGCATCCTGAGGGAGTGACCTAGGGTGACTTCATCATGCACACATTAATAAAAGCTGCTGATTTTCCTACTCTACTTCCCTGTGCCTGGTCCATCTCAGGAGAAAGTTGGGTGCAGGCAAGGCACCAGAGATTTGAGACTTGATAACTGTGTGGTCACTGTCCACAACTACCACTTCACCCATTAGACCCTGTGTGGGAACAAGCCACAAATTACAGAATGAGTGTCTCCAATGTGGTTCCCTGAGTATCAGTACTTAAAATTTTCACACTGGTGTGCTAGGAATCTCCTGGATCTGTTTGTACCAGCTGTGTAGTTAACACCTGTCAAGTTGAATTTCCCCACAAGGACAAAGGTGGCTTATTCAGAGGTGTCCCTTGGTTCTTTAAAGAATAATTTGTTATCCTGGCTGGCTGGCCAATAGCAAACTCCCATGATGACACTCACTTCATTTGTTTGTCCCTCTATCCTTGCCCAGAGGCTCTCACCTGTGACATCACCAACTGCAGCTCTGGACATTCCAGACCTTCTGTAAACATCCAACACTCACAACAGTGTCCTGCACTCTCACACACTGCCCTGAAAGCTCACACCCTTTGACAGCGAGCTGCACACTTGCAGCAGTGCCTCCCACACCCTCACGGTGGGCACTGTGCTCTCACACGCTGCAGCCCTGCAGCTCTGCTCGCAGCAGTGCCATGTGCACACCGCAATGGGGCCACGAACGTTTACATGCTCCCAGTGGTGCCCTGCTTGGACCACTGGTCCTTGACAGTACCAAATTGCTTTATTCTGCCTGGGTTTTGCTTGCTTGTTTCTTTCTTAAGGGTTGGTTGGTTTGTAGATTTGAATGGTGGGTGTTCAGAGGTTTTTCTTCCTAAAAGTTAGACCTTTAGGATCTTGCAAATATTTCATCTTAGTGTTTTCCCTCTGGAAGTTTTGATCTGTTAAAGACTCATGTCTCAAAACTATTACCTCTCTCTACGAACTATTTTTCACTTCTCAGCTGACTCTGATCTACAGACTCTTTCGCAACTTATCAGTTTTCCTTTCTTTCCCTCCCCTTCCCTTGGAGAGCTTCAGAAAACCTGCTATGGTGAGTGTTTATAGGAAAGAAGTACCACTGTCAGTCTAGTCACACTGATGACAACAAATCACCATTTTTCCCAGTTTCCCAGTTTCACAGAACTGGGATCAAGTCCATGATTTCTGTTCTTGTAAAGCAGAAGTATCTAATTAAAAACTGATAGAAGGTAGTGTTCAGTTAAACATAATTAGCCTTGCTAGTGTATTTCAGTATTTTCAGAAAATTAAGTTGTATTTTCCAAGATGTTTAATTAACCCCTAAGTTGTTGGGGAAGAAATGCAGATTTATATGACGACTGGTTTCAAAGAAATCTTTTTCATAATATTTTCTTTGAATATATTCATACTGAATTGGGAAATCGTTGGGGACAATCAACAGTTAGTAGATATACATATTGTAATATGCTTAAGTAATATTGATAGCTCTACAAAGTATAAAAGTACTATAAAGTACTAAACTATGAAAAGTTCATAAATGTCTGAAACAAGAGAGATAAAGGAAATATGAAACATAAATTTAGTTATTTCAATTTTATTGCTACTTAGAAAAAAGTAATGACATACAGAAAAATTAAGTTTTCTTTAAAAATACAGAAATGCTTCTCAAACACTGATCTACGTAATTAGAATCTGTAACACATGGATATCTTCCCCTTAAATATAAAAAAAAACCCAACTGAAAATAAAAGATTCTTGACCGCCTGTTTGAAAGTGTCACGTATGACTCTTTCCAAGAGTTGTCCTAAGAAAAATGAAAAAAATATTAAGTTTTAAATAAATTTCTCTCTCTCTTTTGTTTTAATTTTGGAAACATATCTTCAAAAAGACATAGCCTAGAAATACCAGGTTTTTTTGGTGTTTTGGTTTTGTTTTTGGTTTTTTTTTGTTTTGTTTTGTTTTTGTGGTTTTTGTTTTTGTTGGTTTTGGGTTTTTTTAGTGTTTTGTTTNAATTTTGGAAACATATCTTCAAAAAGACATAACCTAGAAATACCAGGTTTTTTTGGTGTTTTGGTTTTGTTTTCGTTTTTTGTTTTGTTTAGTTTTTGTTTGTTTGTTTGTGTTTTTGTTTGTTTGTTTTTTCCTTTAGGGAAGACTCACATTTCAATTTTTGTATTTTGTGAGAGAAAGAGAGAGTGCAAAGGAGTAGATCTGTAGATGAGATGTAAATAGAAGAATTAAAATTACATAAATGCACACTCAGATTGATAAAGAATTTACTCCCCTACTTTGGATTTAAATAGTGAAACAAAAGTGCTAATATGTGACTTGAGAACAAACTCAGGATATTTTTTGTGGCTTTTTTTTGCTGTTGTGGTTTTTAGTTTGTTTCCATAACCCTAAATTTAGTGTCAATTGCAAATAATATTAAAAGGACTGTGTGACATCAGAAAAGATGTGATGACAAGATTTATACATGATAAAACTGAATTGTACTACATTCAAAAAGATTCAAAATTGTTGTTAGGAAATTGCTCTTGCATAGACTCTATATGTAGTATTTGGCTGTAGAAAATCTGGTGTTTTTACTTAAGTTTGTTAAGATCATTACTCTTTTATAGCCTCCACCCAGGTATGAAATAAGATTAAAAAAAAAAAAAACTCAATATATGCAATTATGGTTTAAACAAAATTATGCTGAAAAGAATATGATTATTTCTATCAATTTCAATAGGCTTGGGATCAGACCTCACCCAATATCTTTTCTTAAACGTAATTATTTTTCCTGATTTTCTTCTCCTGAAAGCTTAAAGATTATATTAAAATAATTTTAGTCCAAAGTACATATTAATCTTTCTTTTTGAATTCATTAAATTTAATTAAATCATTTTTACCTGAGTGAGGGCTACAAAGTCTATTGGTGCTATTCTTGTTGCAGGAAAAAGCATTTTAAGTTTTAATTCAAATTAAGACAGATGAAGTTTATTCATCTCTCCACCATGACATAAAATTAGCTGGCAATCAATGAACCATACACCAGGATTACTATCAACAATCCAATAAATAAAACACAACACTAGGCACTTAAAAAATGTTAATAAACACTTTTCTGAGCACCCTTCAATACTTAACACCTTTCAACAATTAGTCTCATAACACTCCTTTGTCCCCTTCCTTCCCCACTCCCATATTTAGTTGTATCATATGACCCAAGAGTTGTATCATAAGACAGTACTGAAAACAGAGGTCCTGCTCATGTCTCCCATGTCTCTGAAGACAGGACACAGCTACTATTTTAGTAGTTCAGGGGTGTGGAGAGCTTTGGTAGAGACTCATTGTCAATAGGATTGTACAAAATGATGCATTTTGCAAAACAAAAATCTAAAACAATTTTCCATAAACAGTAGTACTTAACATGTACATCTTGTTTTCTGAACATGTACTTAGTGAGTGAATATGCTCAGTTCAGTTATTTATACATTGGTATCTTGTGCCATTTTTTATATCCTGGGATATCTTGCTCAGCTTCCTGGTGCTGCTCCTAAACAAGTGTATTAAGGTCTCAGATTCTGTACCATATCTGCCAATGTCACTCAGATACCCTTTCACAGTGATGGCACTAGATGTGTATGCGTGTGTCACTAGACACCCAAAACCATACTATCTATTTAGCATTACCACTCGATTACTTAGCACGTCTGTTCTTCCACCTGTTTTCAGTCACTCTGCTATTTCTCTTATTGCACCATCTACAAGCATCTTATGCTTGCTATTTGTAAAGAATAAAAATTCTTTATAGAGCTCTTTCTGCTGTTTTCCTGTGTGGGTGCTCTTTGGATACTGTTTTGATTAGCCTCTATCACAGAGGATTTGAGAACAAGGTATCACTTAGAGAAAAGAGTAGCTTTAAAAAGTCATCATCCCCTTCATACAATTTCTAAAGAAGAAAACGTATTTCCATTGTGCAAAGGAAATTACTTGAAAGCTATTTTCACTATATCAAGATGGGATCTTTTTGTTTTGAACTTTATCCTGCTTTATTTTTGTCACTCCTATTAGATGGATTGACAAAAATAAGAAAATATTGATTGAAAACGCCATTCTGTCCTTTGTCACAAATCAGTCTCTCACATCTGTAAACCTTCAAATGTTGTCTGTGGTGTTCTTATTTACTCTACGTATTGCAAATTACCTCTTGTCTTGGTTTGGAAAGACAGGTATCTGCCAGNCCATTAGCAGACAATATCCCCCTGGAGGGAGGACTGGTGGTGACAGAGATAAGAAACAATGCCCTACCGAGTTTTGACAGTTGGCTTATTATCAGAAGGCATCCACCCACCTCCTCCCAGGGTAAAGAAAAACAATTCTCCAACTGCTTTCAGCAGATGAAATAGAATACACATTTTGGTTCCATAACCCAAGATACCTCTGCCTGGGAAAATAGCTTCTCTGATGAGATTGGCCAGCTTACACTGAACCTTTTCTTTTGCTCTCAGAACTGATCTAATTATTTAAGTGTACCAATATACAGTTGAATGGGATGCAGGAGGCAAGGTTTTGGTAGCAAAGGTGGGCTCTGTGAGAAGAGGCTGGGGCTGCCTTGTGTTGGACACAGAGAGTTCCAGTTGGATCCAACAGACCGACCACAGCAAATGGCTGAGTCCTTCAGTCATGATGGGTCTTGATGGGGAGACTTATTAAGGAATGGTCAAAATGTTGCATAAGGAGTGAGGCATGAAGAAAAAAAAAATAGGAGCAACCATGTGAACATCAAGGTCAGAGAAGAAGGAAGAAGAGGAGATGTTCGTGGTTCTGTATCAAAGGTTTCCCTAAATCTCACATAGAGGACCATGGTGGATCACACAGGTAATTCTTGAAGTAAACTGGAGCCCATGGAGGGCCATTGGAGTGAGTTCTTTTGCCAGGGGCTACAGCCACTGGAGACTCAGCCTTCAGGTTTATCCTGCAGAACTGCTGCTCATGGAAAGAATCCTTCATTGGAGAAGGAGAAAAATGTGAGAAGAAAGCCGTAGCAAAGACAACAGTTATGAACTGACAACAACCATCCCCTCCTGTCTCCTCAGGGACTCTCAAAGCACAGGAGGTGGAGGCAAATGAGTAAAGTTGAGGCAAAGCTGTTGTAGTTTCTTTGTCACCCTGTCACCTTTAATTGGC
>VWYO01015185.1:0-13478 GCA_013400275.1 Rhadina sibilatrix | reverse complement strand
TTTTTTTTTTTTTTTGCTAAGGCCAGTCTCTTTTACACCACTGTTCTTGGCAAGTGCTGTTACTGTCTTTCTCTTGACCAGTAAGTTTTTCATCTCATTTTTTCCTCCCTGTCTTGTTGAATGAGAGAGCAGCTGGGTGAGGATCTGGCAGCCAAAGTCAACCCAACAGAAACAATAAAGAAAAACACAAAATGGTCAGAAATGACATAAGAAGTTAATATTTTTAAGCAGTTATAATCTTGAAAAACTTGCAATATATGGAGGAGAACCCATAACTTCTTGTTGTTTTTGTTGTTGTGTTTTGATTTGTTTTTTGTACTTTTTTGGGGGTGTTTTTTTGTTTGGTTTTTCTTTTCAATTTTTTGGTTGTGATTTATGACATAAGTCACGGTTATGTGTGATGGAGCCCTTCTATCCTGGAGATGGCCAAACACCTTCCTGCTCATGAAAGTGGTGAATGAATTCCTTGTATTTTTTGCTTGAGAATAGAGCTTTTCCCTCACCGATCCACAAGTTTTCTTATTTTTACCTTTCTGATTCTTTTCCTCATGCAGCTGTGTGATGCTTATTCCCTGCCAAAAATTCACATATCAATTAATGATGAATTTTCACAATACAGATCACCTGTATATTTTTATTTTTGAACAAAATAGGTAGGATTCATGTCGCTAGGTTAAAAGTCTAGCAGTTTCCTGTCTTAATAGTTATCTAGTTTAATTTTATAATTTATGGAAGTGTGATAACTATACAGCAGTTTGTCCTTCCTAAACTATCAGATAATTTATGTTCCTCATGTATTTCTTCACTTCTTTGTAGTGTAAAGGGAATTTGGATAATTATTTTGAATTTAATTTTTCAATGTGAAAAATTATACGAAACCAAAAAATACAACATGCTATGCACATTAATTTTGGAAATGGGAGGGAAGGAAATTGAAGAGCCAGTACCAAAGGCAGTGGTGTTGCAGTTGTAAACGTGGAAGGCCTATTTTATGCAGTTATTGTAAAACAGAAAGATGAAATCATAGGTTGTGCTTTTAACAACCCATAATTGATTTGTGAAGAGTATTGAACACTTTTGGTTGGGACTTCCACAATGTACTGCACAAATAACAAACAAATCTAAATATAGGGATTCAGTATTTATCACTCAGTCAGGAGTAGAAATCAAACCTCTATGCACCTCCAGATGAGTAATTTGGCTCCTCAATAAGAAAAGAAAATTAAATTACATTAAAACACAGCAGTATTTTAAAGCTCTGTTTTTTAAGTGTATTCTGAGAATGTCTGCCAAATCAGGTGTTTGATGCGCCCAAGGCAAAGTCTTATTTCTGAATTCATTTGAGGCTTGAGTCTAGAACTTTTTGCTGTTTGGTGTGTGAAGTAAAACAACATTTAGATCTCTGAGAAAAATATCAATCAAAATCATAGGGGTTTTCAGAATACCAAAATTTTGAGACTAGGTAATGACTTCACATTCTAGCAGCTCTTTTCAGGACAGTCTCTTAGGTGTGGATACCTGCAATTTCGTTTTAATGTCTCCTAGTTAAGTACATAAAATTTTCCAATGAGATATACAGGAGAGAGCTCCAAAATCAATTCAGAGAATATTAGATGCAAAACAATTTCCCTGGAGTTTTACTCTTCTTTTATATGATTTACCCTTTCATTTTGTTTTGTTTTTTTCCTGCAGCTCAATGTTGTACAATAACTGCTGAATGCCTAGACAAGCAGCTGTGCTGCTTCATATTCATGAAATACCCTTGGATTAAATTGTTTTCTAAATTTCCATACATTTATATTTTTTATTTTCTAAATTCATGAATTTAATAGTATATCATTCAAGTTATTAATGAATGAATATACATACTTAAATTAGCAATTACATTCATGAAGACAACAATCTGATCTATAATGTTCTCATTTATGGCTGAATTTGAGTTTAACAAGAAAGTAACCCCTAATCAAATAGAAAAGTATGAAAACTGGATGATATGTTATAATAGAGTGAAATTTGAAATAAAAATTATACTCAAGCAGAAACACAGTATTTTTCAGAGGGACATTTTAAGGTCATGTAAATTCTTAAGAACATAAATATAGTACGAAGATTCTCGGTACAGAATAGTTCTGCAGATAGAGAGCTTGGTTGAAGAGGAAAATTAAGAAGAAAGTTCCAGAATAAGATACAGGAAAAAAAAGATGCTTTTGTATCTTTTGTAAATATTTATTTTGGATTAAGAAGTATTTGTCTCATTGCTAAATAGATTCAGAAACAGATTATCTATCTTTTCCTTAAAAATTGCTGAAATTTTAAAATATTTTAGTGCTAATTTTGACTTCTGTTTGATAGTCTGAAAAGACTTAGTGAAGTCTAGCATGCTATCGGACAAATTTGTGATAACTATTAAAACTAAAACAGCTATAAATATTTTCAGATTCTGAATTATATGAAACCTCACAAAAAAAACCTATTGATTATCTGACTAAATATATGTGAGGGGTAACCACTGTAATTTTGATGTAATATAACAATTGAGATAAGTGGACAATTATTGTTCCCTAATTTTAGCCTCATCCCCATTCCTGGTTATTAGATCTGTAGTTCTGGCCAAAACCAAATGCACTGAAAATTTGATTACCTGAACTAAAAAATTTAACTCTACAACATAGGAGCACTGGTGTTAACAATAGTCCTCTCTTCTGATGAGACTGTATGAAGTTTGAGGAACTGAAGCTGACACAGCAGTTTTTACCAATGAATTCTTTATAATCCTTGAAGTCCTAATGTTAGACTACCATCATTAGCTAGGATGCCCATACAGGAAACAGTTTTAACTTTAAAATTACTTTTCTGAAGATGTAAAGAAATAAGTTAAATGTTTTGTATATAAGAAAGGAAAGCAATTGTTTCTGGATGAAAGCCAAGAAGATTGTGTCTTCAGCAGAACAGATAATTGTCACTGAAACTCCTGTTGTGGGAATGTGATAGAGAGACTTCAGTGTATGTGTCGTTTCAAGTTTAGATTGATGCAATCTGTTCTGTTATTTTGATTGGGAGAGTATTCAAATGTATTTGTTTTGGATTTCTTGTCTTCTCACACAAAATTTGAAGACTTAATTCTGTTAAATAGATTTTAGGAGTTCTTGAAGAACAAACTTTTTTTTTTTTTTTTTCTAATTAAACACCTCTTTAGCCTTAAAAAAAAAAAAAAAAAAAAAAAAAAAAAAAAAAAAAAGGTACTTGTAAAATTTATAAATAAATGTGCCTATTATGCAATCAGAAAGCTTTCACTGACAAGGATGGATGATAAACAGTTTGGGAGACCACTGATCTAGAGTATTATTTGTGTTGTGATCAAGTTTATGTTACCTAGACTTAAAAATGAGGGACAAAAAAGGAGGTCAAACTAATTAGTCCAGTTTCAGTCTTGCAGAAAGAGAAAGAGATAAGACAAGCACCCACCCAAACCCTTCCTGTGAAGAACTTCCAAATGTCCAGGCTAAACTTTCCCAGGCACACCTTAACTCTGTGTCCTCTTGTCCTGTGACTTGTTCCCTGGGAGCAGAGCCTGACCCTCATCTGACTAAGGTTGCCTCCTTAGCTTCCCCTTCTCCAGGCTAAAAAATCCCCAACTCCCTCAGCTGCTCCTTATAGGACTTATGTTCCAGACCTTTTACCACCAACCTTATTTCCTTGAACTATCTGAGAAAAGACATTTTTTTTTTCCCTGAAAATATGTCATAGGTAAAGGGTGAGTTTATTTCATAGAGGTTTAGAAAACATCATTTTTCCTGACAAGAGTTATATAGTAAAACTGGACTTAGTTCATCCTTCCTTCCTTCCTTCCTTTGGCATTGATTGATGTTAGCATCTGCTGGCCTGTTTACAATACACTGTTTCTGAACCTCTATGTCTGGTTTAGGCTACAAATTCTTTGCACCATTCTCTCTACCTATAAATAGAAGAGTTTGATTTGGAAACTTTAACGTAGCGCTCTGACAGTTACATGTGAAAACGTGTTATTTATATACCCTCTTGATATTATTTTGCTTTATTGATTGCTTAATGGATCGTGATAACTTTGCAATTGTATGTCTTTATATTGGCAGAGTGACCCGGATCTCATCAGAAGACTGCTTAGAGATTCAGAAAATTTATCTAATCGAAATGTAAAGACTAGAAAATCCCTGAGAGGGATAACCCCCACACCCCTTCTTTCAATACTGGGGGGTTTTTTGGCTCATGTATTATGTAAACTATATGTACATAGGACATATACATTTTTACAAGGACAAAGAAAAGAAATGTAGGCTATTTACCACCCAAAAATTAAATTCATGAAGTAAACATGCTGCTAAGGAATAAAAATATTGATTTTGAAAAGAAAATACAGTAAACAATTGCCTGGGGTGATGAGAGGGTTAGGGCATTCCAAGCAGAAAATCCAGGAAACAGCAGTAGGGAAATTGACAATCCTTGAAAATATTAATATTTTTATATTGCTTATAGCTGGAAAATATATACGTATCTAAGATTACTTTTCTTACTGATTTTAGACGATTTTATTTATTGATAGCCCACATTTATTTCTGACTGGTCTTTTCTCAATGGCTGTATTAATATTTATAGGAGAAATATATAAGAATGCATGCATTGAATTAGGGAAGAGTTGCAATATTCTTAATATAAAATAAAGAAATGGAAGTTACAAAATAATTAAATTCAGTGATATGCCATGAAGTAGGAGGCAAGAAAAAAGGAGAGGATATTAAAGAACTGGGATTAGTGGGCACATCTTAAAAACTTTTCAATACTTTATGATAATTACATTAATTTACAATGTATCATCAACCATAAGTGTAAGACCTTATCCCAGAATAATAATAATGTAGAGGTTGATTAATACTTGAAGAAATGTCTGGTGAGAAGGTGAGAACAAGGTGTCAAAGGTGAAGTAGCATGTGAATTTAAAATCAAGTCAGTTTTATAGAGGAAGTAAAACACTGAAAAGATAGAATGAGTGAGAACACAGATGGAAAACAGATGTGTAGAAAATACCTAGATACAGGAGTGGTGGTAAATGCTGAGTTGAGATTTCAACAATATAATCAAGATCATGGTTAAGAGGAGCCTGTTCAAAAGCTGTTGTTCTTTTGAACCGAAAACCATCTTGGAAGTCTTGCTATTGAAGTCTAAGCCCAATGATTTGCATAATTAAATGAATAATTTAGAGACTATTCCAAAACAAAGAGAAAAAAAATTGAAGCACAGTGGGCATGCAGCTGTCTTGACATTGAACATTGTGTTCTCTATATTAATCTTTATAGAAAATATTTCCTTGAAATATTGACCCTAACAGATCAAATTATTTGCACAGAAATAACATTGATTGGAAACAAACTTTCTTTGATGTTGCTTCTAAATTTTGTTTTCTTTTTTTGCTTGTTTTTTTCTTTGTTTTCATAAAATTCATAAACATTGATAAATTTAATAATCTCAAAAAATTAGAAATCTGAGCAGCAAGAATTTTTCCTAATATACAAGAAAAATGTAGATATCTGCAGATTTTAAGCTAAGCACAAGTCATTTTACATGTCTCATTCTTAAATTATTCCTTGAATTAATTCTTTTAATCTACATTAAAAAAAAAAAAAACCAAAGAACTCAGCTAAGTTTTAGAACAGGGTTTTAATGTTTTACATTACTAGATTTGGATATATAGATTTCACTATTGATGCTTATCCATACATAGTAAATCCTTTTGGAAGTGGGTAAGTTACATGCAATATGTAGTATTATGAAAATAGTTTTTGTATTATTCCTCATTTTCATCAGTGTTGTCATAGAATTGATTTTCCCAGAAAAAATCCTCCCTAATTTCTTTAGAAATATTTTTTAGATTTAATTATACTCAGTGTCACAATCTTAAACGTTTGCAGACATACATTTTTCTGTCTCTGAAGGTTAGAACTTGGAAAAAATCACTTTTGTAATTGGTAGGTGAGAGAACTAAATGTTGACGTTACGAATAAGACAGTTGAAGACAGATAACATTTCAAATAATACTTGCAGCAAATGTAAATATAGATACAAAATTTTCAAAGAATTACTCTTCTTACAAACATTTTTCCTATTTTGAAAAACTTTTTTCTACAATTCTGAATTTGGCATGTAGTTTTCTAAATGTTGTTTAAATTGTGCTCGTTATTCCCAAAAGAGAAGCCTGTAATTTTTTTTTGTAATTTAAAAAACATAAGTGTTATACTTTGAAATATTACTTTTTTATCTTGATTATTTTATTACTTAGAACATCTGAAATTGTCTTGGAATGATATGACATCCTTATAGGATGTCTTCCATGGATCATCACAGCATGAATGCAAAAGTAAAGATAAATATTGGGCAGTAATACCACTGCATATCACAATATAATGTCACCATAGCAAGGAGTATCCAAAAATACTTGTACAAAAAAGCAATGTTTACTTGGCTGAAACCTCAAAATTCTGTGTTTGCAAAGGTGTGTGTGTTATAAATTCCTGGCTTTTTTCAATCTGATTACCATTCTTAATATTTTATTTGTTGATAGGAAGGCAGAACACCACAATAGTGCCTGTTTCTCCCTAAAAAATAAATGAGTTCAGACATCCTTCATTTTTACTTGAATGAATGTAGCAAAAGATGGCAAAGGATTACGCACCTCAATACATAATATTTTCAGGTGCAACTATGATAGAAGTGAGATGACTTCAGTGTTTATTTAATTAAACTGAAAGGAAGTTATTTCCAGGGAATGTACATTAAAATTGAAAATGTAATATTCCCCACAAGTAATATGAATAACTCTGAAAAAAATCATACTAAATGCTTTAAAAGATTCCATATTACAGCCAGATTTAGTAATTAAATTATTATTTTAAGTTCATTATAAATTAAAAATTAACCAATTTTTATGTCTGGATGTAACAATTTCAACATAGTCTTTATTTTTTCGTTTTTGTATTATCAATTTTTTCAGCACCAAGTTTTTTCTACCAAAACCTTATTCAGAAATAAAAGATTTTTTTAGGGCACTGATATGTTTCTGTCATTTAAGCTGATGCTTTTCAATCAATACAATCCAGTAGTATATCTAAATTTCATTCCACAAATTTTTGTCATGGGGAAACAAAGTCAAATACAGAATTGATGACTCTTAAAAGAACCTTTAATCAATAGTTCACCTATGAGTTTCTCATTTTTTCAATTCTGGTAGCATATTTCTCTGAGAAAAAGGATGTCAGAAGGACAACTTAGTATCCAGTAGATTGTAGTGCAGATGTGCAGAACTGAATGAGGTACTGACGTCTCAAGGACAAATAGATACTTTTCTGAGGCCAATATTATTATTACAGAAGTTTCTGGATGCTTAAATGTTAGAGATTAGCTTTCTTGTGTACTTGCTTTCTTAGTATTTTGTCTTATTTAATGTCTTATAAAATGTCAGTTTATAATATTTTATTATTTTTTTATGCAAGTATCTTATTTCACATATTTTTTCTATAATTTATAAATGTTTAAACAATAATTATTCATATTTGCTTGCCAGTTGGCAAAGAAATACATTGTCACAGGTTATATGATTAAAAAAAATAACCAATTGCCATATTTCACTTCCAAAAATAAACTGGTTTGGATGGCTATAACTGCTACTAAAAATAGCTTAGATTCCAAACAAAATTTCATTGGAGGCTTGGATATTATTTTAAATAAATAAAAAACCCATAATTTTTCTATTAATTGTATTTGGTGAAAACTATTTACCTAAGTCTATTGAAATACAATTAATTTGTATCTTCATGTGATTTTTTTAAGAGATGAGAGAGAAAGAAATTAGTGTTTCTATTCTAATATTTATAAATTGTCATATAATATTTCATGTTCCATTATGTTCAAGGTTAGATTAAAAGTTATATCTCTCTCATGCTGCCTAATGGCATTCTACATGATTGTTCTAATTTTTCAAAACTGTTTAATTTTTACTATAGCACTAGGGAAAAAAATGGCCCATGGTAAGATCTTCTTTCTAAAAGAAAGAGCTATCAGGAATTTTCTGTGGAATTAGGTATAAAAATAACATTATTTTTATACTTGGGTAAAAATTAGGTATTCCCAATTTTTGACAGTTCTGAAATAAATTGTCTTGAATTCTTATGAACTCATGTTCTAACACAATATTTAGGAGTGTTAAAGGGTGCCTGCTTCAAGACAGCAAATAAGTGGAGAATAAGATGTGTAAATCCTTAATTACTTTGTCAGTATCAGTGTGTAGAGAGATGAAAGAATGTAGAATCATTCTTAAGGAATTACTTGAAATTTATATATTTTTCTTTGAATTTTCACTGCTATTATTGAAGCAATAACTGTCTTCTGGAACTTGCACTTAAGCATAGAAAACTTTTTCTTTCTTTACTTTAAAGGAGACCTACTGTATGAATAACTTGCGGGGAATGGCATCAAATAAAACATCTTCATCTAGTAGAAAAAGTTAAAATGTACGTCAAAATCTGTTGTCCTATGCAGACGCCCCATTAGGTAGGGATTCAGGTGCCTTTACTTCTTTTTTCCCAAAGTATAGGTTCACCAGGCTATCATGCAATCCTTTATTTTTTGATCTAATGGCCACACTGAACCATGCCAGTTGGCATTGCTCCTCATCATTCTGATTTTTTTGCAAGAAATTACTCTGTGTCCATCCAAAAAGGCTACTTCCCTCCCCACCCCTTGCCCATTTTAAGAAAGTGCTGGTCAAATATGGGAAACACTAAAAACACTAAAAAGATTTTTAAGAGCTGAAAAAGCAGGCCTCAAACAGAAAAAGCTGAGGTCTCAGAATTTGCAGCACTGAGAAAAGTTTGGAACCAGGAAAGATATAGTAGTATATAATAGTATAGCGAACAAGTACATGGAAAACAAAGGCCGAGTTTTTAGGTTTGGCTTGAATAAGTCATAACATTGCAGAAAGTATATGCCAGACAAGATAGTAGAAGGTCTTAAGCTTAATAAGGGTATTGTGTATGGTTAATAGAGAAGCATACAAATGGCTATTGTTTGAAATAGGTGTACGTGTGCTATAATTGATTGGTTAAAACAACTGTAATTTTTAGTAATATACTATTGGCTGAAAAGTCCTTAAGATGCTTTGTAACAGAGAAATCAGGGGCTGCTACAGGCGGCTATTGGGGGCTGCTGCTGCTGCTACTGCTGGCTACTACATGGATGCTGTAAGCTGCTGCTTTGCCTTTACTTCTCTGATGAGACTGATGCTTCATTAAAGAAAATAACTACCACAGCAGTAGAGTCTAGTTCCTGCCCACGTCGCCACAGTCAAATTATGCCATTGAGAAAACTGTTTGATTTTGTTCAGCTGTGCCTAGTTATCTATAGAATACTTTTGCCTCTCTATTGCAAGACATTGTGTGTGACTGAATGATTGTTTTTTATTATTCTTGTTTTATGGAGAATCAAATGACCTAACAGTGAAGTGAGTTTGGGTTCATAAAATGTTTATCCCCTCCTTTAAAGTCCTTGTTTTCTTTTCTTTTCACCAATCCTTTTTCTTTCATAAGTAACTAAAAAGGATTATCAACTTCTGTCAGCATTGCCTCTTGTATCTATTAACTTGATCTAGTCAAATCCTCACCTGAAACAAAACAAGAACATTTCAATTGTCATGTACAAATATCAAACCCCCTCAAACCCAGACAAATATAACAGCACAGGTGGAAGTAATGCCAGGATATAAAACAAAGAAAAAGCTTTAAAATATCAATGAAGACCGACAGTGACATGAGTTTTATTTTTTAGTGAGTAAAATGTCACCTGAGATTTAGAAACATGGCTTTTAGCATTGATCTATATTTGTAGTCAAAATTGGTTTTTATCAAATAAATATTTACTCAGGCAGATGAGAGTGTCAATCACAGCTGGTTATGACATCAGTCTTATTTTTGCCTTTTGTTGCAGTTAGTTATGAAAAGCATGATTCCTTAACTACATTTAATGCTATGTGATATTAAAGCCCGTCTACACTTTTTTTTTTCCTTCTGAATTTAAACTGGAGAATAATGATAGGAATTCTACTGATTTTTACTTAAACTATTGTAATTCCCCGGACTTAGTATGGTGTAACAGGCAGTTTGCAAAACCTAGTGGATAAAAGATGAATATGGCACAAAGCTTATGGACAGAAATTAGAGGAGGAAAAGTCAAATTGTAATTAAACAAAGCAAAACAAGCTCACGTTAATTAGCTAGCTAAAAGAGAGGAAAATTAATAGATGCTAAAGCAGAGTTGGAGCAAATTGCCATTGGACTAAGTTATCAAGGGTAATAATAACCTTTTCCACAACAGCACCCTATGCATTGAGAACAAATGTTTGTTTGTTTTAAAAAATAAATTACACAAAGCATGGGATTTGAAATGGAAATTAATTAACTTTATCTTATCATCTGTGTTCTACAGGGTATAAGAGTAAATGATCATCACAAACTCTTCCATCATCACAGTCTTTGAAACTGTATCACTTTTTCCCCTTCTGGCAATAGGGATTTGTTTGATAACAGGTTATAGGGTATACAAACAAGATTTCACAAAACAGGTTATTAGCACTGTCAGGAAGATTAATATCTAGGTGGGTTGAATTCATAAATACTAAAGCAAATCATGGCTAATAGGAATTGCTGAGTGGGAAGATAAATATTTATAATAGAATTAAATTTCTTGCACTGACTTTTCTGTGGTCATGGCTATCCTAAAGAATCTATGTTTAAAGGAATATTTTCTCTACAACAGATGTAAATAGATTTTTTTTTTAGCTTTTAAAATACAGCAGTACACTATACTATGCAACCTTTTTTCCCATATTTGTTTTCATCTCATTTTTCCAGTCTTTCTGTTACAGTTATGACCAACATGAATCTCAGAATTCCTCAAAAGATTCTTTCTTTGGTGGTGGAGGTTGGAAGTGAAAACTTTATTCGTGTATTGTTTGACAAGACATCACATGCTCAAGGTATAATTCACAGGTAACAGAGAATAGGGTAACTACATTAAAAAAAAAAATCAAGACTGAATATAGAAGGATCCCTTAAATTCTTTAGATTAGATGCCCATATTTCAGATGACAGTCATGAAGCAAAATGAATCCTCTCTATTGTGATGATTCACTACAGAAATAGGATACTTGAAATGCTGAAACTCCTTAAGACTTTGTATACAAGCAAAAGAAACCTCCTCTGAAAATGACAACTCAGAAAGTAATCTCATATAACCTTTGGGAATTTATTTTTTGCTCTATCCTAGTTGTTTGTTAGGGCTATTCAATCCCAGAGTAAATACAACATTGTTAGTAATGAAAGTTATTAGAGAAGTGGGTTCACCCTGAAGAAACATTGTTTAAATTTCATTTTAAGATCAATGCTATCATATAATGTTTACAACAAATGTAATAAGAGAAATGTTAACATCTTTGCATTTTGAAGAAAAGGATTCATAAAGGATAATTCAATCTATCTTTAAATATTCTGGATTTTCAAAAATCACAAACAAGCCAATCCTCCAAGAATGTCTGCATAAACTCAGAAATCCTTTCTTCTATATCTAACTACTTAGGTGGTATCACCAAAAGTTTTGCATTGCTCATACCACCTGTTCCCCTTTTTCTTTCTAGCCTTTATTTTACCTTTAATGTGCATATATCTAACTGGAAGACAGGATAGACATTGAGTGTTCTTCCAGTCATGGACAGTCTTTTCACAGATGGATGGAAAGAATAAGTGACTGTCCCTCCCATAGGATTCCACCTTAATTTTTCTACAACTTGTATATACTCCTGACTAGTGCTGGTGCATTCATTTTTCAAAATTTTCAAGTGGGATGTACTTACAAAACTGTAGCCAATAAGCAGCAATTATCCTTATTCTAGGTTCTCTCTCTAGTCAATGACTCTTCTGAAATACCACTTTCTTTATTTTCAAGGAATTATCTAAGATGAACTTAATTCCATTCTTGTTTCATTGCTAGTTGTTTTGGGAATAGATATGTCACCATACAGAGGTGACTATCACAGCAGATTCATCATGAAGGTGCTATAACAGCTTGATCCATTGTTTAAGTTTTGGAAACTTGTCGCTTGAGATTTTCTAGGATGTTCTCACTGAGATCTAACTGCCTCTGCAGAAGAATGTGATTTTTTTTTCAATTTTTTTAATCTACTGGTCCCCTCTGGGTATCTCAACTACACTGCAGCCAATCAAATGATATTAAATATATATAAGTACATTATTAAATCCATAAATAACTCCAGTAGGTTAGATACCTATCTAAAAGTTAGTTAAAATTAGGTGAAATTAATTCAATTTATGTTTGTAGTTGAGTTTCAGAACACGAGTACAGTCATCTTCATGCAAACATCTACATGAAGAGTAAGAATCCAGGACATCACTGTAGTCAGTCAATGTAATCAGTACAGAAATCTCTGTCACCTGGAACAGACATATGGTTCATTTGTTCAGCATGGCATCCAAAGATAGTAAGAACGTTGGAGAAAAACTCTTGCAGCCTGCAGCAGCTCCTGTAGAAATTCAAAGTTTTCTACAGATTCTTTGTCACATACTAGTACCATGTACACGTCTCAGATACCTTACAGAATCTCAAACTGCATTTTATGTCTCTGTATAGGCAGTTGAATAAATATTCTAGTAGCTGTTCAGTTGTTAACAGACAATTCCATGAATATGTCTGTAATCTGGAGCAGAAGTGCACATATTGTTTTAGTAGGGTATGCCTGCTATAAAAGCACTTATTTTTTGGCAGTATGAGCCAAATATAAATTCACTAATTTTTTTTCTGTTTGTTTTTATGGTCACTTTATAAGGTCAAAACTATTTTTCTGTTGTTGTTGTTGTTTCACTGATACTGTAATTTCTGAATGGCTACAAAGAAACTTCCAAATTAAGACTGTGAGCATATCTATCTTTGACCTTTGCCTTTCTAATTACTAGTTTTCTCTGTCTCATAAGGCTGAGAGTAAAACTGAGTTAGAATTAAGGATCATATCTTGAAAAATACTGTAAAACATTGTAATAACATTTTTATCAGAGTTGGAAAGTACTATATTAAAGATAGTGTTCTTATCAGAAGTGAAACTTGCTAAGACGGGGAGCTGAAGAGTTTTGGACTATAAAACCAAAATAAATTACTCCATTTATTGACAAGCTAAAGACAATTATTTCATGCTTTATAAAAATTATTCTACTAAGAACAATAGATAATTTTTAAAGAGAAAAGTTAGCTGATGAAATTGTTTTCCGTGCTATTTTTTGTCTTCTATGAAATGTATACACCATACAAAATATGTAAAAGAAAGCTCTATAAGTAATATAAATTCTGAAAATGAAGAAATAGTCATAATACTTCTCTCCTCTCCTCTCCTC
>VWYO01015184.1:477884-495269 GCA_013400275.1 Rhadina sibilatrix | reverse complement strand
AGAACTTCTTGTTGTTTTTAAACCTTTAGTTTCATAAAGTATATTTCATAGTGCTTGTCTCTCTGATTATAGTTCTGACTGTGATTTCTAAAAGACTGATGAGGATAATTCTAAACTTAAAATTGGAGTTAAAAAACCCACATGCACTTGATGATTTAAAAAAAAACAAAAACAGAAGAGGAAGAAACTAATGAAGCTGGAAGGACCAAATAGCAAAGAAGGTTTATCTACATTTTTTCCCTAATACAGGTATATCTACATTTAAAATGAACTATATCTGTTGCCCATTAAGACTAAACATAAACACACTGTTCAGAGCCCTGCTGCTTGTCAAACTGCTACCCACAAAGTATTTGATACTTCGCCCCTCTCTGTCAGTGTTGGGGAAGGCCAAGGATTGCAAGATGGTGGGAGACAGCCAGACCATTTATTTTCAGATCTGAATAGAAGTGTCCTGGCCAACATGGAAAATGTTACAATCTTCAGACTACTTCTAGTGTGTAAAACCTCATATTTGGCATGTTGAATTTCATT
Organism: Rhadina sibilatrix; assembly: GCA_013400275.1. Taxonomy (NCBI): domain Eukaryota; kingdom Metazoa; phylum Chordata; class Aves; order Passeriformes; family Phylloscopidae; genus Rhadina; species Rhadina sibilatrix. The sequence continues at coordinate 494,735 of VWYO01015184.1, read as the reverse complement.
TGCTTTCATGCTGCTTAATCCTCCATCTGCATTAGAAGTCAGCAGAGTTCCTTGAGATTTTCCCTGGCCTGAATTTTTAAACTTCATTTGAAAACTTAAATAACCAATATTCAGAGTGTTTGAATATCCACAGTGCCTCATAATTTTAGTCATGGAGTAGATGTTCTGTATTTGTGAAGATCAATTCTACAATATCTGATACCATGCTCTAGCCAGAAAAAAATATTATGGAATAAGTTAATGCAAAGAGAAATGTCATGCACAGAGAATGCAAAGTAATTCTTCCACTCTACTTAGCCAGAATAAGATTGACTCAGATGGACTATGTTTAGTTTTGCATAATGCAGTCCAGGACAGCAGACTGGGGAAGCAACAAATGTTTATTTGTTAATCAGCTTTTTGCTTGATTGTATTTTAGTCTAAAAAACAATATGGAAGAAAAGGGAGATAAAGGCTCACAAATATGGATAAAAGAACTTCAGGGAGCTGAGAAACAGTGTTCTCTATGAGCACAGACAGTAGAGGACAGTGTAAACGAATGATAGCCCGAAAGATTCAGTTCATCTGTTCTAGGAAACCTGTAAAAGACAGGTGGACACTGGAGAAAAGGTGCAGCTTGTGTCACTGGAATTTTTTTGAGAACAAACCTTTGAGGCATGGCATGACATGTCTGACTTGCCTTTGGGAAGATGGGTGGACAGAGACCTCTAGAAGTTCTTCCAGACTATAGTTTCCAATTCTGCATGTAAGGCTATGAATTCTTTAGAGTTTTCATACTCATCACCTTTTTACAGTTTTACCCATTGGACTCCTGACAATTAGAGTCAGTCTGTTAGAGGTGCATTAACAGCGCAGCTGCAACAATTGCCATGTTAATTCTCCAAGAGAGAAAGAAGGCAGCAAACAGAGATGGATTGCCATTATTAAAATTCCTTTAGAAAGGCAATGCTAAAAGAGAATTACCAAAATGGAAACACATGAGGGCATGTTTGAACAGTTACTAGGAGGCATTAGGTTTTCACAAACCCCCATACGGGGAGAAAATTCTGCTGTTGAAACAAAGTTTTATTCTCACAGTACCAATGTTTATTTTAGAGGGAATAGGAAATTATGTTCATTGCTAAAACCATTTTTATTCCTATTTATTTATGTATTTAAGAGATATCAGTTATCAGTTTAGCTGGGCAGACACTAGGCACACCTTCCTATATATTCCTAGTTCCTAGCTGAAGATAGTGCTACCATATATTTCCAACAAAAAATCAAGCTACACAAAACAATATCACAAATACAGTGCTTAATAAGTGTTCCTCTCCTACCCATGGCCCTATGGGGCATATAAACTCTTAATGAACAGATTTTCTTCCTAACATTCGCATAACTCATAGATTTAGCCATCCAACATAAACAGTACCATTTGACACAAATGGTAGAGATGCAAATACTGTGGAAATTCTATCTGCACCCTAATTACCAAGCTATGAACCAGGACATGGCAGTTACTTCTTTTGAATCATAGAAATCTTCACCAAGAAATACTACAGCACAAAAATATACTCAGATATATCATTATTCTGCTTAGCCCAGAAGCATTTGCAGTATAATAAAAGAAATCACTTATAAAGGCTGTGAAAAATCAACTTTGGCTACTTTGCAAATAGTAAATGTCATCATTACAGGGCAGATGAACTGGTAGAAAAGGCTACCTGATATGGCTGGAAATCCCTTTCACTCTTCTACTTTCCCTCATCTCTTACACTTCCCATCCCCCCTTACTTTTCCCAGCTGTCATGACCTGCCTTAAGAAAGAAAGTGGAAGTAAAAATCCACTTCTGGATAGTAAGTGATAAGCCAATTAGTATTTATCTTGCTGGCTACAATGGCAATTGACTTTGCAAGTTTCTAAAAGTTTAAAAAGTAGTTTTCAATTACCAAACAGGCTTGGCAGAGTTTAACTATGTATCCTGATGTTTCCATTGCAGCTCAGGCCCACACAGAGACATTAGAGAGTCATACAATTCACACTTAGAAAGAAACCAGAAGAAAAAAGTAGTGTAGGTGGATTTAAAAAACGACTACCTAGTTTTTAAATAAGAGAACGGTTTCATTCTTTCTGCTAAGAAAAGAACAATGGAATTAGAATTTTAAAGTTAATTCTTAAATAAAGACTTTCTACCTCTTATTTCCCCTGCCAATACTTTGGAAACTAATATCTGCATTGAAAAAGCTAATAGGTACAGGTTTTGGACGAATTTTATCTTCCCCTGGAACATAAGTTTTTCCTAAAGTTACTATTCTAAATTACCAGACCAGACATTTTGACTGCTTTTCATTTCTATAATGATGATCACATCTCTGTGATCATTATGTTATGCAAAGCATTATAAATGAGAAACAGCACATTTCTGCTTTTGTCCTGTCCCTTTGTTTTTACAATGTCTCTGATTATAAATGAAGTTACAGTTTGAACTTGTAGGACACCTCCGTTTCAATAAACTTACAAATAAATATATTTCTGGCTCTACACACAGAACACTTTTTTAAAAAAAAGCCTTTATATTAAAATTTAAAATGCTGTCAGAATGACAGTAGGCTATGGCAGCACCATTTTCCATTTTCATTATAATTACCATCATAGGTGCAGATTCAACCTACTGCATTATTCTCTCCTGTTGCAACCCATGGCACAAGAACAAGCTATCAGAATTTTAATGCTTCATATATTCTATAAGTTAAGTACAGTCCTGTATGGCTTTGACCTTTTCAATATTCCATAATTTGACTGACTGGCTACTCTAATTTTTCCCCTGTTTACAGTCTCAGAAACCTGTGGGGAAGAAGCAAAATGTCCAGCCAATCAAAATACTGAACACTGAAAAGATCAAAGTAGTAAAACATACTACAGTCTCTCACAGAATATATTAGACATTAAAATTTTCATATCACACTATAAAAAGATAACATTTTCCCCTGAAACTCTAGATACTATTAAAGTGGATCACTAGTGCAGCAAAGGTGGTATCACTAAACCAAATAACACAATTTATACTACTCATACATTCTTGGTTTAGGTTGTTACACATTTCCTTAAATAATGAGCTCTTTCCTAGCACTGAATTTAAATCACATTTAACTGTAGTTTCATAACTTTAATACAAACTTGTGACTTTCCAGAATGTCTTCCAGTTTTGGAAACTGCAGGGTTAGATGCTTCTAAACATCAACCAACATTTCTGGCCTAGCACTACACGGAAGCTTTTTACTTTCTTTGTGACACTGGGTAAGTCTAGCAACATAGAGGTAATTTATATTATTTTTGTTTACATGAATTATTTGCACTCCTCCAGTAGAGACCAAATAGCAGTAGGAGCAGGTGACACACACACAGAAATCCATTGCTTTGCCAATACAACTAGAAAGAAAAAAAACCCAAGGCATCTTACTGTGTCAAAAAATGTTAATGGCATACAATGAACACAAGAGATTAAAAATCAAATGTAAACAACAATGAGATGATATAATCTGAATCCTTTATGGATTCATTTCCATGTAATCATTGCAGCTTAATTGGGTTATGGAACTATAATGCATTACCCTGTTATAACAATGCCTATTTCTTTATGTACTTGCTAATAAAACAGATGCAAACAAGATGAAGAGCATTAATGAGATTTGATTTGTAATTCTTTTCTTGGAAATGCTCAAAGAACAGACACTCTCATTATTGATATTATCAAACAGGTTGTCCTATCTGATACCTTTTGAGCGCAAATTGCTAATGTGTGTCCTCAACAAGTTTCCAAACCAACTCACAGTTAATTAAAATAGTTTGTCCCTATAATCCAGATTTATCAGAATCTTGGCCTCCTCTTTAGCAGCAACTAACCACTGTTGTTAAAAATGAGGTTCAAATATTAAACATAAGTTGCTCATCCTGCTTGCAAGTCTGCACTTGGTGGTATGATCAGACAGCAGGTGCAGTCACCAAGGAAAGAGAAAGAAGTTATTTCAATATCAACCTTCACACTGGAACAACAAATATGTCATATGAGACAATAAAAAGTTACATTATTTGCAAGTAGGATAATATTTTGTGTTATAAAATTTATAATTGGATAATTCTAGTTGGCAAAAAACTAGAAAAAGGTGTAATCTAATTTACTGCACTGTGCTGGTAAGTGATGTTTACAGGCAATGGTGAAGAGCAGCGGGCATGAATCTTCCTCACCTACTCGTCACTTGGTTATATGATCTCATACTGTGTGCTCTGCTGTGCTTTCTCCCTTGCCATTTTGCATTACAGTTATCATGTATCCCATTCTGTTATTTTTTATATCTCTCATGACTGCTTCTATTCAGTATTGTCTCACTGAAATGGTTTAACAGAACTACAAGTCTTACACTCCTAAGAAAAACACTATCCTGAAAGTTGTCCTACATGTGAACTGGAAAGAAATATCTGTAACAAGATGTACACTAGGACTCCACTGAGTAAGACTAGTAATTTGAGTGGGATCAAGGAGAAATGACCCAAGTGCTTCTATATCACTCCCTACAATGACCAGAAATGGGGTTGTAAAGAGGTGGAGGTTGGTCTCTTCCACCAGGAAACAAGACATGACAAGAAGAAAGGACCTCATATTGTGCCAGTGGATGTCTAGATTGGATATCAGAAAAAATTTCTTCACCAAAAAGGTTTTCAGGCATTGCAAAAGGCTGCCCAGGGAAGTGGTTAAGTCAGCATGCCTGGAGGTACTTAAAAGTAGTCCAGATGTGGCATTTAGGGACATGGTTTAATGGTGACCTTGGCAATGTTGGGTTAACAGTTGGGCTCAGTCATCCTAGAGGTATTTTCCAATCTAAAATATTCTCTGATTATCAACACAGAGTCCAGGCAAGTAGATAGAAAGTTTGGCAATTTGTGTAGGACATGATAAGACATGATAGAGGTAAACGCCTGGCAGGAAAAATGAATAAATAGATAAATATTTTATAAGCTGGCTATGAATAAACTTAGATTGGAAATTGAATTATAGTTTTTGATAATCAGTGGAATATGTTTCTGCAGAAATATCCAAAAAGTAGCAAATGAAGAAAAATATCTCTACCTTGAAAATAAAAGGGAAAGTAGAATGTCAAGAGTTTTTATTGGAAATAATTTTTCTGCAACACTTTTTACAGGTTTGGTGAATAGAAGAATTACTTTTACTCCTGACGTTACAAAAGGAGGATAATTACTCTTATTTTCTAGGTATATTTGATATAATTTAAGAAGGTATAGAGAGATTTCTCATTGAGTTATACAATGTAAAATTAAGCTCGTGATATTGTGTGAGACAATCCCTTTCCAAAGCAATTGCAGTTGTTAAGAGAAATATGGACTGGAAAAGAGACTATTTCCCATTTGAAAGCATCTGTAATTGTTCAACAGAAAATAAATGACATAACTTCTTTTGTCTCAGACGCTGATCAGAAGAAAGTCTACACCGACCACTGACAGTCCACTTGGCAACATAAAACTAAAAACCCTGGGAACATCCTCCAAAATACCACTAGAACATTTATGCTGCCATTTATAAAAATGCTAACAGGAAATTTAGAGTTACTAAAGCACTGTACTTTATGGAACAGCTGAAGAATGAAGATGCCAAATCTCAAGCATTACTATCTGGCCTGTAGCCTAACAGAAATCAATCCAGTTCTAAAAGAAAATCTCCTCTACACTAAGTGGAGATATAAAGAGAGATGGCAAGTAGAAATGGGGTTCAGTTCCAAGTCAAGTTGTTACTGCAATCAAAAAATATCTCTTTGTCACTATGCCATAAAATCAGTTGCTTGCTGACTTGTTGATAATGTACAAGACACTGATAAGAGGGATCCTTTAATCACTTCTATAACTGAAAGTATCCCTTTCAGCTGTGTGGATGGAAATATGGTGAGTTCTCCAGATGGGTCTATCATCCAATACCCCAAGCTGTCCTCCCAATCACAAGCTTACAATTTGCTTGTCTCACTATTTAATTGAATGTGACGGAGGGTGTGATCAAACATGTTTTGATTTAATATGTTAATAACTTTACATATGGAAGATTAGCCTTTTGAGTTTTTCTCTGTGGCTGATAGTGAAAGATTCATTTCTCCAGAGTTCAGTTCAAAGCATAGGCCTAATTTTGGTGCTCAGAGTCATTCATTGGAGAACTTCCTATCCTTAGTTATATTGGAAAATAAAGGCACCTGGCTCCACAAAGCCAGGACTATCCTTTGTAGGTATCCATGATATTGCTCTGGAAGAATATTTTGAGAAACGAAGACTAGGAAAAAAAAGCTAAAGATGGAGGAAGAAAATTACTTTAAAAATTATTACTATTACATAATGCACTGAAAAACATGAATATTAATTTCTCAAAATAGTCTGTTTTGTGACACTACCTGTAAAAAACCTCCAAAAAACCACCAAAACCACACCTTTTCCCCTAAATTATTCTTAGGTTTTATAAATATCAGGTGGCTAAAAAATAAATCTGGATGCAGAAAAAATTATAAGAGGAAGAGAAGTGGGATGGGTGAAACTTAAAAGAACCTTCTCGTGTATCGTCTGCTTTTACAAAAGGCTATTACTACATTTTATGATCCATCCCCTTTCCATTTTGGAACTGAAGCCTTTATGAGATCTGAAAATATCCTGAAACATTTTTCTTGTGAGAAAGGCTATTTTCATGATGTTTTGCTCCTACAAGTTGGAGAATTAATGGCTTTCTCTCAAAACCCTCTTGTAGAGAGATCTCCAACGCCATTTAGTAAACTCAAGAGGTCTGAATAAACACCTAGATCTTAGTTCTCAAACTAGCTATGCAGCTTTTAAAGTTTACTGAATTGATGACACAGGGACCAGGTAGCATTTAATAACCTTAGTGGATTAGCTGATCTGGAACTTACTGTGAAATACAAGTAAGAAAAATGTACACAAGGGTAAGTTTAGGCCAAGGCAGTTTTCTGGTGCTCCTTGTCCAGTCAGTGAATGCAGACACAGGGTCCTTCTAATCAGGAGCCCTGCTACACATTTCCACATCTCCCTGAGTGTTCAGGATAACAACTGTTCTGGTGTTGGTTGTCTCTGTTCTTGCCATCTCTTCAGCAATATGTAGGTGAAGACAAATACGAGGCAAGAAGTAAGAAATAAAATAGCTTATTTCAGAGTATGATTATCAGAATGAATGATATATGTATCACCAATAATAAATTCCAAACATTTATCCACAGTGTTATTTTTCCACATTATTCCAATGAGGATTCAATGATATCTATGAGCTTTTCAGATGGTTCATGAAATGGCATCTCAAAATGAAGCTGTATTTGAAAACAAGACCACAACTGAGCACAAACGAGAGAAGAATTCAAGGACACAACGAGTGGGTGGATACACGCTAAGGAATAGCATATGTAAGCACTACCAATTAACAAGTATCAAGTGTGTAGCTGGCAGTTTAGTCACTTTCTGAAATAACTCTATTTTTGTTCCTCTTTTTGCCTGATTTCCACGAATATTTCCTTTTCTATGACACACTAATATTTCTCTCAAAACTTTTCCTCTCACCATCCATACCTGGGATGACGATTCCCCCCACTTATGGGGAAGGAAAAAGAGGAAAAAGTGGAACTTAAAAAAAAAAAAAATCCTGGACATACAGATTTTTAATATCATAATAGCATGAGGGGTATTACAAATTCTGATAGATTGAGACATTCACTGGTGTTCTGACACAGATTTGGCATTGATGTTGTTGCATGACAGAAGCCCATTACATCTCAGAGCTAAACTGCTTCACTGGCTTCTACATTCTGCCTCTCCAGATTTCATTTGCCATTTCTAGTGAATCCCCATGTATTTCCTATTCTATTTGCTTCATAAAAGTCCTGTTTTAAACATGGTTAATCTGTCTCCTGATAATGAGCATACAGTCATATGATGCCAAGCTGTTCAAAATTTCTCTGTAGGAAGTAAGCACACAGCATGAATTTGATCTCAGACCTCCTCTGCTCTTTCCCTTTTGTCTCATGTAGCAGTTGCAGAAAAAGAGCAGAGGTTCAAGAAAACAAATTAAATTTCAACTGCTGGGCATTATCTTTGACAACATTATTAGTCAGAACACTGGAATATAAACCATGCATTCTTGATAATGATGGTATTGCTAGCTGCTGAAAGGGACCATGGAAGGCATTCTTACACAAGAGGGACTGACTGTAGTGAAATCAGCACAAACAGGGACAAGAAAAGCGTTATGCAACTATTCCTGAAAAGCTATACAGACCAAATCTTCTCATTAATTAATTAATCATTTTTAATAATATGTTGAGTTTTCTATGAGCAAGTCTAAATATAACTGTAAGGATTTACTTGTATCTCAATATAACAACTGACATTCATTATGTCCTCAAATTAAATCTACATATACACAATTCAATTGTTCATATTCATATACACAACAATTTTCAACTGTTACTCTAAAACAAACAAAGAAAAGTCAAGTTGATTTTATACATGATGAATGCAAACTGAAAGATTAATATAGTAGCTTTGGTTTGGTTTTTATGCTGTTAAAGACAGACTCAAATTCAGACTGGATGCTGAACAAAATTCAGCGTAGGTGGGCCTGTGCAAGAAAATGTCATAGTCACATTAACTGTATCACCAAGGAATAGTTATAGGTACAAGTAGGATGTCATTACTGAATTTCATGGTACAACATTTGGTAATTTCCAAGAGGAACAAAATTAAGCATAGGATGAATTAATTGGTTTTACATTTTTCACCCAAGCTGTCTATGTAGGTATCACATTCCTTCCTAAATTTCCTTCCCCACATTTTGTCTCCTTTCCATTCTCTTCCCTTTTGGTTTATAAGAACAGGCTATCTCTTTGAGACCTGAAAGACAAAGGTATGAGATCACAGGGATGTGGTCATATGTACAAATACTCTCATGTTCATGTACCGGGAAGATAATTCAAACCATTTCACATCTCTTGACTCCACCTTCCAAGGAACCAACAGCACTTCTGTCCAAGGGAAGTGGAACGCAGTCCTCTCTTTTCTGTTTAATTCTAATTACTAAAATTTGTGATATCTTAGAGAAGAGAGAAACATCTTAGAGAGATACCTTAGAGAGAACAACAGAAACAACAGATCTTTCCCTTTCCATTTTCCAGTTATAGAAAATGCTAATGTGTGTTACAGTCTCTATGAACTGACCACGAAACTCAAAATACTGGATAAATTGCATGGCTATAGCAGTCAGTCAATAACTAGCTGTTCCAATACCTGCTAAAGAAAGAGATTCTCCTCTCTGATCAAAGATAATACTGTTATTAGTACTGTGAACATGCTTCAAAATGCACCCGTATTACAAAGGCAAACACAATTTCAAAATGTTGGATGTCATCAGACTCAAATGCAAAGGTGAGGGGTTTTGTCCCTCTGAGTCAACTGCACCTTGGAGAAACAAAAAGATGACATAGCCTAATAAATATGTTTAGATATACAATAAACTGGACTACTATGACTTGCAGAACTAGAAGGGACAAGTATTAAAAATTATATTTAAAAGACATACTTCCTTTCCTGGTGGGAAAAAAAACCCAACAAAAAAACCAACTGAAAAAGAATTGTTTTATCATCGTATGTTATCCATAGATGGGAAATCTTAGGAGCTTTGGAAAACAAAGAAATATCAAAAGCATTAGGGGAAAAAATCTTGATACCCTTAGAAACTCAAAAATAAAACTGGAACTAAATAAAGAAGATTAAATAGCAAAAATGTAACATTTGACTCAAGTGCTTTTTTCTCCCCCTTTTTTTCCCATTATAAAGTGCAATGAATATTACGATTAATCTTCCATACTCCATGGAAGTTAGTCAGAATATTTCTACTGATTTTAGTGGAGTTCAGAACAGTTCAGTTCCTGTGCCATGCAGGTTTATGTGCACTGAGTCAGGGTAAATGTACTGCAAAATCACTACACAATTTACACAGCTAAAAAGACGATGGAAAAAGCGATGACCTCACTGCTGAGAAGACAGTAGGGGTAAAGAGACATATCTGACTCGTTATTTGCTGCAAAACCAAAACAGTAGTGTGGTGCTATGCTGTAAACACTCACTGTACAAACAATGCGATAATTTTTCCATATAAAAAGTTGTGCATCAAACCTGCAGAAACAATTTTTTCTTTCCTGTATTGATTAGGAAAAGGTATAATTATCTATATGCACCTACTGCTCTGTTTGAGGAAATGATCAAAGCCAAAATTGATTTGTGCTTGCTTATTTATCAAAGAATTCCATAAATAGTAATGAAATGTGGGACTGCTGCAAATGATGGAAAGCCATTAAAGAGAAGGAACTGACTACAGGTCAGTACGAGATTTCTGGTATTCAGAAAAAAAACCCAACCCAACTCATTCACTAGAAGTTGAAAGAAACATGTGCTACAAGAATAACTCATGCTGAAATGAAATGCATGGGAGGAAAATGGACTAAAAACCAGGAGCCCTTAAACAACGCACAGTTCACAGTAAACCTGGAGAATCAATGCACAATTCAGAAATTAACATATTGAAATCAATTTTAAAGTGAATATTCACTAATACAGATATTGAAGCAGAGAAACATTTGAGGTCTTTGCCGTGATTTATTAGATGTCTTTGGCTTCCTCAACTACAAATTAAATCAATGCATAATCTGAAAATATAAAAAACTATAACTTAAATATCTGATTCCTAATACTTAGGCTTTGCAATTTGCCAGACAGACAGTAAATTTTCAGCTGGGTTAAATGATAGGAGTCTTAGGCTTCAAGTACAAACAAATTCACAATTAATGCTTTTCTTTGTAATTCAGATCACTAAACACAGAGAATTTATTTTTGAAATTTGTTGTGTTTTCTTCTTGAAAACTGCCACACTTGCTGAATGTTCTAAATAGTCATACCACCATTTTTAACAACACCTCAACCTACTGTCACCACATGCTGATGCAGACATTATACCACATTCTGGCCATGTACATTAAAAAACTTATATTCCTACTCTGTCACATAGCACTTACTGAAATCATCATAACACTCTGCTAATGATTTAACAAGTAAAATGACAAATATAGGTTATGAATATGAATAGCTTGAGTCTGTCCCCACAGACATGGCTTTATATGTCACACATTTTTTTACTCACCTATGATTCCTCCTCTTTTTCATCCAAAGATTTGGAATATATTTGGATTCTTTTTCTTATTCGTTTGTGTGCTACTAAAAGAAATTCACATACGTTGTTTTATTCCTTTTTATCAATTACCTACCACGCATACATATTTGGGTGCTGGCTAGTAATGAAAGAGAATCAAGATAGTACCTATAGACTCAGTGAGACAGCCTATAGGTGGAAAAATAAGATGGAAATTTACATTGCAGTAGTGGATGACATCAACCATAGGCATTCTTTCTAGTTGGATTTACTATTTGAAGCTTTTGACTGTTTAATTTAAGGCTTTGCAGGCTGCTTGGATGAACCTCAGCATTCCAGCAATACACTGCAAAGAGGATCAAGCCTAAAGCTGAAAGACCTGCAGCTCATTTTCAAGAATCAACCCAAGCAAAGATACCCTTGGGATCAGTATTAGAAGTCAACTACAGGTCAATCAGGTATTAGAAATACACCTACAGGAAAATGGAAGACAAATCTCAGTTATTCAGCAAATTTCCTATGCTGAAAACACAACAAATGTGTTTTATGCTGCTTTAGCCTCCATTAGGAAATAGTTCCTTCTGCTTATAGAAAGTATTTTTTTCACTAAGTTTGCTCCAACTCCCTTCCCACATAACTTAATGGTAAAATTCCTATTCACCATTACAGAATGGTCAAAAAATTGATCCATGAGACTTTTACATTATTTGTGTAAAATTACATCTAAATAAATTCCACATAAAAACTGCTAGAAAAACAGTGGGTTTATGAACCAGTTTCATAAACATGCAAAACTTAATGCAATACCAATGTGATTCTGCAGAGAAAGAAATAGCTGACCAAGCTGACTTCCAAGTTGCAATGACCCAGGAGGTATGTGACAGGGAAAAAACAGCAAGAAAAATGCAGAGATCAAACAACTGTCTTTGGATACCCAACAGATTTGGAAGACTACTATAATATGAACCCAAAGCTACTACTTGCTGTATGCAAATAATTTATTTTCTTTGCAATGTATTACTTCAGGAGTTCCCTTTAATATTTTGTAGTACAGCAATAATAATTCATAATTTCGAATAATTTACAGCCACAGTGTTCCAGAAACCACTACCACTGGATACCTACAAGGAGATCAGACACTAAAATTTTCTTGTGTTTTTTTTTCTCCCCTTGGTATTTAATTTCACTAAGCTACTGACAGAATTAAATGAAAACCTGAAAAACATTACGTAAAGCTGTTTTTTTGGTCACATAACCAACCACTTTTCTTAGCAATCTAAGCTACAACTGTACAGAATGAAACAGACTTCACAGCCCCCCAAAACACCAGTCTTTTACAACTAATAGTGAAAAGCATCCTTTTCCTGAGCAGGAGGCCATACATGGCACATACAGAATCTTCATTCAGATGGTTGACAAGTGAGTTAGAAGCATCCAGACAACTTAAAGACCTTCACTAGACATCAGAGCGCTCTGGAAATGAGAAACATTTACTGTTCCCTAAGCTTATAGTAACACAGACTCTGAGACAACTGACTGGCTGGGTTGTTGTATCTTCAAATCCATTCATCAAGGTAAAATTTTGTATAAAGGTAATTTTAGGCTTTTTATCTTGTATTTGTCACCCTTCATTTGGAGGCTGTTTTTTCTTAGAAGTGCTCCAGATGCAGTACCTAATGAATATTCATATTTTTTGTCATAAGGAGACTCCAAGGTCCCAAAATTCAGAGAAAAATTGCCTTTATACTGCAGGGGAAGCAAAACATCCTGCTTTGCAAGTGTTAACAGAATAATCAGATTAACTGCAAGAGACTCAAAGAAATAAGAATATTTAAGTGGGAATGCATGAAAGGACCTTTATATCTTCAAGTATTGCCCATATCAGATGTCTCAAAAGGGTCACAGGGCATGTAAGAGAAAAAAACACAATGGAACTAAGGTGTTTCCACTGCCATTAATAATGAGGAAACAAAAGCCTGGGCCCCATTGCCTGAAATGTAGCTTTAAAGACATCCCATTATGAATTCCTCTTTTCTCTACAAAGTATTTTCTGCTTGGAAACAGTAGCTTACAATGGGTCTGGTGCCTGCTTTTCAACAACAGTGGTTGTCTTCTCTGCTTGTACCTCAACAGGTAAGGGGAGAGAGCACATCGGGGGGTGGGATGGAAAGGAAGACTGTATTTTCACAAAAATTGTGATGGATACAGCAACAGCCTCTCATAAAACAGGGCATTTTCTTTAGTTATCCAATTTGCTGCAGCAGAACATTAATGTCAGGTTATAATCAGGACAGCATGCAGTGTAAGGAGTTCACAGGAGACACCACAGCTTCAGTTCAGACTGAGAGAAAAGCCAAAATAGTATAAATGGTCATGTATTTTCATAGAGATCCATGGACCTAGCTCCCTGCTTAGTTTTCACTGAATCACTGGCTGTAGAGTTATGACTAATGGATCTGTAATACTGCAGAGGGGTGATTAAACTTCAGTATGACAAATGTTTATGTGTTTCTGTATGTTCTATAACATCTCCAAGTACTGGCTTCACTCATTAAAAGAAAAACAGACCCTAATTTCTAGAAAATGAAAGTTGCAAAATCAAAATCATCACTCATAGCATGAATAAATTGAGAAAGGTATTTCAAAATAAAAGTAATTATTGCAGGGATTTCTGAGTCACCCTCTGATGGCATTCATCTACCTGAAAAGTAATATAATTTGTGACACCAGCTACACAACTGCAAGAGATAAGCCACTTTAAGAAGTGTCTGTCCTGATTTAATACTTGTTGATGAATCCCAGTAAAATAAAGTATTCTACTCTTTAAATATTTATCATATTGTTTAAATATTAAAGATTAAACTTTTCATCTTGACTGCCAAATCAGTATTATCCAGGTTGGAAATTTGTTTACAGCCTCTTACAGTAGGAGCACTACGTGTCAGTGTCAGATGATAGTATTTTCAAGCCTCTGGCTGGTGACAGCTTTCTTGCAGTAACATGACAAGTGAAATTAAAACTGTTTTCAGATACATTTGCATTTTATTCCTGCTGAAAAGTGTTTTTCAAGTCTTCAGACTGACCAGCAAAACCACTGACTTTTCCTATAATTTTGGCTTAGGATTTGCAGACTGAAGTGAACAATAAGTGTTCAAAGACCTTCAAAATAATAAGGTTACTATTTTGTTCAAAGACCAAGGCTGAAAAAGCAATGAACTTCTGCCAGACTAAAATAAAGATGAGAACAAGTTCTTTTCCTCTGACTGTGATCAGTATGTTTCACAAATATTGGGAAACTCTGAAGAAATAACATTTATTCAAAATAACACTTGTTAAATAATGGTAAACATGAAAATGTGGGGAAAAAGGTAAAATTAAGTAATTAAGCATGACTATTAGTCAAGGTAATGAAAAAAGCAAACTCCATCTTACCAGCAGATTGAAATAAATTGCATGCTTCTGAAGATACCAGAATTAACCTGAACCACGCCTCTGCTAAATAAGCAAATTATGATGAAATTTCATATCTGCATCAAAGCTCTACTGCCAAAAGCTACAGATCCACACATTTGTAAAAAATGCAGATATTCTATTCTAAATCAGAAATACAGAGCTCAGTCTATTGTAATGCATGATGATTTAGGAAACTTGACACTACAGAGTCACTATTACCAGGCAAGTAAGGCAGAAGTTATGTTTCTGAGGAATGATATTTTAGCTATCATCTAAAAAGGTACATTTGAAGTTGTCATGACTGCAGATAGAAAAAGGAAGATATTTTCAGTTCAGAGTTCCATGTAATTAACATGTGAAAGAGCTGAAGAAAAGTAGATCTCTATCTAAACTTCCCAAGAAAGTCTAATCAAAATTTTTCACAGTTTTTCATTAGCAAATTCCTTCAGCCAAACACAAACCTACAGATTATATTTCTGAGAAAAATGACATATCCTGCACTCTTCTCTCAAATACAAATATGCAGGAGCATATTTCCAGTATTTCTGCAAGAGAAACAGATACTGCTCAATCGTTATAAATGATTGGTTATATTTTTATATCCAGCAATGCACATTCTTGTGCTCAGGAGTTTTCAGTATTATAAGATTTTACATGATATTTATAATTTAAACCCTGACCAGTTTTGATTCTAAATATGCATATATATCATAAACATATAAATAATTCTCTGAAAGAAATATTATTTTCTACATAAAATTGCTCATTTGATGACTCTGCCCACATATTTCTTCCTATTATTTTTATTAATTTCTATTTTATTGAGTTATAAAAGTTGTTTAGGCAGTTTTGATTTTAGGACATTGGCTGCCTTGTTTTGTAAATCCCAAATCTACCTGTAATTAAAACAGCCCATAGCTGAAAGTCGTTTACTGTATATGAATCTCTGAGAATCAGTACTTAGGACTACCTCTACCCCTTTTTCTTACAACACATGCAACTTGGGACTTACTAGAGGAAGATAGGGACAAAGTGGATCACACCAGGTTAGACAACATTTCCAAAGGAGTTTGAAGTTAATGAAGGCTCAACACTTTGTTGAGAAATGGAAATAGTTATATATTTCTTGATCCTTTCCTGAACCACTGGTGCTGGCTCTTGGAGAGCCTGGCATGCACAGCAGGTGTAACTTGTGTACTTGATGTCCACACCACTTTAACAGCCCTGTGTTCTATGATGTAGCCATGGAGTTTTCAGGCTTTGTAGATTATTTCTAAACCTAGCAATCAGTTCAGGGGAAAATAATGAAGTACACTGCAAATATATCACAGGCTATGCTTCCAAATTCTCTTATATTCAGTCAGCGTCTTCTCTTGCATTTTTAATCCAAGAGATAAAACAGGCATCTATATATTCATTTCCCTTGTCTTCACAAATTTTCTTAGTAAATCAAGAAGAACCAACAGGTGAGAAGTCTCTTATACTGAACAAGGTTATTTTGCATCCTCCTTATCCAAAGAGATGTAGCTCTTGTTATATTCTCTGATTCACAACAGGGAAATGAGAATGTGAAGGTATTCAAGAGAGAAGGTCAGACAAAACTGAGGGTAAGTTTGATAAAATCTTTGATGAAAAATCTGGAAGTTACAGCTGAATTATTTTAGACAATAACTTGTAGCATTAATGAAAAATACCAAGGTTAATGTATGTAAATAATTAATTTAGATTTACGTTTTAAATTATGGTAACCTATAAATTACAGAGCTTTCCAGACTTTCCACAGCATTTTCTTCCCTATGTTTCCTTCCTAGACCCCTTACACCAGGGCTGAAAAAGACTACTTGGTATGAAACTTGGTCTTCAAGCTCACTGTCACTACAGAACCCCATTTTGGCAGCAATGGGGAATTCCAACACTGCAGCCTGTTCAGCTGGTCTGAAGGACTAGAGAAAGGTGAGACTCTAATCTCTATCTCATGTGAGCTGTGCCAGTGACAGCAAATCACACCTCACACTCTGGGCTTAGCATCCCTGCCTCTAAGACAGTGATGGTGGCAGAAGATGGTGGCACATGCTTTAGCAATTTTAGGAGAGGCACAGGTGTAAGACAGCTAGCAACAACTCATTTTTCAGCATAAAAGACTATTCCAGTAAAAAAAAAAAAA
>VWYO01015184.1:395483-476752 GCA_013400275.1 Rhadina sibilatrix | reverse complement strand
TATTTTTTATTTTTGTTGTTGGGTTTTTTGGTGTTTTTCTTTTTCTTTCTTTTTTTGGTGAGATGAAATTGGAAGGGTACAGCTCTCCGGCTAGTCCTGTACTAGGTCCTTGGCTTGAAAAACAAGAGAAAACAATGTGCAGCAACACTGAAGACAGTGGTGGTAATTGTTTAGAAGGAAGAGAGTAAGGAAATGTATATTACAAAGAGGTCTGGAGAACTCGGAGATGACACTGACTGAAGAAGTTCTGCAAGCACAAACAAAAGGAATAAACATTATTGCTAAGAACTGACTCCATACTTACACAGTTTGGAAACAATGTGAACTTTGCACAGAGAGAAGCCTCTGAAACAAACAAATGCACCCTGCTGCAGAAAGAAACCGGAAGGTCACATTCCCGAGGCTCAAAAATGTCACTAAATCCATAAATGTTAGTTCTCCTGTTTATAGGTAATGCTCAGAGAGCCATGCACCTTCTGAAATTAATAAGCAGTGTCTCAAACTACTCCAGCTTCCCCAGATTTAATCACCATTAAAATATCTATGATGGTTCCTCCACAAGGGACTTAATATTCCTTAATATTCTTATGTATAATTACTTCTTATAATCAGTGCATAGCTATTAAGTGATGTACTGCTAAACCTCCAGGTTTCAAATGGATAAATATTAGCCTAATGTGCTCAATCAATGCATAGAAATAACTTTAAGCACTTTTCCTGCAAGGGAAAATATTTACCATATATCATAGTTAGATTAGCTTGAGGCACTAAGCAGCTGATAGAGGAGGACTGAAAGCCTGGAAATCACTTTAAAAGTCCTTGCATTTCTTTGAAGGACATCTTCAACAGAGAGGGAGAAAAGAAGCAGCGAGATCCGCTGCCTTGAGCTTCCTATAAAACAGAGCACTTAGGATCAGAACCATATCAGAATATTTGCTTCATGAGACACAAAATGAACCTTTCCACAGGAAAAAAAAAAAAAATGACTAGAGGATAAAAAGGGCTTCTCATCTTATCACTTTACTGAATTTTTCAATCTAAATGATTCCAGCAGCTCTGGAGTACACTGTAGCTGAGGTCATGCCCAGGAAGATACACGATGTTAGAGTTAATTGTACAATTCTTAAACAATGTTACTGTTATTATTATTACTTCTAATAGTACTAATACTACTAATAATTGAAAGAGAACCTTCTGTACTTCTCAGCTGGAAGATGAGGGGCAGTTGCAATAATTTCTATATAACTTAGAGAAACAGCAATACTGTAGTCAAACTGTGATGTTCGATTTTTTCTTTATCCTCTTGTAATAAAATAAATAAGGAAATGCAACCAGTGTTTTTCAGGTTCTATCTATCCCAAGAAAAATTCAGGGGCGGTGTTATAATCCAGATAAAGCTGTTTTGCTGAAGCTGTAGGTACATTTGGATACAAAGCTAGAAAATGGTACACTTCTTTTTCCACTGCATAAAAGTAAAGCTTCCTTTATCAAATACATCACATGTAAATAATAGTCTTAACATTTTTTGTTGCTTTTTGTTTAATTATCAAATTAAGTCTTATTTCCTCAAATGTACCAGAAGTGAGATGATTGGTTATTGGATATGTTAAGTAGATATACATATAAATAAAATTATAAAGATATAATTTTCCAAATTACAGGCTGTTCACTGTCTGATTACTGTTCTTCCTTTTGTCATTTACTATCAAAGTTGAGGATTTTCTTACGTATGGGAAAAAAAATTAAGGGAATTCACAAATCTTATCTAAATACCCAGTAGTTCTGTTACAATTCTTTTGCCATTGCTGTTCTTGCTCCAAACACTGAAAGCTGTTTCTGCCACATATGATTTAGCATTCTGAACCCTGCCCATTTTGCTTCTCTGTTTGATTTTTACCTCATAATATAGCACATAAGTGCTCAAGCACAGGTAAAACACTAAAATAAGAACTAAATGAAAATAAAATGCCCATTGTTTGCCTTCCTTTTGAATTAGTTTATGGCTAAGCTGTGAGCAATTATACTTTACAGATTACCCATATTTTAGGTCCTTGAAAAGAAATTACATTTTTGAAAGGGGTATGTTGTCTTTTCATGAAAGGACTATCCTTAATGAAAGAAAAGTATACTTTCTTGGGAGCTTGATTTTACTCCAATTCAACAGTATTCTTATAAATAAAAAAAAATAGTTGGTACTGAATAACATTAATAAAACTGAACAATTACTTAAAAGCAGAGTGCAAGAGGGTAAAACAAAAATTATCTCATCATGGTTTTGAAAAGAAAGTTTTCTCAAGTTTTGAAAGGTAGCTACACAATGTGAGGACAGAATTATGTTTCTTTTACCTCAGACACTTGCTTCATATATTATTTCTTATTTTACATACAGTGGAATTGCTGTCACCTCTAGTAAATCAGGGTTTTTACTCCTTTTCTTTAGCTTCTTTTCAGTACTTTCTTAATGAATTTGATGAGACGCTAAAATCAACAAGTACAGAATCAGAAAGTAATCAGAAATTACATGTTCCTGTCATCTTAGCAAAGATATAGGACAAAAAAAGCTGCAAGAAAAGCTCCTCACATTACTGAGCATCAGTCTCAGAAATCACTGGAAGGTACAGGACAAAATCAGAGTTTTGGTGTCTTAGTTGAAAATCAGATCAACAAACGTCAATTTTTCAGCACAGTTTTTGCCAAATTTGAGTGTGACTGAGTATTCTCTTCATTTTCCAGAATAAAAGAGAAGGGTCATTTTAAGCCAGAATTTCAAATACAGATAACAAAATTTCACATCACTGGATCATGAAAGCTGGAATCACTGTTTCCTGAAGGCATTCTTCATCTTTCATTAGCCAAGAAAAATTTTCCAACCCTGATATCTGCCAGCTCACTGAAGAAACTAGCCAGTGACTGTAAACAGACTAATTTCTTTTCTTGTAGAAGACAGTTCTTGTTCAGAGTTGAAACACGTTGCCTCACTAACGTAGGAAATTACTAGGATTCATGGTCATTACTTTTCTGTTAATGGATACAAATCTTTATCCTCCAGGTTTTCTAATGCAAGATTTACATGAAAAATATCTAATTTCACCAACCAGCAGAATTGTTTTGAAAAGGTTTTGAAAAGCATATGTACACGCACTGAGCTAAATTATGTACATCTGTAAAAAAAAAGCAATAAAAATTACTGTAGAACTTGTACAATTAAAACTTCATTTAAGAGCAGATCCAGCAGACACATGCCAAAGGAACAAAAAGAACAGGACAGGAAACAGCTTCTGGTGAACTAATCAGTTTTCTGTGCTAGGTATGTGACAGTTATTTCACCTCCTCCTGCCCCATCTGTTACACTAGTTTGTTCCCTCTTCAAAAGAAAAGAATCAGGTTCACAGCTGTAACACTTGGAATAATGCATCTATTGGACGAAGTGGTTTTGCACAGAAGACAACATAGTTTTGTTGGGGTTTTTTTTGGCAAATACAGCTTAAATTCAATCGGTATGAACAAGAGGATAGAGTTTCAAATATGCTTACTACTCATCAGCTCTCACCATTCTCAGTGGGAACTGTTGGGTGCTTTTGAAAATAATTTTCTCTTTACTAGATGCCTGACTCAGAGCTGCAGCATTATGAAGTAATTTTTAAAGCCTGACACAGTGTTATTTACTATTTTATTATAAGGCACAATATAAAGGATAAGATCCCCTCTTTAGGACTATGTACTCTACAGCTGTACAGTTCTATAAAGAATTAGAGGAACAAGTAGCAAAGATAAAATGTGCATTCATGAATGTGGTTAACATAACCAATTAACATTACACAAGTAAATGAGCTATTTGTTATTGCATTTCAAAAGAAATAATATTTGCATGCTCAATTTACCTCATACAAAAGGATCTAATCACGTGATTCCCAAATACATTGTGAAAAGAAATGCGCATCTAAAATCAGTGGCTCATTGCACATGTAAACCCTATACTGGCTTAATTGTAATAGTTCCCTCTTCCCATAAAAATGCACAAATTCAGTTTATGCATTCAAATAATCTAATTTTGCCAGGTGTCTATTAAACTGAATTTGCCATTGCTAGATGCAGTTAAGGACATTAAAAAAACTTGCAAAGTGCAACTCTGTAATACAAAAGTCACTCCATATGAATTTTATATTCCACAACCAATGTATTCAGATTCTACTGTCTTTATTAGATTTTAGTTCTTAACTCATAATTGAAGCACAGTTCAAGGATGAGTGAAATACCTTATGTTCATTATTTGTATTCAGAATTATTTAATAAAACCTAGCTACAGGTCTACCATTGTGTTAGTCACTGAGAAAACAAAGAGTTTTGCAGAGAATATAATCACTCAATAGTAAGATTATTTACCTATGTGTCCTAGAAATAAAATCTTTGCAAGATCAGCCTAGTGTACTGGGGAAGTGGGGAGTACTATTGAATATAAACATCTCTTTCCTGGTCTCATTATTTTAACAGTCTCGCTGCAGGTATTTCCTGATTATTCTTCAATTAATGCAGAATAAAAAAGAATTCTGTAAAACTATGAATTTAACTTTTCTTGCAATAAGTTGTATAACTCATGACTGTGAATCTTTATAGGAAGAAACATGACAATAGGAAATGTTTATTAGAAGAATCTCATGGAAGGGTAAGAAGAAAATATTTGGAGGAAGTTTATATCAGCAGCAATAACAACACAAAAAGCATCCAACCGACATTTATTTTCATAATGTGGGCTAACTATTGAATTTTTAGTGTTGATAAAGAAAATGTTTGGTTTAGTTGCAGACACAGTATTTTTAGCAGTACTCAAAACCACAATAAAGACTGCACAGCAGCACCACTGTTTCATTCATTATTCAGAGTGCAAACAACACATATAGGGTGCTAAACAAACTCTACCTTTGTGGTAGCTGTTTTAGGATCACAAACTCCTAAGTGACTCCATGTGAATGCACAGGACAACCTTTGGAATGAGGCAAGTGTATCAGTAATTCTGCACCTGGCATGACACATGACCTGCGTATCAAGGGAACTGGCAGCTTTGTTATTTGCAAGCATGACCTCATTATGCAGTGATGAACTAATAATGGTGTTAGCTGCCACCGCCAGCTCCTTGGACAGGTGAAGAGCCAGCAGTTATCATGCAATGCACACATTAAAATCCTTGTTTCTGCTGAATGCAGAAGTGCAAACTGCAATTTGTTTTCTTGAGGGCTGTGTCAAGGATGGAGCACGTGAAACAACCTTTGCAATACCCCATTACATTTCCATCTGCTAAGAACCCAAAAACCTAAGAAATATTAGCCCCTTTTTAGACCTTTCTCCAACATCCCTGAAATCAATGCTCTTCTTTTATCACATGACCAAAATAAAAATGATCCAAAGCCCATTCAGATCATCACAGAAACCTTTCTCATTTTCACTAGTCCTCTGGGCAACAATGAACCTCCAGGATTAAACAATAATCTCCTTCCCAACCTGTCTGATCAGGACTAATCCTCTTCTCCTCTTCTAGTCTACTCAAGCAAATTCACTTCTGCAATGAAAACCCAAGATTCTAGAGGAAAACTCAGAAATCCTTAATTCTCTGTAAACACAGGAGAATTTACAGTGCTGACATACTGATGAAATGCTTCCAAGGAAACGTCAATGGATAGAGACCTTCATCTGATTTATTTTTTTATATTGGGTATCAGTTAAAATGAAGGGTGTCCTAAGGCTTGCAAACCTTTTCTACTGAACTTCGGCCAGTTCATGACTTCAAAGAAACTGCAGGTGCAACTGGAAACTAAGTGTCAGACTCTTGTTTGATTGAATGACTCTTCATTCTACAATTTTTAGAGCACAAGTAAACTTAACAACAGTGCTTGTGAGTCAGCTAATTCTGAATGCACGTAAATTAATATTAAAGTTAAGCACAGATCTACTCTTTTGTGTGCATGTGTTTGAACACATTGTTTAGTGATGCTGGTTTCAGTGGAGTTGAATTACTTTTGGAAGGTCTCACATATCAATCCAACTTCAAATGAACTGATACAAAACACTTCTGCAAAGGCTTATTACAGGGGCTTCATAATGCATTATATATAAATTTATTAACCAAATTCGATAATGCTCCCTTCTCTTCACTGGCCTGGAGCCTTGATGAGCAATAGCATCTGGGAAACCAGCCACTGACTTTTCACTTGCTCTGATAATTTTAAGCAGCTAGCTGCAAGCTTCATTTTAATTTCTTTCCCATATCTATCTTTCTTCATTACCAGCTAGATATTTCAGAATTAAATATACATTGGAACAAGGTCTAGAATTTCTAAGTCCGCCCTCCTGGTCAGACTTAAATAGCTTTTCTAGAGAAAATGGCTTTCATCTTCTCAGGAGAAAGGTGAAAGTATCTTCTGAATGAGTTTATGAAGTACCTTAACGTGCCAGATAACACAATTCCAACAGTAAGGTATGGTGTCCACACAAATAACACACATAGCTTTGAAAATCCCATCATGACAAGGAAAGAAGGAAGTAAATTTGAGAAGGAAGGAAGACAATTCAGAATTAATAGACAACAGCATTTCATAATTAGTAGCAATTCCACTGATAATATTTCATATGATATTTAGCCTATTAAAGCATGATCTGGATTTCCTGTGAGGAATGGAAAAGATTAAGAACTAATAGGAGTGGGGAGGGAGCGCTGTTCTACTCTGTACAAAACCCTTTCCCATAGAGGCCAGGTCTGGTTTCTTTGACAAACACTAACTTGAGTAGGATTTGTGCTTTCAGTAAAAGCAAAGTAAGCTATAGAGACGGTAAGGACTTTATAGGAGGCTATAAGTAACAGTGGAAAGCAGGAATTTTATGCTGGACACCCTATAGACATTTAACTTGCTTTAACAGTTTACTTGGCATTCACATAGTAGTGAAGTCGTAGACAGGAAGCTGCCTATGTGCCAAGCACTTCTGTTACAGAAAATGACCTTTTATGATATGGGGCGCTATTTAGTCTATATTTTTTGGTTCACTTACACCCTTCTGAAATTCAGAAAGAGTCCAAACATATATATGTATACACACACAAACACATATATATGAATGAATGATTCAGTATGCATTGTTCTTTTCTTCTCTAATCATTCACACCAGTAACAATCACTTTAAAACATATCTCACTAGTCCATTATCTACAAAAATCCTCAATTTGACATGACCTTCAAATTGACTAAGCATTTAATTCAAATGCTTTAATTAAATATCAGCTAGGGACAATGATTAAGGGAATGTCTGTCATTGTCAAAGTGTAGAGTCTATGTGCTTGTAAACTTTGCTCTATCCCCCGATTTTTTTTTCTGTTTGGACAATATTGTTATCAACAGTGTTAACAATAACTTCATAAACTGCAACAAAATCCTCTAGAACAGCTTGGTTAAAAACATGGTTCCATACTTAGCATCATGATTAAAATTCCTTCTCTGAAATAGGAATCTAAGCAGCCAAATGTCCTTGAACCTGGCCAATAGGAATGCGTAGGCAGTTTCTTTGAGACTCACAGAGATTAACAAAGGTAAATAAGAAGTATATTTAAAAATATATCATGAAATAATATTCTGTAAAGTGTAAGTGTACACAGGCTTGAAAAAGCCTTGTCAGCAATCTATTATATAAATGTTTTTGTCTTCTTTAGCAGCTAAGTATCTTTCTAGGAACTCTTGGGTGCAAAGCAGAACAGTATGCCTTTTCCAACATTCCTCACAAACAAAACTGGAGAAATCCAGAGACTGGCTCAAAAAGAAAAAAAAAACAAAAAAAACAAATACACCCACAGGCCTTATTTGAAATTTGAGAAGAAATACCATTGTGTGCCAATAATATTTATGAAAAATAGAAATGGTGAGAAAAACATAAACAAAAAGGAATCTCTGAGACAACAGAAACATGGTCAAAGCTTTGGGAAGATAGCAAAATTTTCTGTGGAAAATTTCTATGCATCTTCAAAAACATTATTATGTAAAGCTGAGCACAACTAAAGCCCATTTTAAAATAAGTAGCCAGAGAATTTAGAAATTAAAAAGAAGATAGACTAAATTTCTATTTTATTTGAAACCAGGACCAGGCATATTCAGAAAAAAAAATTGATTAACTTATGCCTGTCAGGTGAGAAATATAAAGCCCAAAATTATTAACAGGCAGTGGTTTTGCTTTTGTGCAAGTAGTACTTTGGGGGTCATAAAGACTGAGGAAGTGCTTCAGGAGAGCTGATTTAGTCTGCATGATTGCACCACCAGTGCCAAAGGTAGCAAGCACTGAGTGGGATCAATAAAGAGTCCTTGGCAGGTAAATACTGTTTCCACAAATTGTGAAGTTTCCTTTGTGAAAGGATAAAAGCACAGTTAAAGATTGCCAGTGTCTTCTGACAGAATTCCATGGAAAGCCAGTGCATTACGTGAGCAGTACTACATAAAGCCAACTTTTTGGCAATGACGTGAAGAAATTAGGAAGGCTAGTAAAGGAAAAGCACAGAACTCATCAAATGAGAAATA
This sequence comes from Rhadina sibilatrix, assembly GCA_013400275.1. NCBI lineage: Eukaryota > Metazoa > Chordata > Aves > Passeriformes > Phylloscopidae > Rhadina > Rhadina sibilatrix. The sequence continues at coordinate 468,203 of VWYO01015184.1, read as the reverse complement.
AGTGTGACTATGTCCAAGAATGTTGCTAAAATAATATAGAGTGATCATGCAATTTTCCTTTTACACAGAAGATTTACTGCCATGAACTAAATTACTACGCCATTCAATAGTACACAGGGATAAATGCTTGACCAATTTAGAAATACATCAATTACACTGAATTCTTGAAATGGTTCATGTGATTGATTTCTTTATGTTTCGTGGCTTGTTTTTGTTTTGTTTTGTTTTATTTTTTATTTCAGTGGTGAAGAAAAGGAAAGGAGAACAAGAGTTTCAGTTGATAACCTTTTCTGTGATTTTCTGGCACTCAGTGCATGAATTAGCATGTTTTTATTCAATTTACATCTCAAATAAGTATACAGTGTCTATACAAATAACTCCTCTTCAATCAAAGGTGTTGGTCAAAACAGCATAAATGCCTGATTCCTCTGAGGAATTTGACTTCCTACAGAAATAATATGACTTGTGATACTTTGGAAACAGGGTGCTGTAGGAAATTGTCCTGGGAATAAAGAGAGCTGTACTTTATCAGGCAAGTCATTACACCCCTCCATGCTTAAGTGGAAAGTGAGACTAGAAAACAAAATTTAATTCAAAAAGAGAAAAAAATAAAAAAGATTTTAGAAAACTGCACATAAACTTTTAAATTGGGGCTATAAATAAGCTTTTTGTAGAAAGCTCATGAAGTAATCAGAAATTGTTATGTTTGACATATTTGAAAATAGAAGGAACCTCTACACACATGTGGCTTTTAATACCTTCCAAAAAACTTTGCTCAGCTAACTCTGCTTCAATTCAAACACAATTTTGTCCCTTAAAAAAATGTTCAGCTTTTATTTTGAAGGTGCTTGTGATGAAGAATCCATCACAAGCTTGCTAATGTGAAACAATGCTTATCTTCCGTCACTGTTTAAAATGCTGTATTTTGTTGTCTTCAGTGTCACTGAACCAGCAAAAAAACCAGCTGTTTGAACCAGCAAAAACCCACTACTATCAAAATTTTGTCTCCCAAACAAGTAGCTATGCTCATTAAGTAATGTATTGAGATTTTCACAATTAAACTAAGAAGACTTGGCCACTTCTTTGTACTCCATGAAGCTATTTTCCTTTATATCTTGACATCCATTATCCCTTTCTGATGAGATTTATGGGACTCTTTACTGAACCCTCCACAGTATTCAACTTCTTCAAGCACTAAATTCAGAACTACAGAAATTCTGCAGAAGAGCTGCTGAAACTCTTAGCACACTGCCACAAACGGGAGTGAAGTTCCTCTTCTTTCCTTATGTGATATCCACCTGATTATACAGGATCCTTTCTGTTCTGTGTACCATGGAATTGCACCGAGATCTGTGTCATACTGATTATTCAATACGACCCACTGAATCTTTTCCAGACTAAGCACTTTTGAGGAATGGATTACTTTTTTTAATAAATATAATTAATGTTCCTTTTCCAAATGTATTTCCTTAATGAAATGCTTGCTTTTTCTTTTCATAATTTGTCAACTTAGCAAGGTTGCTCTGCATCACTGCTATTTTCTCTCTTTACAGTTACTCAATCTATAATTTTTCTGCAACTGCTTTTTTCATAAAATTTAAATACAACCAAGAATATTTTCACTTAAACATCATGTTTCTGTTACAATGTAGCAGCTTAATTCCTTATTTGATATTTTTACATAACCAAAAAACTATGCCAAGTACTCTATGCTCTTTAGTACATTAAATTCTGTTACCTTACTAAACAATGCCAAAAGACTTTATTTTGAAAAGCCTGTTTTTTTCAAAATTATGAATTTTGTAACTTAATCTTTAACGTCATAAAAATGACAAATATAATACTTAAAATAGATTTTCCATGAATAATTTTCAGTTGTTTTTAACATTATTCTTCTCTAGGTCGCCATTACTTGAGTCTGAAAGCAAAATGACAGACCTTCAGTTACCTGAGTTTTCTGGTTTCTGAAACATTAATTAACTTCCTTCTCCCTTTAAAATTGTTCCCCAAACCCACTTTTGTATGAACATAAAGAGTCTGCAAAGCTTCTCAGCTAGTTCCTTTTTAGTAAGGCTGTGACATGAGGGGCTCCACCTGCACCATCTGACACCATTCCAAAAGAAAAGTATCAAAAAACAATAAAAATGTTTTTGTTCTTTTGATAAGTGGAAGATGTTAGAAAACTCAAAAGCAAACTTTGCATTAGAAAATGAACCAGAATAAGAGCGGAAATGTATTTTAGCACTTGTCTAGCAGAATCTGGTCCATCTTATTGGGAAACTCCAGAAAAACAGATTCAAAATGCTTATACAGGGAGTCTTGATAAAAAACCTGAATGTGCCAGGAAATCCGTTTATTTTACAGCCTTGTCATGCCACCTCTGCCAGGCGTGTCAGCCTGTGGTGTGGAGAAACAATACCTCCTCCCACAGAGTCCCCTGGAGTGTGAAGATTGTAGTGGCTTAAGGAAGAAGCAAAGCCTATTTTTGAAGCCAGTATCCATCCACTCAAAATGTGCTTCCTGCTCAAAATGGAGCTCTCCCCCGTAGCAGGAGGCCCTCAAGGACGTGCTGCAGCAGCAGAAGCAGCAGGAAGATTTTGGGGACCACCCTAGGCAAGGGTGTGGCTGCTCTTCCCAGGAACTGCTGCTGTGGGGCCACTTGCCTGTTCCACGCTGCTCTGGGGCTTGCGGCAGCAGCAGGCTCTGATACCTCTGATCCCACAAAGCTGAAAAGCCACAGTTAAACCATTTCATACCACTGCAGGTACACTGCACAGTGGCTGTTATGCGTGATCAAATGGCCTTCACACAATTTTTAAAATAGCATATTGTAGGGCTGATTCAGATTTAGCAGTGATAAAGCACATCTGGGATAAACCATAACACTATATTCATGCTGTCCAAACAAAATGTACGGTTCTGGCCCTTTTTTAAAGACCTTTCTATCTACATTTTCTAAGCTTCAATGCAATTACACTCCTCAACCTCGGCCTCTTTTTGTTTTAATTATCTTTACTCAAGGTTTTCTGTGTGGAAATTATCCCTATGAATCAGTAGCATCTGTGTTTTGGTTTTTTTTAGCAGATATATTATGGCTGTGTTAGTTAACAAGTTTCCTTCCCTATGCTTTGAGGTACAAAGCTGGTACATATCTGGTACATATCTGTTCTCTTAACACATTCTGAGGTGCAAGTATTAATTACTTTAACAAAGACTGTAAAAAAAAGAAAGGATATATTTTTAGCATACTGTCCATTTTCTCAAAAATATGTTTAACTTGGAAATAAAAAAGAAATACTTCTTAATAGATTAACAATTGAGGATGAATTATTAATATAGCTTAAGATGACTAAATAGCTTACAATCAACATTTTTGGTTCATTTTTCTCTACATATTCAAAAGTATTTAAGTAAGAAAAAGGTTCTCAGATGAGAATGAGAGATAAGTTAAATCAACAGGAAACATAAGCTTAGGTAGGTAAAAACCTAACAATCCCCTGAAATAACAGATAGAGAAGATTCCTAGATCAATGGAAGATATATTGGCAACAATTACTTTCTAGATGAAAAGCCTGAGACTAATTTCTTAAAGAATTAATATTTAATAACTTTGCATTTGCACTGGGTTAGACTTGTACTTCCAAATTAAATTGGCTTATAAGTTTTTATAAGAATCACTGGTCTGACAGACACTTAAAGGTACATTTTCAGTAGAGTGCCTAGGAGTTAACATTAATGGGATTAATGCAACAAAGTCTTTCAGCAGCACTTTAAATATTAATCTGCTGAGTTACTAATTCAGTGTGGTTGCATAAGTGTAAATAGAAGGAGAATTTTGATCTAATAATTTTATACTATGAGCTAAATATATGTAATGGTTTGGTTCTCCCCTGTATAAAACAACATAGTTCCACTAAAACAGTGATTTCAAAAAAATCAACTCCCATTTGAAGATTTGTGTTGGAAAACAAATTCCTTTGTATAGCAAATTAAAATGGTAAAATTCACCAAAAACAATATGCCTACCAGTACAAAAAATTGGTCTTTTGGGGCACAGTAATTGTTAAGGGCTGCTATGTAAAAATTAGCTGGTCACACAAAGTTCAGGTCTTGGACCAAATTTATTCCTGTCTTTTGAACACTTTGAATATTTTTTATTTATCCCTTCTCACTGGCATTTTTAACAGAAAGATATCATTAACTTTATCAAATGCAGGATATAAAGTTGATTGAATATTGTAATAATTTGGCACCAGGCTATTAATAATTGAATTACATCTTATATTTCATTTACTTTTATGAATAGTATGTAAGTAGATGGATAGCATGATACAGACAGTATGGTAGTAGATATTTGCTTTTATGGATAGTATGGATGTAAGTATGGATAATTACATCTATAGGCAGCTACTTCTTAAAAGCCTTACCTGAAATTTATCATGCTCTATCTTAAAAGTGTTAAAGCTGTTAACACCCACAAAAATTATTCTAGAAAAGCAGCTTTCAATGGTTAGAAGAGTTATATTTTGAATCCTAAACTGACCTTTAGACAGTTTATACCTATTTGGTTTTATGTCAACATAGTCCTTTAGTTCTTCTAATGCTCTAATATTTATCATATCTGCAACATTTGTAGGCTGGAATTATATTCCCTCTCAGATCTTCATTTTTCTAGGTTAAAGGAACCAAATTCTTTTGGCTTTACTCCCACTCTCCTTTCAACCTCACAATATGTTGATTACATCAGATTTCCTGAGCCAGCAACCAGAACACGAGGTATGATGGGAGCACCTGCACAGACTGTCACGAAATAAAAGTTCACCCACAAATTTACACAACCTCTTACATTTATTTTTAATTGCTTTAGCATTTGACACTGTAATTGTCTGTTACTGTAAAAGGCTTCATATATATCACAAAGTTAGTACATGTAGGTGTGATAGCATCAGCTGATACTCAGCTGATCACTGAGAGCAGTCCTGTGATAACTGGTGGCCCATCCAGTCTTTGCAAAATGATGCTGCACACACTTGAAAAGGTTAAGCAAAGCGTCTTCACTGCTCTGGGCTAAGAGTACATACAGGGCACTGATCATAGCTCAGGTGATGCACTGCAATCCTCAGAACAAAATGTAAACCTGACATTCTTCAAATTTTACCATATTTTATCTCTTACTGCTGATTTCCACTGAATTATTAAGCCAGACAGTAAAAAAGTCCCATGAAATGGCCAGCCACCAGCAGCAGCTTTTTTGCCAACTGCTCAAACAAAGGCACGAAAAGTTCAATAAGTCAGCAGAGTCATCAGGCACACAGTGGTGAGTAGTTTGGCATAGTTTGCTGCTGTTACAATTTCTAGTAGATAATAGCACACTGAGACAAAGCCAGCACCTCTAGTCCTGTTCTAAAGTGGTAAATGAGAGTAAGCATTCCCCTAGGAGTTAATGAAATTCTTTTTTCTTCTGTTTGGAACACAGGTATACACTTCCCTAAATTTGTAATTTCACTCAGGCATAGGAACACACAGGTAGCTAACCAGTGCTCCACAGAAGAATTATGATTCTCAAACATTGTTTGTAACAAATACATCAAAATTATGTTTCTGAATGTCATGATTTGACCAATATTAATTTCACTGACGTACCAAATTTATTGCTCAAAACAATGTTCCTGAAACCATAGCAATAAAGGCAAGAAAGGCCTCTGACATGCCTTGGAAGAGTTCCTTTCTGAAGAGTTTTTTATTCTCTTGTCTTGAAAGTATCCTTTGAATTTCATATATGCAAGCCCATGGCTTCTCTCCTGACCACTCTTAGCTATGGCAATAATTTTCAATTCTGAAATTTTTATATTTGTACTATAGAGTCATGAATTCACTCTCTCCTTATTCTTCCCGTGCTCTGTATTGTGCTGATGTGCAAGACCCAGTTGTCTGGAACACAGAAGTTCTTTACATCACATTACATGCATGTAAATAATTATCCATGTAGCAGTTTCTCACTTGTACTTGCTTAGGAGGCTGAGAAATAGAGGACAGTAAATGTGGTGTTACACTTATTAAATAATTTTGCTATCCCTTAAACACTTCCTAAAATCAAATCTGATGAACTATAAATTAGAAAATTAAGCATAATTATTTGTATAATTTAACTTGAACTTTTCCTTGTGTAAGAAAAAAATCAGCAGATAAAAACCACTTGAACATGTGTATTTTCACACTCTTTGTTACTTGACATATCAGAGAAACATTTACTAGTAACTTGTGTAGTAAAATTGTTGTTTACTCAATACAAGAACCACGTTTTATCTATTGCTACCAACACACAGCAAAATTTTTCAACTTTAATGTCAGAGATGAAGAAGTAATTTCCCTTGGAAAAGTGTTTGTTTGGGTGGCTGCTGTTGAAATACTGTAATTATTTCCCAGCCAAGATATCTTTTAATAAGTTTGGTTATGCTTTATCTCTCTCTGATGTGAAAAATGAATGCATTATTTCTTTTCTGTGGATGTACTTCATATGCAATACATGGAAACAACAAAGGGCAACCCATAATATATACATAAAGGTAACACATGAAATAGGTTTTAAAAAAAGTCTTACACAGGCCTCAAAGAAACTCTACTATGACATGCTTGTGTTCTACCTGCTAGCAGCCGTGGAAATGCAGAAGTTCTCTGTGGTAATTATTTCCAATGGGAAATGAATAATTCAGGGGCCATAAAATGGTGATTCCAGATTTGGGAATTACAAAAAATACTCCTCTGGAGATTTACTCAGCTGTTAGCTTCCAATGTGACTTTGGGTTAGACCAAGACTGGATGCTTCGATTTTCCATCAGTAAAGTAGGAATACTGATATTGCCCTTTTTTTATGAGTGCAATTTAAGAGCAGTAATGGAACCTGTACAAGAACACAAAATAGTAAATACATCTGGAAAAAGACACTATTTCCTATTATCAATTAATACGTAGAAGGAACCCTAAACCTGTGGCTTACTTATCTCTCTCTGTTGGGTCATGTCTACTAAGAACTTAGGTCTTCCTTGTACTTGCTATTCAAGTATTTTCTAAGATAAAGAAAGACCTCTCTGTGAAGTTTGAGGCAAAAAAGTAGCTATTCCTCCAACTGCAACTTCAGATATATGAAATATGGCTGTGAAAGAAACCAGCAATTTGTGATCAGCCACAAGGCAGATATGAAACGTACCAAACCTGACATTTTTGGCAGAATTCTTTCCAATGGTTAAGAGGAGAGACAGAATTGGGAAAAAAATACTTTAAAATTACGTGCTGTAAAATCATTACAACAATGTAAATGAAGTCTAGTTTTTTACTTGGCTTACCTGAACAACTGAGCTCATGTAGCATATTTTAATATTTATTAAACTAATAATAATAACTATGTAACACGTGATGTATCCTAGATATTGACAGCCTCATAAATGAAGAAGTTAAGAAGGACATTATGCTCTTCCAACTGCTTTTTCAACGTGTTCTTGTTTACTAACAAAGAGCGATACAAGGATCAAACAAATAAAAAAGATAGAATTGTTCTGTACTGATCTATCTAACCCTTCAATTTTGAAATGACAGATATTTCTATCCTAATCTTATTCTTCTTTGGCAAACATAATGGTATCCACTGATTGATTTCAGATAAAGCTATATCAACCTGTAGTATATTTGTACTTATATACTTGTACAAGATGGGACTTTCATAAAAAGTAATGAATGCAGAATGAATCACTTGAATTTTTCTCCACATAAAAGAACCACCTTTCACAGGCAAACATTTTAATTTTATAAATTTTTTCCCTCTTTTTGCCCTTCTCCAACAAATGGAATCACAGGAAACCTGTTCAAAAATGCAATTCTGCATACATTATGGTAGAGAGATAATGAACATGCCAAGAATTCCTGGAGGAAAATTACAAGGATGAAAACTTTATGGGACAAAAAGGAAATCTGGTATCCTTACAGCAGGCATGATCTACCTCATGTGTGAGGTGTCTGAATGTCTACAGATGACTGTGAAGTACATGGAAGTGCTTGCATTTCTTGCAGTAAATCCCCGTCCTACTCACCCTGTCCCAAGAATAATGAATATAAGCCACACGTGTAAGGACTGATAGCAGCATATTATATTGCAGCACAGTAGACATAGTGCTGCCAAGCATCTCCTGCTGATGTGAGGAATACAAATACAGAAGTACATAGAATATACACGCATAACATATGTACAACCTGCACTAATACCTCATAAAGTGAAGCAGAAAAACTATGGGCATGAAAGGATAGTGAAGAGAACCAAAAATCCTCTTCTACATGCAATCAATAGCTGATAGAAACACTACTGTAGCCAAGTGAGCAATAACGGAGATCTAGAGAGGATCTCAATGTATAATGTCTCCTCCTGTTCAAAAACAGGGCAGTTTTCATTTTTGTCTAAAAATAATTATTTTAATCATCTAAGCATTTCTTACTGAAATTAAGAAGCATCAACTAGATGGCTCCACAGCAACCCCCCTCAAAAAATACCTTACAACAGCACAGATTTGCCAATTAACATTTTAACTATTTATTTCAGAATACCTTGAACAGAACAATAATAGATACAAAACCAGAATGACAGCTGTGTAGTGCTGTCTGAGAATTTCAGTGTGCTGGTTCAAGTGTTTCAACTGTGTGCTGGTTTTGGCAGGGGTAGCACTGATTTTCTTCACAGGAGCTGGTGAGAGGCTGTGATTTGGATTTTGTTGGAATCAGTGCTGATAATGCGGGGATTTTTTTTACTGTTGAGCGCTGCTTACACAGCATCAAGGGCCTTTTCTGCTTGTCACCCACCAGTGAGTGGGCTGGGGGTGCACAAGTAGATGTGGGGAGACATGGTCAGGACAGCTGATCCCTACTAATCAAAGGGATATGCCAGAATATGTGAGGTCATGCTCAGCTAGGGGAAGCTTGGTAGAGGGAGCTGCTTCTTGGGGGCTGCCTGGGCATTGGTCATTTGGTAGTGAACAATCAGCTTCATTTGCATCACTTGTCTCTTTCTTGGGTTTTATTTCTCTCTCTTTGTTACTTGCCTTTCACCAAAATTTATTACAATCATTCCTATTATTGTATTTTATTTAAATTAGTAAACTGTTCTTACCTGAACCCATGAGATTACTCACTTTTACCCTACAAATTCTCTCCTCAGCCCCACTGCTGGAAGGCAATGAATGAGCAGCTGTGTGGTACTTATTTGCCGTCTGGGGTTAAACCACGACAAACAGCATTTAATTTCTGGATACAATACAATAGAATGTGCGCTCATATGATATCAATCTCGCCCAAGGACTTCAGAGACATGCCAGCTGAATGCACCTGGCAACACTCCTTGAGCTTTTCTGTTATTCCAGATATTAAATTTACAGGATTTGGCTTCCCACAGAGCTGAGTCTCTGAATGCCAAGACTAAAGCATTTACTTCTTAAAAATAGCAACCTCTGTCTCCCAAAGCAATTTCTACTTTTTCATGAAGCCACCTAATAACTGAGTCTAGGCAGAAACTAGTATTGCTCCCATAAGCAGTTCTACATCTGCTCACTTTAATGTCAAAGTGTATCAATCAAAAACACAAACAAAATTTAGACACTTTATGGGCTTTAATTTAAGCTTACATGATTTCTCATGAATGATGTCAGGCTTTGTGCTATACCTAGATTCTATAACTGACCTCAACAGCAGGAACCACAACTGTTTTAACAATATTTGTAACTAGATGATTTCATGAAATACTGCTCCTCCTTTTCTCAAAATAACCACCACAAAGCATTACTTTGTTGTTTTGATACTACTAGTCCAGATATTTGATAGATAGCAGAAGTGCAGCCAAGGTATCAAGTACTTAGCAGTACAGATACCAGGTGCCAGGACAACAGAGTGCCAAAGATACTGGCAAGCTCAGTTTTGAAATATGGGCCTAATTTAGGGAAAGTAAAAGCAAGACAAAATGCATTGGTAATACATTCTTTCAAACTTCATCCAATACTGAAATTGCAAGCACTAAGCATCAAGAATTAGTCTGTTTGGCAAATGAGGGAGTGCTGTTAATTTTGTGAGCTTTCTGAAAAATAACTGAAAGGTCCTGGACACAGCAAGCAAGCCATCTGAGAAAGAAATTGATCAACAGCAGGTTCAAGTAAACTCAGAGCCACATATGATGATATCTTGATATGCTTGGCAATAAGTGGAGCCTTTGTTCCATCAAACAAACTAGTATAAAAATTACTGAAAAGCATTTGAAGATAATGAAACAAAATGAAACCCTGTATCAATGACTGAAATGACAGACATACACAAAGATAGAATTGCTGAAGATGTCCTTAAAAAAAGATTCAGAAGTGGATGGTGATTAACTCTCAAGGTAAGTTGGCTTCCTTTCTCCTGCATTTAAAGCTTCAAGATCAATCTTTGAAAGTGAATGTATGGTGCATATATGATGTATGCTCCTTGATCTTTATCTTTCTTGGTGTCCCTGATGAAGATGACAACATGCATGCCAAATAAGATGGTCGAATAACAATCAGAAGCATTTTTCAGAACATTTATATCAGAGAACTATGGGGAAAAAAGAATAGAATACCAAGTACAAATTGCTGACATCCATGCTAGCCTGCAATTTCAAACTAGTAACATTCTATTTATTATACTGTGGAGAACCTCTGCAACAAATCTGGAATGCAGAACCCAGCACAGCCAAGAGGACAGTAAGTATATTATACTCCTTCACAGACTCTAGCACACCAGACTACTAAGAAGTATTTCTGAAACAGTATATTTTTCCCACCATCTTCATGGCTTTTGAAAAGGCTGCTTGTCCCAAAGGGCTTACATTCTTGTCCTGGTTTTGGAATGGTATTCCCCAGTTTAATACTCCCACTAAGAAGTCCATGAGCCACTCCCCTTCCCCGCACCCCCACCCCAAAAGGAGGCACAAAAGGCAGACCATAGGCTGAGATAAGAGCACATTACTGGAAACAGCAATGAAGGAAGGAGATGGACAGTAACAGGAACAATATTAATAACAGAAGTATACAACAGTGATCCACATACAAAAATGCTCAACATGGACCTTGAGACAATGGACAATGTTTGAAAATGCTCCATGTTTTTAGGACCAGAAGCCATGCCCTTCTTTGCAGAAGCCAGGGGGTCCCTTTCTCCTCACCCCTGAGGAGGTGGTACAGAGTAACTTCTGGGTCCTGGCTAAAACTAGGAAACACTCCCATTGTAATATATCAACATGGAAATAAAGAAAGGAAATGCAAAGGTAAAGCAAGGATCATGCTAAAAGGAAAGAAAAGAAGTGGCTTATAGCACAAGCAAACAGTAAATATGTTAATGTTAATAAGTAAATGTTAATAAGTAAATGTTAATAAGGTATCAGATTTAGTGTGGAAACATAAAAAGAGAGTGGATATACAGGGACAAGAGAGGAGGTAAGAATGAATAGGAAGATCTGTTTGGGAAGTTGCAGAAGTTCACACAAAATTGAGTTCAACAGTGCAGATGTAGCAGGCTGGGACTCGTGAAGTCTGACAGCAAAAGCTGATGTCTCAGAACAACAGCAAGCTGACACCAGACTGATATTGTGTGCAAACCTGTACACGTGTGGTAAAGTCTAAATGGCACTACCTTGTGCTACATGGTCTTAAAAGATATCTATGACACTGTCCAGAAGCACATCTCAGTTGCATTCTAATGTATTGGCTGACTCAAATATCCTGCCCTGCGGCCTCAGGAGCATTGTATGCTATAAGAGCTGTCAAAAGGTTTGGTTTTACCTAAGATAAGAAAATATCTTGACTTTGTTTAAGGAAAGGCTTGATTCCTTTACTGCTGCATTTTTCATTATTACATGGCATCTAGGACAGGCATGCTCCTGAGGATAAATAATTCAGTGAGTAAATATACTGTGCCACAGCTGCAAGTTTAGTTACTACTCCTCAGTCCAGGTAAAGTCACAGAACCAGGCCTGCTTGTGACAGTTCAGACCCCTTGGTTGCAAATGCAGGGCACTGTGGTCAGGATTCTTCCATGACCCAGTTTCTTTTAGAAAAAAATGACAGTTTCCACCTGGGTGCACAGAAGGGAGGATACACAGAAATGCCAGTAGCCTTTCAGAAGAGAAGGTAAGTGTTGTTCAGATTAAAAGGCTGATACAGAAAAGTCTGATGACATAAAATAAATATGGTCTTCATGAGGAGGATAACGTTCAGAACTCTGAGTACATGCTAAAAGATGAGTGGTGCTCCTTCACTCAGTCTCTGAGAGAACTGGTTTTTATTACAGCTCCTATGATAAGATGAACTCTCTACCTTTAAGAAAATCGGGATCTGGAAAGACTGTTCAGGTGAAGATGCACCATGTTCACTTTGGTCTACTTTGCTTAGTACTTTTAAAATTATGCTTTTATTTTAAGGAGAACATAAATTTTCTCTAACTCAATTAGAAATTTGTGTAATGGAGTCCTCTTTCTGAAATTTTAGAAATAGTTATTCCCTATCTTTCAAAAGCAAATAATATGTACTTCTTTTCAGCCTTCTCATTCAAACTAGAAAATCCAAATTTTTGCAATTTCTCCCATATAATGTTTATGCATCACAAACTCTTCCACAGGTATTGAAAAGGCACAGGAAAAAGCTTATGTTCCTTCCTTAGATAAGCACATGCTATCTGGCAGTTGAGAAAAATAACCTAATCTTTTGTCATCAGAGAATCCTTCAGAAAAGATTAATGTTGCAATAGCAGGACATTTTCTCTTCCGTTGTTTTGGCTGATACTAAATTTGCAGCAAGAGGAAGGAGCTGTAGGCACATAATGACATGTGGACAGGGAGAAATGCCCATCTGCTATTGACATAGCCAATTAACAAGCTGAACACACTTTGAGAACCTTTGTTTATTTACCCTTGATGTACTCGTGCTCCTACCATAAATTCATCAGAACATTCACAAAAGAATTTTAATGAGGACAGTAACAATTTTATCCAAAATAGAAAAATATCAAAAACTCAGAAAGCATTTCCCTTAAGGAATGTAAAAAATTCTTAACATGGCTACAAGAAATGATCATATTCAGCTCTCTACAAAGTTCAAATGCTAATTTTGGATCCATATGTCACCTGTGCAATTTCTCTCTGATATCTCAGAAACAATTATACTACTAAAAATGCTGTTGTGGCTGCAGTTTAAATCCATTCCAACCCTTTTGGGTTGTAATAGATACCAAATTTAGTAGACTACATTTTAAGCACAGCAAACACACAAATAGCATTACTTAATCTCTAGCTGATGCTTGAGGGTCTCTGGAGCCCACTCCTAGTGCCTTGTGTACCTGGGAGATTGCCTCCTTACACATGCCAGAGCTGGTGTTTATGATGGTGCTTCGTCAGTAGAGATTAATGACATCAAAATTTTAGCAGAAAACAGAAATGAAATTCTATTCCAAATCAATTACCGCAGCAATAAAAGTAATTTCAAACCTGATTCAAGAAGGGCTGGCAATGTCTATTCCAAAGAGGTTCATTCTGTTTTGCAGCAAAAATAAACAAAATGCTATAGGAGCTTGTGGAGGCTCTATACCAAACTGGCTGGCAACAACAATTTCAGGATCCAACAGAATTTTTCTCTATCTCAAGAAGAGGTGCTCATAGAAATATTTGAATCACCTGCAAAACAAAGCCATGCCTTACTGTACAAGGGAAAGATCAGACTGGACAAGCAGCTAAAAGCAAATTAATACTACATTGTTCAGAGAAGCCCACTTCAAGCTTTCATTTCATTTTAAAGCTGTATTCATGTTATTCCCAAAGGCAGACACTTGGAAGACAAGTAAAATTTCTTGTGATATTTCTCATTGCATGAGAAATTTAGGAACTATTTGAGAAAGCAGTGACCATGACAGTAACAATCACAGTCTGTGACACCTATCCATACCTGGTCACCTTCCATCTGGGGACATGGTTTAGGTATCCCCAGTGGCAGCAGTGTGCATCATCTATAAGCAAAAAATAAGTGAGAAGAGCACACAACAACAAAAAACATGAAAAGCAGGAAAACCTGACACATATAATTTAAAAAATTATTTTCAGTTCAGGTTTGAGATTTATGCATGCAGAGCACTGGTTTATACTCTGAATTCAATCTGTACTGGACAGAACTTAGTGCTCCAAGTCAGTGAAGGATGCTCAGCATCAGAGCACTTCATAAAAGGACAGGTCCCTATATTTATGAGTTTCCAAATTTTGCTGTAAAACCAAGGGGGTTACCTCCTGCTCTCCAGGGAAAGGCCTACTGAACAGAGATGGAGTGGGAGATTAAATGTGTTGGCTTTCATCATAAATCTGTCAGAGTTTTAATAACTAAAGATCTTATAGCATCATCCACCACAAAGGTAGGGAGAGGTCTGAATTTGATCTTTAGAATTTGCTCAAATCTCTGTTGGAGGGTAGGGTCATTGGCTTTATAATAAGACATCCAAAATTTCCAGGTTCCTCCTCTCTTTCTCCTTTAGCCTTGAACAGTTACATAGATGCACATACACTTTCTGACAGGTTTATTCCAAAAACTATGGACTATACAGGAGCACTGATATTGTGTAGCGTATCAGAACGAAGATTAAAACCACTACAGACCAAGAAAAGCCCACATTTTGATGCTCAGTTCACTGAGGTCTATATCAATGTGTTAGTAACATTATACTATAAAAATATATAGTGAGGGACCACAAAAGCAGAATACTGCAGTTGTGTGACTGTCTGTAACATTGAATGCACAATTTTCAATATTCTTTTACTTAACATGAACCCACACTTACTAGTAATAAATAAAGAGAATAAAGGAGACCACAATAGCACATATACTTCTAATAGAGGGGCTGAAGCAAACACTGAAGTGACCAAATCTAGAGAGAAATAATCCCATATATACCATGCTATAATGTTACTAAATGGGACTCAAACACAGTCATAAACAAACCACATTTCTTTCCAGTTTAAAAAAAATAGACTGGTATTCTTTTCTAAATGGAGCATTTCAATGCCTGCTCTTTGTTCAGCCCTTCATGGAACAGTGTGGTGTGTAAAATCTGTCTAAAAAAGCAGTCCCTCTTTCTCTTTTTGTCTTTCTGCTACCATGGATATGACATCATTTCTGCCAACCGTTGCTAAGTCATGAACAGAAGGAGCATTTCCTTTTCTCACATAGAGGGCAGGGTATGAGCCAGAGCTTCCAAGAGACACAATGTTCTCTTTATGCAGCCAGGGAAAACAGTAAGAGAGGGCTGCCGATGGTCTGGGAAATGGCGGGCAGCCATCGAGCACACAAAGCTCACAGCACTGCCTGGCCAGACTCAGTTCCCACTAAATTGGTGGCCTATTTTCTCATTTCAAAGAAGGAAAAGGGAGGGAGAGAGGGGAGCAAAGAAAAAAGCCCTATATCTTTGCCACTCAACCCTTGCTGAGGTAACCACTGGTCCAATGCCCTTCCCAATGGGGGCTGCATGCACTGTTGGGGAACAGGAGAGGGAGCCCTTATGGTGGATCCAGGAGCAGCTTCTCCTAACCCCACTCCAAACATGCTGCACCTGTTAACTGTTTGCATTATGCCTGGGGGAAAACATAAATTTCCAAAAATGAAAATATATTTGATCCAAAAAGGATCCAGAACTCATTATGGTCAAATTAAGAACCGCTGTAAGACATACATTTTCTGGATGTTGCAGACTTAAATGCAGGTCCTGAAGTCCTAAGCTGTTTTCCTAGCAGGTAAAACTAATGTTATGATCAATCCAAATATCACATGAGAAAGGATTTTCAGTATATGAGCTCTGATTGTTTCACACACTTGCATAGTGACAGTGACGTAGATTATAGTGCTACAGTTTACAAAGTTCAAGACATTAAGCATTTTGGTAATTGAAAAAAGTTCTACATATTTACTTTTCAGAAAATCAATCAATTAAGCCTATTTTCTGCAACACTTAGGAAAATCTTACAACTGAAAGCATACCTAACTTTCTTCCAGGTCTGAAAATTTTCATAGGTCACATTGTATGACTTAGAGTAAGGAAAGGCAAATGTTCACATTTTCTTTAACAGAAGAGATGATTTTTTTTCCTTATTGAAGCTATTCATCACCTACTAATTTAACTTACAAAAGACAGACTACAGTTACTTTTGCTTAGCTCTGTCCTAGACAAAAAACAGAATTTCCTGCATCTCGGATAATGGCACCAACCAGGGAAATCAATTGTCTTTTGCTTTTTGAAGAATCTGAGTGCAAAGGAAAAGGGATGACCTTTCTAAAAGAAAATGGGGAGGATGGGGGAGAGGAAGGAAAAAGATGCTGCTTCCATAAGACAGAGGATGTATTTAGATTCAGTCTAAAATATTACTTTTCCAGTCCACCCTATCTAAGGTTTCCATAGGCTGCCATCTTCCCTTGGGATAAAAACTTACTTCAGCTAAGTTACCTCAGGAATAAGTAAAGATTTGAAATACATGTTCCTATTTTCTCCTCATTCCTAATTTGAACAAGAAAACACAAATACACATTGATTCAAACCCTGCTTCCAACTGGGTGTTCCTGTAAAAAAAACACCAGAAGGGGACACTAAATGAAAGATGTTTACACTTACTTACAGACATGAAAGGTTGTTTTAACATGGTTAATAGTAGCAAGCTTATACATTAAGAAGCAAAGCCTCTCTGAAGTGAAGCTCCCCTTTGTTATTTCCAATATCTTTGGCCTTCCTACAGAAATAATTTTAAATAAATGAATTTCATCCACACTGGTAGCTATGTGACACAGGCATGTTTTGCTGATGCATGAAAAGGTTGATATGTGGTGCCACACTGTACAGGTTAGAAGACACTCGGTGTGTGTTTGCATTTCTGAACAGAGATGCTTGTGTACATTCTGAGAAGAAGTTTTAAGTGTGAATTTTCCAAACAACTGTCATCAATTCATTAAAAATTGAGTTAAGTAATTTGACAGGATGAGATTAGCATATAGGACACAGCCTGTGGCATAAGAGACTAAACTTGTAGCTCCTGTTCACACTTAGATACAGCACCATGAATAAGCAGTGAGCTTCTGTCCTCAGTCATCAAGGCAGGGCTTGATTCGCCCTCAAATACCAAGGCAGGTGTCTTGTAAAATCAGCTACTCTACTAGGATTGCATCTGATATTACAAGACACCGAGTGATGTGAGCTGGCTTTCAGAGTGCATAAAATAACCCTTCTCCAATAAGCCTCTCTGCAAAAACAACAGAAAGAAGAGATGAGAGCTGAATACAGGCATATGGAAAATAACCCGGTGCCCCCATCTTCAGTGAAAGGAGGGAAAAAAATGGCAGCAGAATACACATATAAATTCCCAGAGTTCAACTGAATCACAGCATCAGAAGCAAGGAATTTATATTAAGCCTTTTAGAACACTTTGGACTCGACTGATGGCATTTGTTTTGAGTTCACTCGCGCCTGAATGCCCAGGAAGGAAGTGAAGTGAATGTGCAATGTTGAGCTTGCAGGATATGTTGCTTGATAGGGTGCTGGCATCAGCAGGGTTCATTTTCTTCTCAGACCCCAGAGCTGCACAAGTGTATTATTGTGTGCTTTTGTGCAACACCAGGGAAGCTGGAACAATTCCACAAACTATATGGATGAAAAGATGGAATGCATCATCCCACAAAAATGCACCCTTTTTTCCCCCTCCCCTCCCAAGAGATTGCTTAAAAAGAGGAAAACGTGATCTCTTTTGTAAATCTTTCACAGTCCTTTATTTTGTGTTTGCACTGAGTTTCCTTCAAGCAAACATAAAGTTGGAACTCAAATATTACAGTAATGTAAGGAAACTGTTCTTGCTGTGAGAATTCCCAGCACTGCAGATTCATGTTCTATTACACATGCAAACTCAATGCCTCAGAGCTTTGCAGAAGAGTTTTAACTCAATCTAGCTTTCTGTTATATTTTGTTGGCATTTATTTGTTAAAAAAACCTTAAATTTTGTGTTCCCCTCCTCCTCAACAGACTAAGGCAAAATCAGATTTACATGAATCAACACAAAAACCTGTGGATTAGCAGGGAAAATATCAAAACCAAATAATTCGTCTTTGAGAGTAACTTCTCATCAAAATTCACAGCCCTGGAAGTCTATTTGCATTAATTATTTAGGACAGTTTACTATGGAGAATATTAATAACATGTCTGCTTCTTTTTTTTACCAGATGAACAACTTTTTGTTAATTAGATACAGAATAACTAGCATCATCAGGACAGAAACGTGCCACCAGGGGAAAGAATGCTACTAATGTAATGAAACATTAAAAGAGATAATGAACATAGTCAATAAATAATCATGTGGGTTTTTGTCAATGAAAAGTATGTTTTTTCATATTTGATGAGGCTGAAGCTTATGGGCTCTTTGAGAAATTGCCATAAACCATTAAACAAAAGTTCCATAATGCACATAGACCAAACTGGTCTATAAATGGATTTAAAAGATGCAAACAGGAATTGGGCTGCTTCCTCTCTGTTTCAACTGACATATATGGTGGCAGTGTAAAAAACGAGCAGAAAGAGTTTGATGTATTTGCAGCATGATTATATCGTATCCATGGAATAGAAAAAGTTAAAGCTAATGAATCTTTTCAAGTGAATTAAATGGGCTCTATTAAATACTCAATCATTTTCTAAAATCAGTACCTTGCAATAGCTGGAACACCTCAAAAGTGTTGAAAAGGAAAGACTTTAAAAAGGAAAGGGGAAAAACTGACTAGCTCTGTGCAGAAGAAGTCTATACTCCCTGTGAGTACTAATAACTTCCCTAGTTCTACCAACAAGCAAAGAAATATTAATAGTTTTCTAATACATGTAGAAAATCTGATCTTTAGACTCTTCAGTGTGGCAAAAATGTATCCTTATATCCATGTTAGAAACTTCCAGTCTGTCATTTTAAAGAACCATTAACCCCTAGTGTTAGGTGCTGGATAATTCAAAGACGGAAAATCATAAAATATAAATGAACCTTGAAGGATAGTTTGAGTACATTTTAAATACAGCACTAATTTCAAGAAGCTTTGTATGTAGAAAGTATTTCAATATTCATCTAGACATTTTAAAAGAAATTTGAATATAAAAGCAGTGAACTGTACCTGCCTTACCAGACCTTTCTGGGACAGTGACCAATCTCCCCAAATCAAACAAAATGCAACAAGATTTTTTTTATATATGGCCTAGAAGATTTTTTTTTTTCCACACAGATTTACTTCTCTTTTATTTTTAAGCCACGTTGAAATTGCTCTGACTGGCTCAGTTTCTTATGCCAAATAAGCTAAGTTTCAGACATCCATTCATGTCCCTTCCAAACAGCAGGGGCTGCTGTGTAGTCAGCTACTTTGCCTAAAGGGTAAATAAAAGGAAATGGAAATCACCTACACAATAAATAAATTAAATCTTGTAGTATGGCCCATGTATTAGAAAGGGCTGAGAATAATGAGACATCTCATCAGTGTAAGAATAAAAGGAAAAGTCGTATTAATCTCAAATCCTCTTGGAAATGATCCATTATTGATAGCCTGCTGTAGAATTTTGAGAAGAAGCTCCTCCACTATTACTTCTTGGACATTTTTCATTACTGCATACTTCCAGGAATACCTGAATGACAGAATTTGTGAGTTATGATGGCACAGATTTAGAACTGTGGATGATACTACATGTCCATCTTACCCCCTAGTAAAGTCAGACTTATCACAAGATGACAAAACCCACACTGGTCTGTATTTTCTGAACCTAAAACTGCATTTCCATTCATAAAGCAAAGTTTTGCTTTCAAAGAAACTCTCAAACATATAACAATAGGAAGGAATTTTAGAAAGGAATTCACTCCATAAAACAGCCAGAATTTTATGTCTAGAAAATGCAAGATGTTTTACAGGAAAAAAACCCAAACGTGCAGCAAGTAAAAAATTACTCATACAGGTCAAACAGAATGTTGACCCACAAATCTATATTACTTATTCATTTTTCCATTCAAACATCTATTTCCTAGCCTTAAACAGAAGTGGAGAAGCAAGTGTTTATTAAGTAAACATGACCATACTTCAACTGAGAGAACAAAGAGAGTTAAAAATCAAATTTCCAAAATAATCTAGTTTAGTTATATATTTTTCCTGAGCAGCTCTCCTGAGTGTTCAATTTTCCAAATATTGCTGCATTTGTTTCCAAAAATTTTTAATTATTATGCACTTTTTCATTTTCTTTCCTCATTATTCACAGTTCTGATGGACTGCTTATCCTTTGTTTAAACATTTACATCCATACAAAACCCTACACTCATTCAATATTTGACTATGAGTGCAAAATCAGTTATCTTTAATTCAATTAAGTAAGGAAATACCTATACCTCAGATATTGTATAGCTGCTGCTGGTGATGCTAAGAAGTCATGTGGTACCTGGACTATCTTTAATATATCTATAAGAAGGACTGGATTCCAAAAAACTAGACATTCACAGTACTTTTAAACCACGAATTTCTAACAGAACTACTTCATGTTAGTTTCCCTCTACAAACTCTCTGTTGACAAGTCTGTATAATGTGACATGTGGAAAACAAAATGCAGCTCCAGTAAGCTGGAGCAAAAATTTCATCTGAGGAGAAATTATTTCTGGTAGAAAATTATTATTATTTGGTTTAACTTAAGGATCACTTTAACAGACTCTCTCTCTACTGTTAAAGACCATGTCAAAAAATTAATGCAAACTGAGACATGCAAACAAATCAATCTTATTTCCCTAGCTTATACTGGCATGATATACTATTGTGATTAAATTATTAATGCCCTTTTGAAATGGAAGAAGATATATTAGCCAATTCATTGTTGATAAAAAAAAGAAATATCACTGGAACTATGTTGATTTAACTAGAGATAATTTGCACTTGTTTCCTTTAAGGTACAGTAGCAGTAACCTCACAGAAACTTAATCACTATAAAACTAAATTAAGTGCTTTCATCCCTGAACCGTGAGTTAAATTTCTGTAGAATTATTGATTGGATCACACAACCATTGTACAATCAGAACAAGTTGCTGTTTGAAATTCATGGATGGTGCAGAGTCTGATTTTGCACAGAAATGAAAGGAAAGCTTTTCTGTAACTAATGGAGCCAAACATAGAGGTGAGGGATGTAAGGTCAAAGGGGCGACCTCAATAGACTGCAACGGTACCAAGAACTCATCTGGAGAACTCTACTTACCAGTGAACATATGCCCCACGTAGTGGTGCCCAGAATGTCAGAAAGTAGCACTATTTGTAATTTATTCATATAAGCTACATACAAACTCACACAGACACAATACACGGTTGAAAAAAAGTATGAAAATGTGCGTGCATATAAATGAGTACAGACACCTGTTTGTATCTTTGAATGTTCAGTGGTAGAAAAAAAAGGATAAACTTTTTCTGGTGTGCTGATACTGGCCATCTCCTGATGGCCTCTGGTTTATTTATGGATTATGTTTGTACAGAACTGGAAATTTCCACCCATTTTTCTCTAAGTTGAATATCCACCACTCACCTATAAGCTGACCCTTGGTCACAGCTGAGACCTCCAGGCTGTGAGGAGATATTTTATCTTTAAGGAGTGATCTTAGTCCACTGGCTGCAGTGAACTCAATGGGTGACCTACATAGTTGCAGCAGATTCTAGTGCTCAAGTGGAAAATTCTGCACATCAGTGAAAAAAAACCCCAAACCAAACTAAAACCAGAAACAACAGAACTCCTTAAGCCAACAAACCCCACTGAAATCCACAAGTAAAACACTATTTGTAACTACATTTAAAAAAGCAGTTTATTCAATATATATCTCATTTCCCCTTGGGATCTCACCTGACCACTTTATGAAGCAATTTTACTGAAAACATGTCTGCTTTGTTTTCATAGATAAGGGACTGATTCGTAGCAAGTTATTGGTGTTTTCAGCTTACTGCAGTGCTCATGCTTCAATATCTAAACATGAAACAGAGTTAAAAATGAAGTTCTATGCATTGCTTCTCAAATATTGTGCTCAATCTTTACTGCAACCTGAATTCTTTTCTTGATTTACTATGTGATATAACATATGGGCCCATAGGCACAATACTTTGCCCTTGTGCCCTAAGAATTGTGAGGCTCAGAAAGCAGGAGGACTCTTATCAGAAGACCTAATAGGGACTCTAATCCTGCAGATAAGAATAATGTGGAGTGCGGATATGGAGAAGGGAAGAGCAGGTGCTGAATCCTTCTGATTGCTTAAACGATGCTGTAAGCTCTTTAATTTATTAAATTTATCTACTTTTCACATCCAGTTTACATGACTAGATAAACATCTTGTTTTGGCATTTTGATGGAATCATATAAAGGGAGGAACTTCAAAAAAAATAAAAATCCTTAAGATCTCCATAGTGTTGTACTGAGATTTCCAATGTCTTTCCCTTTTTAATTCAAACCCATAAATAAAGAACCATGGTGTGGCATGGATTTATATGCAGCACTCCCAATTGATTTCAGTGGAGTTTGCTTTGAAAAATCAATGGTGTGACACACCACAAAGATAGAGATTAATTTTTTTCCTACTTTAAAAAAACCAAAATACATTAATTATGACAAATTGCAAAATGGTTTTTAACATTCATTTTCTTGGATTACTGCATGTACTACTTAGAAGTCAAATAAAAATACACCCAGAGAAAACAGATCCTATTTCTTACTTTGCAAAAGCAAAATGGTATGTAAAAGACAAGTAGTAGAAGAACAAGATAAAAACAAAGGTAGTGAAGGCATCAAAACATTAAGTAGATGAAAGCATTAAGCTAATTGCAATAACCAAGTTAAATAGGAGATTATATAGAAAATCATACATATCAAAGAAAAATATTAAAAAAAACAGAAAACCAAAACCTGAGTGAACTTTGCAAAGTTCATTTGTTTATTGTTAGCTATGACAAAAACTCAAGTAACCTATTCATGAGAACAAACTGCCAAACTTTCCATTTGGACAGTTATCAGAAGTTCAAAGATAAGCCTCTGGTGTATTTTCTGCTAAAGCACAGGGGGACAATTATTATGAATTTGGAAACAAATCCTGGACCACAAATATTGAAAGCTATGACAATTGGATACATCTGATGGAGACTGATATAGTATACCACAACTTTTAGCCTCAAAAAAAGAGACCAACAATAACAACAAACATATTAAGAAAAATTAATAATGATACAAAACTACAACAGCTACTTCACCTTTTCCTCTTTTTTTTTTTGTCTCTTTTTAAGCACATAAGAAAATGCAATATTATCCCACAGTGTACAAAAATAGGACATGCTTCCAAAAAAGACCTTTTTCTTTTTTTCAAATCTAAACCAAAAACACTGCACCAACTGCAGCTACAACCCATATTCCAATGTTTTATACCTGAATTCCTTGAATACTGTAAAGGGTTCTCAATACCTGTTTCACTTAGAGACTTTCTGCTGAGCCACACAAAAAGGTGGCTCGTTAGTGCTTAGGTGGGTATGTTTGGTGATAATCTAACCTAATCATTTGGCCATAATAGAGAGGAACAACTTAACTTCTTTATTCACTATTTTTGATCCAACAAAACAATGTTCAGACTTTTCAAAGGCTATGAAGATGATTTTTTTCATCTGGAAAATATGATTGCTTACTTCAACTGTGATTTGGGGAATAATTCTTTGATTTTTTAAACACTTTTATTTCTTCAGCTTATTGAAGGAAACAAAACACAGGATTCCCTTATCAAGAAAAGCAAAAGAGATTAAGACAAAAGTGCTATCTAAATACAAATATTTTTTCAGTTTAAAGCAACCAAAATTCTAAATACTTCTAAAAATAGTGTTCTATATAAATCACATGAAATTTGCATGAAGTTATTATGGCAACTCTACTTTTTAACAAAAGGAAGTAATAGAAGTATGTACTTAGGCAGAACCGATGGAACACCATCCTGCTGAGGATCTTACTAAAATATAGAACCATTTACACAAAATTTTCTTGTGTTTATTATATTTTAGTGTTACAAGCATACTCTTTTGGGAAAAGATACCATGTCCCCAGAAAGTACACCTTTATGATCACCTGTTAACGTGATCGCTCTTATTTTCCTAGTTTTATTAGCCATAAATTGAACTTGCCAAAAGTATTGCATATGGTCAGTTGTCACATTTTAATTTCATAATATCAGGAGCAAAAATGATCAACTCATCTGTAATGGTCAATGCTTTGCTGAGGTAAGGATCACGGGTGTAGATTATAATGGTGCCTTGGAAATACCTCCTCAAGAGCATCAAATTGGTTTTAAAATGACAGATTTCATTCCAATATCAGTGGTACAATACAAACGATAGCATTATAAATTTGGTATTTCTATACAAAAAGGTTTCCATAACTTTAATGAATATCTCAGTCACTGGACACCCATGTTCCTTATTCATTGTAGTAAAGAAAATGCATACATTTATACTTCAGACACTGGGCTGGGGGAATGGCAAATAGAAAGGAAAGGCTGTGTTGCATATTGCTGAGGATCTCCATATCAGCACATATATAAAACCAGCAAAATCCTACCAACATTTTTCTCCTTTCCTTTGTTCTCTTACATCCTCATCATGGTTTTTCACAAAGTCCACTTAATCTTCAGGAGAACAAATGTCACCTGTGAGTCACTTCGCTTTGCTTCATTAATTATGCTTTGTATAGCTTTCTGCATAATATACCCAAGAAACAGTTTTTCCTGGTACCACATACATAGAAATGATATATCACAAGCAGCACTAACATACAGCAATAGTAGCAGGGGAAAAAATAGTAAATATGGCATTTTCCTCCTGAAGTTTAAATGAATAGGCCTCGAAGAAAAGTAATAATGAAGCAAAGAAATACTGTGAGCCAACTGTTTTAATGTAGACAAAAAAAAAAAAAAAAAAAAAAAAAAAAAAAAAAAAAAAAAAAAAAAAAAAAAAAAGAGGAAGAATAAATCAGTCAGAGCCTGCATTCCATTGATATTTCTAAGCTGTACTGAGGACTACTTTGCTCAAGATTGTGCCCAGCAGACAAAGACCCAAGTTAAGGGCAGAGCAAAGACAAACTGGCCAAAGGGAACTCCAGGAGGTACTGTGCCTCACTGCTTCTGTTTTACAGACTCAGGGGCAACCCTTTATTCAAGCTATTCAAAAAGCATTAACTTGGAGTCTCACCGCTTCGTTTGAAAACTGTGACATCTTCTTAGAAGTGCAAATTCACAAAAAAAAATCTTCCTTTTGGTGTAAGCTGAACAGTGATTTCATTGAGTAACTGCCAATTTTTCTACTACACATTGTTAAAAGTAACAAAGAAGTATGAGGAGGAAAGGAGAAAAGAAAAGAGTTCATTGAGCTCAGCAAATTGTACAAAGCTGGGTCTAGAGAGTAGTTCATTTAGCCCTTGCAAAAACATTGGATTGCCTCCAAAGCGGAGACTCTACAGACTTTCTTCATAGCAGAGTGTCAATACATCCAGGGAGGTTTGCCTTCCCTGGGAAGAAATGGGCATTTGTCTCCCATTTTGTAGTCTTGTGAAGACTACTGTTCAGGCTTGTGACTGAGCTGGCATGGGTTATAAGTACGGGCTGCCCAGGACCACCATAACTAGAATGGATTAATGAAAGGGATCAACAGTATGTGTCTACTGACCAGCACCCTCCCACCCCAGCCTCGGTTTTAAGAAATAGCAGGTACATAGTCTCTGCTGTCGAACAGAACTACGAGAAAATGAGGAAATTTCAAAATTCAGTCCCAGAGAAATAAGAATTTACATGGAAGGCAAATCCCTTCTGTGTGCATAATACAGACAGTCACTTTTGCTATGCCGAGAAGCACTGCTTTGTTACTTGTAGAAATTTTAATTCTATGTCATAGGAGAACAAGATATACACATATTAAAAAAAGCATGTATCTTCAGCTAAGATTTCTCAAAGGTTCAGAGAATATTTATAAACTTTGCACACCTAGAATCAGATTTATCTTCTGGATTTGTTCAGAAAAAAACAAAGTAGTTAGCATTTAGTGGGAATGGTTTATCTCTGAAGACCACAAATTAAAAAATTAACAAAGAAGCAAAGGGGAAAAAAATCTAATTCAGAAGAACTTATTCAGCAATACAGTAACAGTGACTGTGTCCTTGCTTTGGGCTGAACAAATATACAAAAGCTTGTCAAAATCCTGTCCTGTGGAAACATGTAAATTCTGCTGCCTTTGCTGCTGGCATCACTAAATCTGAGTTTTACCCACACTCTGTGGCAGCCAGTAAATTTTCTTTTGTTCAGTATGAAACAGAAGCCAAAGCCCATTCACTAAGAATAGCGATTTGTATGGACATTATTCAAACATTCGGCACCATAGAGGGATCCGTTTGGTGATACATTTTCTCTCTGAGAGCATTTTGTACTACCTCTCTGAGAATGCACTGAGAATTTTTACATGGTGATTGTCTATTTTCATGGCAAAACTACGTGTGGTTCTCCATGTGCACACATCTACTCATTTCTGTACTTGCTTTTACCCTCTTAGACAAACCAATGGGAAAATATAGTCCCTTCTCAAAGCTGTACAAACAATGTGAAATCACATAAATATAGATTTATTATTCTTACAGTTTTAAGATTGCTACAATGCGTTCTATTTGGAAACTTTGCAACATAAATTAAACTAAACTCATAACTTGGTAATAGATAGAAGGCCATTAAGGAAAGACTACTGACTAGGGTTCATGGATCACATTTTAAGAAACAGCTCGTTTTATTTTAATCAAGTCTAACTTATAATCTTGGCTGCAAAACAACAGAATTAACTGGTAGAATAGGGTCAATTTATGATATTTTAGGGAAGCATCATGCTCTGATTTGAAAATGCACAGAGGTTCAGTGGACTCAATTTTAAATTTAATTAAGGTGACTTCTATATTGGACTTTTTAATTTAATAAGCATCTAAACAAAACATTTTTTATTTTGTGCTAAAGTTCTTAATTTTAGTAATCTATTCTGAGGCCTAAAGCCACTCACACTGATACAGCAAAAAATTGTTTAATCAAAGGTTACATATGATGATAAATTAGAATGGCATTTGTTCTTCTGCCCTTTTATTGCGAGGAAAATAAGTGACCTTCTAATCAACCTGACCAATGACTTCTTCCAGACCTCTCCTTATTTTACAGGATATTACAGTTAAATAAAAATTACAATTACACAGAAAGCAGAAAACAGCCATGAACAAAGCCCTGAGATTTTAAGATTAAAAGGGTATGGCAAACAACCTTAAGATGTAGTCATTATCTTACTGACAGTAAAGTAATAAATTGTAATAATTACTCTAGTGGGAGCTAACTAATGAAACAGGTTGGTACCTATGATGAGACACTCAAATTTGGAGAGCATTAGGTCTTTCTGTCCAACACAGAGATATATTTGACAATGTGGAAAGGGCAGCATGGAAAGGAAAACAATTCTGGGCACAATGGGAAGAAATGCACCTACCCTTATCACACGCCTCACATGCCCACTCTCTCTTGTTGATCTTTCTTGGGCTGCTGCTTCTATCCTGGTGTCAGAATAACTGGGTGTGTATGAGGCCACTCCAAAGGGGTGGAGGATGCCATAGGAAGAAGCATCAAAGTGAGAGTGCAGAAGGGTTGCCCAAAGGCTGGGTGAGAACAGGAAGCAGGGAGGAGTAAAGTGTGCCTTTGGGATCAAAGCTGTTTTCCACATCTCTGTGTGCTTCATGAATGATGAAGTAATTTTCTTGCACAGATGACACCATCATAAATCTATACAAATACCTTTGGCCTGACACTGACTGAAAAGGGCTGAAGAATCAGAATAATTAGTACAGAATAAATAGTATTTAGAGCCAAGGTTTGAAGCACACAATGCCAGTGTGAGCAGCGTGTGCAGTGTACACAAGGCCTTCACAGCTGCATAATATGTGGTATCATTAACTGAAAGGAGGAACAAAGGGAAGGTGAGACTGAAGTGAAATAAAGACTTCCAGAATCAAGGAAACATCTCAACAGCTCTCTCTACTATTCTCTGTCATCAAAGACATGTCTGTAGAACAGTATCAAAGTGTACTCATCATGCTTTTTAACTCACACAGTATTTCTCATCTACAACTTGGTAAAAATTACAAGAAAAGAAAGAGAATTTACCCAAACACTGCAGTCTTAAAGGAATGGGGCAAGTTAAGGCATCTCTCCTAGTAGTAATATGAAAATCTGCTGTTGCAATACCTTGACACACTAGGAATTTAATTTTTTATAAAGTGCCCTGCACCTTTAAGTGACCACAACTACAACTCATTTGCCTTAAAAGTTTCCTGAGAATTGTCTCAGTTTATAAACCTCTATGAATTTCTTCATTGCTGCCAAATATTAATTGAAACAATTAACTATGAGGAACGCGTGGGTGCAAAAATATTAGTACCACATAATTCTTTCTACTTAAGAGGTCCTTACTGGATTATTGCAGAAATGCTCTGGAGTTCTAATTACCTGTGGAAGTCCCACAAGGTTACTGCAGAACATGGTAATTAGACAGTTGTAATATAAGGTGTTAGCGGGGGATTGAGGATTTGTGCTAAGAAGCATGGTGCTTTCATGGCTATTTACTTTGCAGAGCACCAGAATTTAATGGAATTCGGTGGAAATCTCCAATGACAAATGCAGTTAAAGGGTGGGAGAAATATCTTAATAGGGATTCAGCAGCTGGTGAGGGGAGACTACTCTACTACACCGTTATCTTTATATGAATAAAAATTACTCAAGTGTTAAAATTTTTATAGAATTTTAAAAAATGCTGATCAAATATTAAATACAAGATACTTTCAGTTTTGTACAGAAAATGTTTCATACAAATAATGAATGTTTGAATATTTCTCTGTCACTGGTAAAAGAAAAGAAAAAAAAATAGGCCACTTTCTGTGGCTGATACACACAATAAAATGATGCTGTGTGCAGAAGCCTTTGATTTCCTAGGTCAAAGGTCAAGGTCCTCAGTGACAGACTGGTGTTAAGCAAAATCTTGGGACAAGGTTCAAGCTTGGCACTGCAGCAAGATACTTGAACTATTCTGCTGTGACATCCCATTCAGTAGAAGCAATTCAGTATGACTAGTTTTTAACTACATCTGAATGTATGGATAAAACAGAGGTAGAAGGCTATTCAAAAAATACAAAGGAGAATGTTATTTAATTATATTAAGATAAAGGGTAAATTTGGAATACATTAAATTGAATTCAGTAGCAGTACTGCAAATTGAGACTGATAAGCAGGAGAGAAAAATGTGTTCCCAAGTGTTTCTGTTCTGTACAGCTCAGGATTTGTAAAGATGACATTGTAGGTCCGCAGACATTCATGTACCCCATTACTGAGGGAGCAGGGAAGTGAGAAAACTTGACCCAAAGTTTCAGCCTTTTTCCATCTTCACACCTCTGGGGAGTGGATATACAACAGATGGAAATTACTGGACAAAGGGAGAATCCATCTCTAAATATCTTAACATTTTACATGAGAGTAAAATTTGCTCATTTGCTCATGATGACTAACATTCAATCAAAAATCCCAGTCTTCCACAATGCTATAGGAACAGTCTTCCACAAGACTGTGTATAAAGGCAAAATTCACCTTCCTCAGCTAAGCATACACCAAGGTTAGATCACCTTCATTATAAGAATGATAATACTGCCATTCAATCTTCTTTATCCTCTCCTGTCAGTAAAACATATCCCTCAGCTTTGTAAGTCCAGCTGAATAATATAATGTTTAAATAATTCTGAAGAACATCTCATACTTAATTTTTTTTTTATTTAAACTCTCCCACATTCCTCACTATCTAGGTACAAGTATTTAAAAAGTATTTATTCCACTGCTATTATTTCACTTAAGCAGATAACCACAGAGATGCACAAAGGCAAAAACACAAAAGAACACTCTAGATAAAACTTTCCCTAATATTTTTCAGCTGTGTTTTTTAATCACAGCAATATTTTTTGTTACTCTGATTCTGAGTACATGACCTTTTAACATATCATCTTGCCTGCCTCTGCACATCTCTGGATTTGTGACAACAAAATAACAATTTCTACCTGTGTTCGTTCATGACGGTGACTCATACCTGTGGAAGTTGAATCCTGGCTTCTATGAACCTGGCCCAATTAAAGCAAGTTTATTTTGCCATTTTTTAACTCAACGTTAATTAAGAGCTTGTTACCTTATGCAGGTTTTTTCTAATGGGATTGCTGTGGACCTGCCAAGATATGAAAATCCATGTGTGTTTATTTTTCCATGGATTGAGAAGAGATTATTCTCCCAGAGAGAATTTAAAAAACAAAAAACAAAAAACAAAAAAAAAAAAAAAACAAAACCAAAACAAACAAAAAACACAAAAAACCACAACAACAACAAAAACACTCAAACAAACACAAAAAAAACCCCCACCAAAAACCAAAACAAAACCCAAACAAAACCCAACAGACAAACAAAAACAAACAAAAAACTCCCCAAAAAATAAAAGGAGAAGAGGAGAGATAAAGATTCACCCTCAATGACTGTTTCCTTTCAGAAAAGCAAAGGTCTTTCCAAACATTAAAGCAAGGAGTTAAAAGCAGAGACAGAAGGTTGCTGGGTTGACTTTTCTTACCAAAGGACTTATCCTGTAAAGCTGATCCCTTTTCATTTGATATAAAAGAATAGCCAAAGGAAGAAAGGGACAAAAAGCCAGAAGGAATGATGAAACTGCACGAAAGCAGGAACCAGGCTGGAAGCATTTGTCACCTCGAACACAACAGAAGGATGGGATGGTTAGAAGATTTATGCTAACAACCAACCTTCCCTACCCAAGTTAGCAATCTCGGTAAAGCAGGGTTTTTTCTCCTCTGCAGGGAGTAAATATCTCACTTTATGAAGGTTAGAAAATACTAATATATTCATTGAAAGTCACTCTTTTCATCCACTCAATATGTGCATGTAAAAGTTTGACAGTCTTTTATGGTATCCACCTGTTAATGGGAGAGACAGCCCAGTGTATCTCCTAGCTTTCCAATGGATGCTGGGAAGTTTTGTTTATTGACTCATTTCAGTATGCAAAGTGTAAACTGATTTTCTCATTATTTAGATGTATCCAAAGCTTTCACATTCTGGGTACTGATAGGATGTAAATGGCTAGCAGTCTTACTAAGCAACACATTTACACCTTGGGGAAATATCTTTTCATGGTATATACTGGAAGTGCTAATTGACTTTTATTTCCTAATAACTGTTGAAACTAATAAGTTTGGAAAAGCTGGTGATTTCAAAGAACTGTAAATTAGACATTAGAACATCTTTCACGCTGTCAAGCCTATATGTGAAAATCTTAAAAAAGACATTTTTAGGATCTTGTCCTCTGAAATGAATTAATGAAGTCATCAATAAGTCAATCATAACTGTCCTAATGCAGGATGTGAAGAACCTAGTAACATCATATGTGTAATTACTACTACTTTAAGTCATCAGGAAAGTAATGCAATTGCCTTTTTCTGCAGCAGCAGAATGGCAGTATGGAAAAAAAAATCTGAGCTGCAGCTAACATTTAGGACGTTTGACATTATGCCTTAGGAGCTGGATTTTTTTTAATGATCTGACAGTTTCTTCCCTCACCTTTCTATACCACACATTCACACAGTTTTTTAACACATTGACTGATTATGCATAGAAGTACAAATTAAAATCATCACATGTCCTGAAAAAATAAGTAGATGGACAGAGGAAAGGTACCTGGTAAGTATCTAAGGGAAAGATGGATATAAGAATTCATTATGTATTAGGCAGCAGAGAATTCACCAAGATAATCCATCTTAAAAATTACTCTTTTTTTCAGTGCATGCTTGTGTGTTTTCCAGCTATCACAACCAACTGACCACACAAATCCCTGGGAAACCACTCTATGGTTTCCAGCAATTGAGAGTAATCACTGCAATGCCAGGCTGGCCTAATGCAGAGTCAAAACAGAACCCTCCTTCAAAAGTTCACAGAATCACAGATTGTGCTGATTTGGAAGGGACCCATAAGGATCATCAAAGTGCAACTCCTTCCCCTGCACAGAACCATCCCCAAGAGTCACAGCATGAGCCCAACAGTATTGTCCAAACACTTGAACTCTGTCAGGCTAGTGCTGAGATCACTTGCCTGGGAAGCCTCTTCCAGTGCCCAACCACCTGCTGGGTGAAAAACCTTCTCCTAATGTCCAAATTAAACCTCTTCTGACACAACTTCAGGCCTTTCCCTCAGGTCCTGTCCCTGGTCACCACCGAGAAGACAGCAGCGCCTGCCCCTCCTCTTCCCCTCATGAGGAAGTTGTAACTGCAGTGAGGTTTCCCCTCAGTCTTCTCCAGGCTGAGCAGAACAAGTGACCTCAGCTGCTCCTCATATGGCTTCCCCTCAAGGCCTTTCACCATCTTTGTTAATCTCCTTGGGACACTCTCAAATCACTTTATCTCTTTCTTATATTATGGCACCCAAACCTGCCCCCAGCACTGGAGGTGAGGCTGCCCCAGTGCAGAGCAGAGAAGACAACTCCCTCCCCTGCCCAGCTGGCTGTGCTGTGCCTGATGCACCCCAGGACAGGGTTGGCCCTCCTGGCTGCCAGGGCACTGCTGACTCATTTTCAGGTTGCCAGTGACCAGGACCCCCAGGTCCCTCTCTGTGGCACTGCTCTCCACCTCATTCCCCAGCCTGTCCATACATCCAGGGCTGTGCCATCCCAGGTGCAGAATCTGACACTTTCCCTTGTTGGATTTCCTACAGTTGGTGATTGCCCAGCCCTCTGATTTGTCAAGGTCTCTCTGCAGGGCCCCGCTGCCCTCAAGGGACCCAACAGCTCCTCCCAGTTTTGCATCCTCTGTGAACTTGCTCTGTTTCCCTTCCAGTCCTGTGTCCAAATGATTTATTTCAATGGTGATGAGCACAGGGCTGAGAATGGAGCCCTGTGGAACCCCCCCAGTGACAGGTCCCCAGTCTGATGTCACCCCATTCCCTGCAACCCTTTGTGCCTGACCCGTGAGCCAGCTGCTCACCCATTCCAGGATGTGTTTATCCAGCTGTGTGCTGGATATTTTGTCCAGAGGGATCCTGTGAGAGATAACATCAGAAGATTTACTGAGATCAAAAAAATAAAATCAACTGGCCTCCCTTGATCAGCTAGATGGGTTATCTTGTCATAAAAGGAAGTCAAGTTTGATAAGCAGGACTTCCCTTTTCTTGCCCTAGAGGTGATAAAAGTTTCTTTAAAAAGGCATTAGAAAGAGAATAATGAAATTTAGGAATGAGAATTAAAAGAATAGAGAGTAATAGGAGGTAAGACTCCCTTACTGCACCCCTCTTTTTCCCTTCCAAAGAGAACCCAACCCAAACCCTGAAATGTACAGATGACAGTATCTGTGCCAAGAAACAGTGTAGGGAACTTTACTATCCCACAAGGCCACTTAGAATGGTGACATCAGGAAATACTATTGGGACTCATGCACTTACAGAGAGGGACAGCTTGACCATATTAAACTGGGCTGCATTTCATTCACTCCATAGGTTCTGACTCATTCAAAAGACATTAGGCACTGACAAAGCTGACTGCCGACTGTTTCTGTATTCAGAGTTTGTAATTAGAGTGGAGGTGGTAGATGATAAAAGCAGAGAAGAGACATAACAAGACCAAAGAACAGACTAAAAGGTAAAGCTGGCCAATGGAGTTAAAAAGGGGGGATGGATGGAAAGCAAATTAGACTCTTCATGCTGCCAAAGCAATAAAACAGTGAGAGTCCGGAAAAGAAGGGATAAAAGAAAATTGGTGAAGTTCAATCAGGAATGGAAAGGAAATGACCCAGCATGAATAAAATGAGGTACAGAGCACAGATAAAGAAAGTTACATGGGAGAGAATTAAAGAGTGGAAAGAGCGTCCCTGCACTGAAGACATCAGGAGATCTCAGCTGACTAGAAGTGAACAGTAAAAACACAAAGGAGTGGGAAAGAGAAAATGAGGGGAGCAACTGGATGTTAAAAATGAAGAATTGAAAGAACACTTGCCATTTAAATATTACAGTAAACTTGAGAGGAAATACTGCAACTGAGCAAGCTTGAATTGGCAAGATCTGAATGTGCAGAGAAAGGATGCCAAGCAGTGAGTCCATGGGACTCCAGGATGTGTGTACATTGGCCTGATGGCCATGACTTGTAAGATGATCGACTCAGTGCTAGATATACCAGCACACACTCCTCTGAGTTTTCCACTAAGTAACTCTGAAAACAAAGTATATTAAAAAAACAAAAAAGCAAACAAACAAAAAAAAAAAAGTAAGGCACAATTTATGTAAGAGCACCATAATCTTGTAGAGTGATCAGATGCAAGCAAGCAGTAAATCAACACAATTAAATCCATTTTCAGTTTATGTTCTGGAGCCTGTAGATCTGATATCACATCTAATGCGTAAATGCGAGTTTTAAAGTCATTTCAGAAGAAACCTGAAGTACATTTGACTATTTCATTAATGATCTATGCTGTTGGCCTGAAACACATGGGCATACAGAACCCAAATACACTAGAATCACTTTTAACAGCATTTTTTTGAAATCATGTATGTCTTTCCCAATGGACAACTCTTTCAGGACTACATATCTCATTGATGCTTCTATCTATCATTAATGTTCTTTCTCCCAGCTAGACCCCTATTAGAGGTGTTCTAATCCACAACTAAGCCAGACATTCCAAATTTCTAACAGATTATTTTTGCTTATGAAACTATGTTTTAGAGTCATAATACGTTTTGCAAGCTTTAGCTCCATTCTGGGCACTGTAGCACTGTATGCAACAGGATCTGTTCCATATGTGTGCTATTTTCCCCTAGAACTGCCATCCAAGGTAACAAAAGTCCTTTCCCAGCCACCAAGGATTTTATAGGCATTATCAGTAATGTAGTTGATTGCACTATTTGCAGAGAATATTCACCCATTTACAGCGAAGAAATAGACAGATGCCACGCTGACCGCTTCAGAGAGCAGGGAAGGACTATTAGAAACGGGGGTTCTAATAGAGCTATCGTGTCCCATTTCACTTATAATAACTGTGGTGTCTTTGTGTGCTTCAGCAGGGTTTCCAAGATGCTAACCACTCAGAGCTTAATAGGCATATAGATTCTCACTAGCCAGCAAAATTAGATGACAGAATAATTTTCTACCAACTTTTTCTTGTGCTTATATTTATCTCAATGTAATTTTGCACAATATCTAATGGTATTGCAGTTTTGCTTCTGTTTTTCACAGATGTTTAGTGACTCATCCAGTCATCTTTAAGTCTTGCAACCCTAGTCTTTAAGTCTAGCATTGTTTGATTCATCTCCCTTTGCATATTTTAGTATCGCTCTCACCGAATTTCTGTCTTTTAAAATGTTTTCTACAGTCCTAAAAATTGCATCTTCCCCCCCCCTTAGGATATCCTTTAACTGCCTTTGTATTTTCTTGTAGAGTTTCAAGCTTACAACAATAAGGACCAATAAACCTCTCCTTGAGGTAGACTGAAAAACAAAGCCTTTCTTTATGTTAACTGCGTAGCTTCTAAGTAAAACAGACACACATGTGAAGAAACTATGAGCACTAGTGTCAAATATAATTTATTCCCTCAATGTAGTTTTAGGACATGGAAGAAGTGTCATTAAGAAGAGATAACACAAAAAGAAGGAAGAAAAGTGAATGGCCAAGTAGACCAGAAGCAAAGGTGAGTTAATAGAGTGTGTAAAAAATTAGCAGCTATGGGGTAAAACTTAGGAGGTTTCTTGAGAAAGCAGCCAAAGGGAAGAGGCAATCACAGCAAAACAATAGCTGTCTGAAAGTCCCCTTCATTTTCTCAGAGAACACACATTGGCTTGAACATTTCTCCAGTCTTAACCCTGAAGACCAAAATGTGGAGAGAACCAAAGTATCAGCTACACTGTAACTTTCACCAGAGTGAGGTGATCACACTGAATCACATGGCTGTGACCCTCTGAAGAGTGTGGAAGAAGGAGACACTGCCAATTCCATGCCTTCTTCCTGCAGCCAACAGTCTCTTTTTCACTTCTGCAGTGTTCCTACTGGTTGGACTCTACCTTCATCCTTCCTTTATGTTTGCTTATTTATCTTAATATTTATTCTCACCTTCATTCCTCTTCCTACACCTACATGAGTTTTACATTACATTGTATCACAGTATGGTAAAAAAATATATTTGTTTGTTTTGTTGGGGGGGGTTGAGTGTTTTTTGGGGGAGGAGTTTGTTTGGATTTTTTTTAATAAAATGTGCAATGAGTTAACAAAAAACAAATGGGATAAAAAAAGAACAGAATATTCCACAGGAGGAGAAAGAATGTAAGAATAAGAAAAAAAAAAAAATCTGAAAAATAGAGACAGAAACTCTTACCACAACTGACTACTTGCAAAGTAGGCATGCTTAACATGGTGTTAAATGTTTATAGTTTCTTAATAGTCAGTGGTTCAGCTCTTCTAACATAACATAAAGAATCATATCTAAATGACTTCACTGGAAGTTGTGAAGAAATTCTTTAAAGGAAAATATTATTTCATTAAATGAAATAGCAAAAACAATACAACAGTTCCAAAGACTTCTAACCCAAAAGCTATACTTTTCTACATATAAGTATGTGCATGTAAGAATATGTACACATATGTATTCTGTTTGAATATATATGCACACTAGTCCCTCACATAAACAAATATTTATGTTTATATAAAATGCATAACATGAGTTTGTATGGATAAGATAAACAGTGGCAAAACCATGAGGGAGCTATGCAAGTCATCCTAACTGAGCAACATTAAGCCATAAAACGGCATCATTCATCCTGTATTCTATATATATTTTACAAATATATTCCTATAAAAGTGTTAAAAGGAGTTTTACAAATTTTATTAGCATTATTTTTCATATCCATCTGCCTGTAGAAACAGGCTCCTTTAGTACTAAGATTCCAACTGTAGAGGGCCCTGAGGGAGAGGAATAGTACAATATTTTTTTAAAACCTCTCAAATTATGCAAAGTAGATTTCCAACATATAAAAAGTGTCATAAGCCTAAAGTCTGCTGTGAGCTAAAAGCATGTGCCAATGGAAATCAAGGCTTCTTCCCTTAGAGCATAAAGCTTCCATTTTCATTCCTTAGATTTGTAAGATATCTCTGATCAGCACCAGCACTGAACTGTGCCCAGACCTGCTCTTCAACAAACCTAAATTTTAGCACTGCTTGCACATAGTCTGAGAAGACAAAAACAGAGTGGAAAAAAAAAAAGTTTCCCTTGCAAGTTGTACAAAAAACTGCACAACTTGATATTCTTTAGAAGCCTGGGGTGTGAATTCACTCCACTTCAGTCCCTTTGGGGCAAGAGCAGGGGAGTCGATTAAAGCGGC
Source organism: Rhadina sibilatrix (assembly GCA_013400275.1). Classification (NCBI taxonomy): domain Eukaryota; kingdom Metazoa; phylum Chordata; class Aves; order Passeriformes; family Phylloscopidae; genus Rhadina; species Rhadina sibilatrix. Next base: position 430,645 of record VWYO01015184.1, on the reverse strand, counting down.
TACAGATGCACACAACTTGTAAATGATCACATGGATACCTAATACCTTACACAATGTGGCACACAAATGCAATAAGTGACTGTTCCAGACTGGCTGAAGGGAAACTGCACACAGTGGTATTTGGGAGCAGTCCCACAGGAAGCTTTTTGCACAACCTGACTAAATTTGCCCTCCCATGTATAGGTTATCAATGCCTATTATAAAAACCATAAACAAAAGCCAGAGTTTTATTTTATACACAGGGAAATGGAAACAAGTGTTTTGGCAATACATTTTGGAACTCTGGCTTCGAAAAAACGAGTTAAGACTGTTAGAGAAGGGCAATTTCTAAGTGATGATTGTCTCAAAATGCCTGGAAAAATCTCATTTTCCATGGGCAAGAAAAAAAATACCATTCTAAGCCTAATACACAAAGTTACTTTTCTCTAACCACTTAAAAGAAGTAGAGGACTTCTAAAATAAGGAGAAAGCCTCATGTGACAGAATTTAAGAACATACAATATGCACTTAAGAGAATTGTCTTTCAATAATATGAATATTTTCAATAATATGAATATGTTTAAATATGAATAACTTAGGTAATAATTCACCCTTAAATGCAATCAGTTTGATTGTAATAATATTTTACTTTTGGCTGTGATAATTTTATTATATATATAGATATTCAATAACTGTGGGGTGACTAGATTTGAACTACCATGTAAGCTATTCACTATCAGATTGAAAAATTCAGAAAAGTTCACTAATTTATATTGAAAAAAAGGTCAGAGAAAGATTTAGTCAATATAGTCAAATTCACCTGATAAAGGTAAATAATATGTGTCCCCTTAACAAAAAAATTAAAAAAATAATGCAAAGCTAAATAAAGATGTACATGTGCATTTGAATTGCATTATCCTCCCAATATAAAACTTCTATTGCAATGAAGTTAAGATGACATAAAGTGAAAGCAAAACATATAAAGCTTGATAGACAAGGATCAGAAATGTATAGCTAGAGGAATTTTAGTTACTTTTATAAATAATCAGAGAAAGTAAGTCAAGACTACTCTTTGCAGGTACAAAGCATTGCATTACATTTTGCTTAGATTTGCCCAAATTTCTAGGTGTAAGTCTATGTCTACATGCTGCCAGATCAGCAGTTTGTAAGTGGGAGGCTGAAGCAAGCCAAGATTTCAGTGTTATCTATTCCAAATTTTTCTGGTGCATTAGCAACCATCCTCTGGCTGCAAACAATACCATACTGTATGTGTCATACTGTTAGTGCTATGCTTTAAATTCAAATGGAAAACTGACTCTCAAAATAGAGCAGAGAGTGAATTAAAAAAGAACGTCATCATACCAGAACTGTGAGAAACTAGAAAAGACAGAGAACCATATTTCCAGGTTCCTTAGATATATCACAACATATGGTCTAGAGAACATTTAATATTTAAAACTACTCCAAAATACTGAATTGTCATTCATAAGAAGACTCGTCTGTGCTTTTGAATTCTGAGGACTAGAATTTAATCTCATTTAGTCTTTATTGTTGGCATAAATCCACATTTTCCAGTGGTATCTAAGGTAAGAAATTTATCTAAGAAGTATCCTTTGTTTTCTGCTCTCTATTGAAATGGCCGGGAAGCTTCCTACATATAACCCCCAACTTTTTGAATTTGGGACAGTTGTGTTACTGGGAGGAATTGATTGTACAGACATTCAATATTTCGATTAAAATCAAACAGTTTTCCCCATCCCAGATACTTTTCAATTTTAAGATTCAGATTACTACCTTTTTAAACTCTGGGGAAGAAGGGTTTTAAACCACAAGTATTTTAGTTTTTATTTTCAAACACCAAAACCCGCCCCAAACTCACATTAGTTTCCCTGGGAGCCATCCATCATAACCCTGCCAATTAAAAAATATGTAACTCAGGTAGTTGTAGGATAATAAGTTATACTTTAGAACACTGTTTTAAAAGGACTATACAGCTTTCGAATACAAACAAGCTCTCTCAGTTGCAACTTAATGTTGCTTTCAAATATTCAACCTATGAGATAATAGGAATTACACGGCACTTTTGATTACCATAGTTAAAGCAGTAATCATCTTTGAGAAAAATCTTGGGTCACACACCAGTCCTGATTTCTGGAATGCCAAAACTGTAATTCTAAATCTCCTTATATTCTATGTAATATCACTTCAATTATCCTCCTTTCCTCTCAGTCTGTACAAACTGATTATCATCTACTTTTGGCTGCTTTGTGAGAGGTACAGAAAGTGACCTTCACACACCCACAGCAGCCACATGAGGATCATGTTAAAGTTAGGAAACTCTCCCAGTGCAACAGGAGCAGCGGCTATCCTGAATTTCATTGTCATAGTCTGTTGAATGACATCACACATACAACTCGTAGGGCATCTAGAGAACAAACCCATCATAGACGTATCCTATTCTAAAGAAATACTTTTCCCTTATCAAATTTTAATGTCTAGGCTTCAGTAATACTAAAAAAAAAGCATGGGTTAAACCATCTTACATTTGGACCTTGCTATCTGCACTAAACCCCAATGTTGCACTGCTTCAGTCTGTAATTAAAGAGTGAGACATCAATCCACTGTGCTATATATCTTTTTAGTTCTACAAATGCTGTAAATGCCTACTATTTTGTAAACAAAATTAGAATAATACAATGAACTGGAGGTTGTTTTCTTGAAAGGGCTTTATATGTCAAATCTATTATAGAGTGCTCCTTAACTGGGACGTAGTATAAAAGCAGTGTAACAAAAGAGGGAAAACACTTTCATGAGCTTTATCCAGTACATAAAATTCACTATTATACTTTCTGTACATTTGGATAGTCACACAATGCATGAGGGGTTGAAATTACTTTTGAATACAATGTGTTTTGAAATAAAGTGTTTTTCAGGTTAGGATATATTTCCATATATGCTGCAAAAATACAAGGAAAATTGGTTTACTTAGAAATAATAAACCAGTTCACTGAATCAGTCCATCTTGATGACACTGATGCTATCTAGCAATGAGGTTGATGTATGAAAATTTCTTTATCCAGAAAAGTATTCAGGTCCATGCATAAAACATAAGCATCTAAATATGAACCAACTGAGTTAAGCATGGGCTAATTATGCATGTTCCTGTGCAGAAGAGCAACATTCCTTTCATTGGTGAAAGACCAAATATAATCAGCAGAAACGCCAGAATTTTCTGAAAAGAAGGAAACAAAGGAGTGAGGTGCAGGTTACCTGCAATAAGAGCAAGAAGTAAAAGATGTGTGAGTTTGAAGTTACCCTTGAATGAAATACAGAAATGGGTACAGAATGATACCCATGATGATAATTCTCTTTTAGAATCTCTTGCTCTTATGTATTGTGGAAGACATCAAACTCAGGAGAAGAGCTTTGGTCCTTTAGAGGAAGTTCAATTATAGGCATAATGCACCTGTTTTGTCCTGAGCTTTTGATGTTTATGTGATAGGAAAAGGGTTTCATGTAACATCTCCATAAATCCTGATGAAGTCAGGAGGAGATACAGAGGTTGTGACCAGTTTTCCAAATCAATACACTAAGTTTTTTTTTTACTGAACAATATTTTACATTTGTTTTGATAATGAAAATATTATAAATGCTGTTAGTATTTTGCATATTTAGTGGGACACCATATTTACTTTGTAAGAAAATGTAATGTCAAAAAATTGATTCTTCAGATCTATTTTTTTTACTATGAAAATTCTACTTATCATTAAATAGGCTGAATATATGATTTGTAAATACTTCTGCTTTAATGTATTTTCTACCAAAAATAATTTCTAAAATTTTAGAAAAATAAAAACAAATTTCTCAAGTGGACTTCCATAGCACTTAAAAATGCACAGCAAATACAGAGTCACACCAAGTAAATTCAGGACAGTGTTAATGATAGTCTATGGAAATTAGTCTATCAATTCTTGATGAAGGAAAAACCCAGAGTAAAAAGGCACAAATTGAGAGTGGGAAGAATGTATTCTAGTAGAATAATAACTCCCTGTGGACTGGCATGCACACTGAACAAAATTACTTATTTTAATTCTGACATATATTAGACATTCAGTTCTCTTGCAAGTAACTAGTTATGGCCAAAGTACGCAATTCATAATTCATATCATCATAAGAGAAAACCATCACGTCCACTGCAAAGATGCCATGGAGTTTCAGACCTGAAATGTGCTCTAGCTTTTAATAACTACTGACTAGATTTAGCTTGATTCACTAGTGGCCTCAAAACTCCCTATTCACACAGTGTGCCATATCCAAATATGGCTGCTTGCACTCTGCTGCTCATCTTTCTATTGAGAATACTAAGAAGATGGTTGTTTTAAAGCAGAATAAAGTTTGAAGCCCTTGTAGAAATATTAGAGCACTGGATAGAAAAGTAAAACAAAAACCCACTGCATTACTAACATTTTTGCTTTGTCTTGGTTTGGTATTTTGAGATTGTGGGGTGTTGATTTTTTTAAATGCATTCTCAAGCATATCAGATCTGCACAGAAAATCAAAAAAATTCACACTCCATACCTCAGAGACTAGAATTACTTCCTTCTCAAATAAATAATTAGGCAGAATTACAAAATGCACATTATTTTCCCAAGTGAATGGAATGACTCCAAGCGATTAAATACATAATTAGGTTGTTTTTCTAAAATGCTTATTATTTACCTGAGAGTCTCATCACAGAGTCCTGGTAAATACTCCCTGCTAGCAGTTTTTACCAAAAACACCTTCATAATTTCCAGCCTTCTTCCAGCAGCGACATCTATGGCAGATATTACTTGGAGTCATGGATCATGAAAAGCAAAATCTGGCTGTGCCAGGCAGCCCACTTAACCGACTAACTGAGTGCCTTCGTACCTGGCCTTGCACTCTTTCATTTCCCAAACACTGTAGAAAACAAAGAAAGGAACTTTTTAGTACTTTAGTTCATGTTTTAGCTGGCCAGAAAATCCGCTGAAGGCTGTGCCTATGTGTGCTTATGTGCTTGCAAGGCTACAGAAGAAGAGAAAAAAAAGCCCCAAGATCTTATTAGCTGTTCTCTATCTGGTAAGGATAATGAAGGGAAGGTGTTTTTAATAATCAAGCCTTTGAGCCCTGCCCTCCATTTGACACAGGGTTCTCTCTCCCAAGCAGCTGTTTTGGGCCAAGTTATCAGAGCATGTCAGCCTTGTCTTATAACTACTCCCATTGCCTCTCTCTAGGGGACACACGGCCACAGGCATTCAACACGTGAACGTGAATATTCCTGCTCACCAGGTGGGAAAGAAAAAGGTCAGGCAATGAGACCTAGCTGGTTCTCCTGTGCAGCTGAGGGACGATACCAAACACCCTTTTGCTAGTGATCACAGACAAAAAAACTGACCCTCAGAAGCAACCCCTTCTCATTACCAGAGTCAGTTTTCCTTATGCTTTCATCTGCCCAGAGGCCTCACTGCTTTGTGGTCCTTACAGAAGAGATCAAGAGTGACTGGAATCTCAATCAGAATAAAAGAGGGCAGGGGATGGAAAGGCATGACAAGGTGAGGGAGAGAAAAAAAAGACAAAAGGAGAAATGAAGAGCAAGAGAAAAATGTGGAAAAGAATCAGAGGGCGTGCCAAAAATATTTAGGGATCAGCAAATAAGGCTACAGAGATGGGCAGACAACAAAGGGAATGGCAGTGAAGGACAGAATAGAAAATATATTTTACTTCCCAGAAACCAATAAATAAATAAATGAAAAGAAATAATGTAGAATCAAGAGAGGCATATTCTTGGTGAAAAATAAAGAAAAGGAACAAATAGAGGAAGAAATCAGAACAACTAAGCAGAATTTCAATAGGCACACCCTTGTCACTGTATTTCCCAGTTGTCATTTGTCTGGTTTTTAACACCTTCAGCTAAGATATTTATGTCTTACACATAGGTTTTACATTTATATGTTTTATACAGATATATATGACTTCACAGTCACAACCAAATATCTCAAAAGAGGGGTGAGAACCTCTTCAGATTTCCAATCTGGTATTAATACAGTAAAACTCTGTCATGAATATTTTGGTTATTTCTGTAAAAGCCTAACAGTAAAGGCATTCTTGAAGCACTGGTATCTCATGCAGTGTTAGCCACAAAGCTGAAGGTGGAGTAGCTGAGGTGTGCACCAAGTGGCAAGAACTGCACACTTTGCCAGGTCATTGCTTTTATAGCAGTACCTCATTTTTTATGAGGTTTAAAAAGAGACATCTAGGGCAAAGGGGAACAGAGAAGAGAAGAAAACAGGTACTGACTGACAGGCAGATAGTGTGCTCCCAGTCACCCACTAGGATGCTGATAGATGGTCTCAGTTTCAAATATGACTGTTTCCTAACATTCTGATCTCTATTACAAATAAATAGATCATAGGATGCATCTTAGTGCTTCAGTCTGGGCCTGATCAAGGCACTTCAGACTTAACATTCCACACATTATGTAATCTTATGAATGTTGTTGTATTACAAATTATTATTTACTGTTGAAATTTATCCATGAGCTTTTCCAGTGAGCAAGGTACGCAAAGTATTAACATTTAAGTATTATAACATTGAGTATTGTGAATAAATTGTTAGTGAAGGACATGACTAACAAGGGTCTGTCAAAGTTTCACTTCCACAAGTATTTCAGAAATAGGAAGTCTTGTAAGAACTTCATTCACCCTCATTTAAACAATGTATAAGAAAAATATAGGTTTTATTGTCATTCTCAACTAACTGTATCTTGTGCCTTTTTTCCTACCTTGGCTATGAATCAGACTGAATGGTGTACTAGGAAAGTCCTTTCTTAGAAGGTGTACCTGATTCTGTCCAGCTGTGCTCAACAGAATCACTGTACTCTGCAAACTCCAGTTTTAGTTTCTTTATAGATATTTATGTGTTATGTTTATGTTAAAAAAAGGCAGTAAATATAGAGATATTAAATTATTCTGGCAAATCCTATTGTCCTATTAGTTTCACTGAAAAAATGAGCCTACATTGGTATTAGAATGGGAAAATGAAGCATAACATTTCTAACTAGCCCAAATTTAACAGGCATCAAAGCAAAAAAGCTAACTTTTTTTCATCCTAATAACTTCTTTATAAAAGCATATTAAAACTCACCATCTGATTAAGCACATATATTTTCTATCTTAAAGAATCTAGAGTTATTTCCAAGTAAGACTACTCTGTTATCATATAGAGGCAAATTTCTATAAGCAACAGATAATTATAGTTAATAATTTCCATGCTTATAATAAGGGAAGGAAACAAGACTACCTAATGACATTAGGTGACATAATGGCTTTTTTAATATAAAAAAGGATTCCTCGTGGGCCAGAATGAGAGTATTGTTATTTCATGCAGACCTTTCACCAATCAACAGTTTAATTCACTATTATATTGGACTGTATTTGACCCAGACACACAATCAAAATCTCTTTCCTCAATTACACACCTTATGTCCTTTCCTCCATTTATTTGTTGTCTTGAATACATTTCGGGGGAGGTAGAATTTATTGAGGAACAGTTTGAACCATATTACTTTTTATAACCCTTACTTGCACCTACATTGTACAATCATTTGACACATCTGCTATATGAAGAACAAATCTGATTTAAGAGTTTTAATAAGACCTTGCATCAATAAATGATAACAGATTGGTGATTAGTAGTATTATTTATATGCAATATTTTTGTACCCCTTATAATGCTGATGTCTGCTTCACAGGGATTAATTATTTTCATAATTTTGTCTAAGTAGTAATATAGAAAATGTCAAAAAGAAAATTAGATTTTCACTTCCCAGACACAGAAATTTAATTAAAGCCAACTCCTTGTTGAAGGGGAATGTCCTTAGCTGGTTCTGTGATATGGCAGCAGCTCTACATGCTGCCATGTGGGAGACCAAGACTCAAAAAGTGACTCAGGGAATATTAATCACTAGGCTTCAGAGACTAAACACATGCTGAACGTGCCACAGTTGGTCCCAGCAGGTTATTTATGGAGTATATAAGTTAGCAGACAGCAATGATTTCTTATAAAGGCTGCTGCTTGCACAGCCCACCTCAGGGATGGAGTTATACTGAAAGAAACCCTCTGCTTGGATAAAAACTGATCCATTAGGAAATCTCTAATTATCCAAACATGAAAGGTCAGCTTCCCCTCATGCTGCATGAGTGTAAGATAAAGACCTGAAACAAATTCCAGCTGTAAAAATCAACATCTTCTTTAGTCTCTTGGACATTTTTAGGACAAATATGTTTCCAATCTGCACAAGAACAGTCCACATATAAACTGTTGAACCACTGTCATGGAAAGCTAAATCCTCAGCCTTATGAGAGAAACAGTAAACATTATTAACTCATTCTACCTACCCTTGCTCTTTAGGTCTTCCTTGTTCTTGCCTTGAATAGTCACCAACACTTCTTACTTCCCAGACTCTTCGGTCTCTCAGTTCCTTCTCTTCATGACTCTTCTTTCTACTGTTCCCTACATTATTATTCCTTCCTTCTATTCATCTCAATTTTCCCAATCTTTCACCCTGACTTCCTCATGAACATTAACTGCCTATGGACTACAATGGGAGCACCCAGGAAGGCCATTCAGGACTCGGAACACGATGGACAACTAAGTGTAGCCCTGGTTCAAAATGCATCTGCAGCCATGAATGAACACAAAAGTTCTTTATTGTGAAGCTGGCCCTTCTTTTTAATTTTAAGAAATTAAAATATATATTTTTCTGCAGAAAATAGGTACTAAAGGAGATACAGTCAAAATCATTGTTATATGCTTGCTATAACAACACCTATATAAGATGAATTAGAAAATAGTTTGAATTAAAAACCCATCCAAGCAGTTCAGTGTAAAGTTGGTGACTTGTAAAACCATAGGACTTGATTTTACTGTTCATGTATCTGATGATTTTTCTCAATCAGATGGCAACTTAAAAATGACTTGTCAACCAAATACCCACACAATCATTGTAAGGTAAACAAGTATGGGCCAAAGTGCTTTCAGTGAGAACAAATACCTTTCATTTCCAAAGACAAAGTCACAGCTTTCACTGATTCCAGCTGAGACAAAAATTCACCTCTGAAATGGTGAAAGACAGATAGATCCTTCTGCACACACTTCTGCCACTGCTCCAGTATGTTTATTTTATATTGACACAGGCCAGCTCATTTCATAGGACAAGAAGTGTGCTCTGAAAGTTAATTTCTAGCTCCTTTTAAAGTCAATTAATTTCTGTGCAAGATTTTTTCATTACCTCTTGTCCCTCATTATTGCTAACCAGATTAAGCCTATGTGCAATGTCATCTCTATGCAATTTACAAGTGAAATATATTGCAATAGAAGCACTAGTGAGAGATAAGGGAGAAAAACACCTATGGGTAAGACATCTCATACAGAATTTAATTATGGCCACTCACATTTCTGTAAGTATCACATTGTATGATTTCACTGTAGTTGTTCCCAGAGAAGAATCTAATGCCTGCTTCAAATATACCATTGGACATTTTTAGCTCTGGGATCAAGCTCTGCTTGTTTTGTAGATTTGGAGGCTGTTTAGATAAGAAGTTGGCAATCTGTAGCCGCAGAAACAGCACAAAGACTTGAGGGAACAAACCTCAGATGTCACTGCTTGAACTTCAGTCAACACTGAAAATGGAAATGAAAGAGCTGCTGTGACTTCTAACTATGTCCTTTGAGTTAGTCTCATGAGCTTGTGCTAGTAAAGGAACACAAAAAAGCACTTGATACACTGTTAGTTCATGTTTATTTTATGACCACAGTGAAAGGAGAATGCAGAAGACCATAAAAAATTCTTCAGGAAATTTTTACTCTCAACTAAACCTTGAGAGTAAAAATCTGGTTTATCTATATGTTTTTGGCTCCCTTCTCTGGCCAAGTCTGCCTCTGTATGCTCAGGTATTTCATACCAACAAGAAATTATAAAAAATTTACAGTTGCCAAGAATTTAAAAGCTCCTAAATATTAAACTTGAAGAGCATTTTGCATTAATTCCTAACTCTAATAATCACTCCCATTTCCTGAATTTTGTGATTTCCTAAGGTATCTCAAATATGTTTAAACAGGGTTATTGGAGAGCATAGACTTCACAAACTATTGACATATTGAGGCTGCACACCAGGAAACTCTTATTTCTGGTTCGCTTTAGGGCCCACCAAACGGTGCACGCTTCCACATCACATTCTTGAGAAGGTTCTGTTCCTAGAGCACTGACCTTCACTTTAAACCCCCTTGCATACACACACCTTCTGAAATTTATTGGAGCATTTGTCCATAACAGAAAAGATTCAAACACACTATTTGGTGGGGTCAAATCAGAGTTTTCCTCCTCCCTTCTTTGCTTAAGCTGTTCATTCTCCCCTTTTCTACAAGTCTACTAGAATTTTGAAAGATGATTCAGAGACTCATGATTGCATTGACATAACCTTATTATATAAATAGCATGTAATGTGGATAAAAAATTTAATCTAACCCTAGAAGCTTTCCTTCAGTGGAACATGGTTTTGGAGGCAATTTATTATACTTTAAAGCTTTAGTCCTTTTTATTAGCAGTTCCATACATAAATTGGTGTAATTCTCCCTATTTATTTATATATCTGTGGTAAAATCAGATTACTTCCAGACAAAACATAGTGTTTTACAGTCATCAGGAGAACTGCATCTTTTATCTGGATTCCTTTAAAACACATCACGCATATGATTACTCAGAAGAAATAAAGTGATGCAAAGGTATTTTTGCAAAGTGCCTACAGCACTACAGCACAACCTTGCCTTTCCTTGGTATCACCAACTTTTCTACTACCAAAGAACTGTGGAAGTCTATTTTACATCGGGGACCAAGATTCATAATGTTCTAATGCTACTTTAAAAGTGCAACTGTGTTCATAGGAGCAGAATGGGTTTAAAAGGGGTAATAAGTTTTGCATTTGTATACAATTCCTTCTTTGAGGTAATGCTATAAGATTCTTTGCCCTGCACAGTAACTAAATAACCATAAATGATCTTTCATGCATATGCAAATCCATCCCTCTAAGCACCTTATTAATTATTTCAAAGATACTTGGAGGTCACCACTCATGGAAATTTCTATGCATGAAGCCTCATTAATACAAGACACCACACAGAGAGATGGGATAGATTTTTGTTGCTATTTAACAAGGGCAGAGAGTATAATCTGTAACATTTACTTTTTTTATTTTAATGACCAATGAAATTTGGCCAGCTCCTATCTGCAAGTGCTTCCTCTGGGCTGATGCAGTGAGTTTGAGTCGTGGGGCTGCTGCCACACTCCTGTGAGCAGCTAATCCTATCAATGCACCAGTTACTGTGCTCAGAGCTCTGCTCCTCGACGCTGGCTGTTCTCAGCTGGAGTGCTGGTGCCTGGCACTCGATTAGCAGCTGAACGCTAAGGAACTAATGTTGTTCTTCCAAAAATCACAGCAATGACACATTTTGTTTTGGAACAAAGCGAAGCTATGGCACTATTGAGGTGATACATCATAGCTCATCAGCTGAGATGATAGCTTTCTTTTGAACACTTATCTCCTGCTTAATTAGGCCCCATAACAGAAATCAAAGCAAAGCAAGGATATAACTATTCAGAATACCTGAATCCAATGAAAAAATGCATCCTCTGGCACATCTGTGCCAGGAAGCAAGAAATTAAACCTACTTGAGAAGCCCTGTTTATCTGAAACCCCTAGATCTTTTCCAGGTCAAGTTATACACTTGTGATGATAACACTGATCTCGTCTGTCACAGTGACCCTTTGCTGTAGCAGCTGCTGTTTATTTTTATTCTGTTGTATGTGTGGTGCTTTCACTTCTAGGTTGATCCAATAAAAGATATAAAAAACTTTCTATGTTGGTACATTCCCTTGATAAAAATCGGGAACAGTGAGTCAAATGTTAATGGAAACTGCAGGCTATGTTCATTATGTTATCTATTTTTGAAAAACACTAGAATGAATAGAACTAATTGGAAGTGCCAACAATTTAAATATGCTTAATTACAAAATCAAACCCTCCTGTACATTGAGGGCAATGTGCGCACGTATGCCTTGAAGAAATGTGGTAGTTTTTAAGTAAATCTACTCTTACATGAAAATGATAAATAACTTTTAAAAAAAACACACCTCAAACTGCAAGACAGTCAGTATCACAAACAGTATTTCAGGATTAGTCTTTGGTGTTTAAAAATACATGTATAAATGCACTCCTTTGAGCTGCCTGTGCAACCTGGTCAGCTACCATAACATAAATCTCACCAAGAGTGAATATGTCTTTGTTTTGTATTCCTTCTAGAAGAAGTCTCAAACGAACCTCTAACTTTTCAATAAAGCTCAGACCTAACATTTTTTTACTTCGAGTTGTTCTCTGTTAGATGTAACATGTATCAAACCACACTGCCAGAATAAGAAAGGTTTTTTTCTTGGCATATCTCGTGGTGTTCATTCATGTCAAGGAGAATTCATTTGAGGTTTCATTGAGGTAATTAGAAAAAGCTGTGCCAAATAGTGCTTTATCATACCCACATGTAAATACAAACTGCAAATTACAGTTGCAAGATGAAGATTGTGAACTTTAGACTGTAAAAATGCCATCTTATGCTATTCAGTAGAAGTACCATGATAAGTGGAAAAGAAAATCATATGATGCTGTTGTGAAAATTTCTAAACAGAATTCATTGAAGATGAGAGCTGCTGCATCCATAGCTATGAAGGAGGATAAAACCCTTTGGATCTGAACAGTAGGAAGGGCTTGGCAATATAGGCATGCCTCCTTCTCACAGGTATGATGAAATTCAGTCTCATGACTTTCTCAAAGAACAAAAAATAATCATTAGTTCCTAACTCAAGTACAACTTAATACAAGAGACAACTAAATGACTTGTACATCAGAAAGTTAGGTTTGGATAGCTGCAGAAATGAACCAGTGAAGTTACAACAGCCCTGCTTAGATCCTTCATTCTGCAAAGCACCTTGAAAGAGAATACTTCCAAGTGCATTTTTTTGTGCAAAACTGCTAACATAACAGAGACAACTGAAAGAGATAGCAATCAACGAGAGTATTGCAATTGTACTACTATTACTTCTGCTCTTAGAACTGCTTTAAGGAATAGTATTTTGAAAACAACTTTCCAACTTGAGGAGTTCTGAAACTTTGAGATTAGCAATATTTTAGTTTTCCCACATTTAGCTATTATAACACTTAGAGTATAACACAGCTGAGGCGAGACTGGTAGCAATTGCTTCCATTCCCTCAGATGAACTCTGTCTCACTTGAACAGCAGAAGTACACCCACCCTTTGCGCATCCTCCCCAGCCTCCCTTTCTTAAGCCAAACCCATGCCTTCCTCACCATTCCAAGACTGAAACTGCAACGCTGAGCATCCCAGCACCATCCCTGTGTATTCCCCTGATCCCATCCCTACTCTGCTTCCACTGTTCAATTCCCATAATGTTCAACTTCAGCAAACAGAAAAGAGAAAAAGACTGGCTGACAACTTCCAGTCAGGGGTAAAAACTTCTGAAAACCTCTTAGTCTCCTCTCTGAGAAAAAAAGAACTTCTGAACAACTGGAGTAGAAGACATATGGAAAAATCCTAATGCAAGTTTAGTGCAGCATGACTAGCAATGGGTTTACAGACAGAAGAGGAAGAAGGGTCATTAATTTGACATATCAGCCTGAACTGGAGGAAGCTCTGTGACACCAGCCACTGCAGGAAGGAGGCCCACAAGCGAGGAGAAAGATGAGCTGCCTGCTGCACCACTGGAGGAACTGATCAACCTAAGGAGCTAACAGAAGAAAATGGAAGAAAATCAGTAAAAGAGGGGGGAAAAAAAGGATTCTACTCAAGCAGCTTATTCATTTGTGCGGGAGCAGCAGACGGATTAACTTCTGGATAAGCAAGGAAGGAAAGCTGAGAGTACAGATTGACCACACAGTACTCTGCTAATGTAAAGGTCAAGGAAGGAACACTGGGTATATAGTTCCTGTTCAGTTTCTCATGACAAGTTTTCCTACATAACATTAAAAATTATTTTGTGTAGGATGACATCAGTGTATAAGTGTACTACTGTTTAGAGGGAAGTAAAATAAGACCTGGCAACACAGCACATAAACAGAACTTCTAGTGAAATGTGAAGAAACATTGCTTGCTTGAAGTAATTAAAAATAAATAATTTAAAATATTTCTTACTACTGTACTTTCAATATCCTCAAGGTATGTTCTTAGATAAAAGAGATGCCACTCTACTAAGAGCTTTTGTCAATTTTTCTCCCATCTAGTGGGATTTGCAACTTATTTATCAGCCATTCAGGTAACCAGGCAAACCCAACTCCTGTGCAGCTTCTAATATGCTGTAAAATTATTCTCATACCATGGCACAGCACTTGAGACAAACATATATGCTCCCATTCTAATTTAGCACCAAGAAAAAAAGAATACTATGTATAGAATATACTTAGAAAAATTTTTGACAATTTTGCAGTTCACAGGCCAGTGAAATTGAAGCAATCCTCAAAACAAATTTGTACTCTGTTAAAGTCTTTGTTTAGTTAAGTCAAACTTTGTTTCCTACTCAGGTAAAACACATAACTGCATTTCATTCACTGAGATGATAGTTACCAGTAATAACTTCACCAAAAGGAAAATTATTTAAAATTCCTGTTCCTTTTTTTTTAGTACTTGAAGACAGACCAAGAAAGCTAATAATTTACTTATCTTGAAAGTGGAAATGTGAATGTCAAGGTGTTTTGGTTTTTTTTAAACCAGAGTGTAATGCTGTGTAATCTGCTTGCACTTCACGATTATAAAATACTAATGTGAAGAAAGTAAACATTTTCTTTTAAAATAAATGCCTTTTTAAATCCAGTTGATTCTCCAGTTCACATGCTTAGCAAAATCTTGTTTGATATTCAAGTATTTTATCCAAGAAATTAAAAACTCCTATGAAAGCAGTTATAATTTCACAGATACACACAGAACTAATAGGCGATAAAAAAATCTTAGCCTGAAATCACAATCACATTAAAAAAAACAAAAAAATCACCTGAAACATACCTACACAGGGGAGGGAGTAGCCAAGCTCTGGGTCGTGGATGAACTGGCGGTCATTCAGCATGGTGACACAGTACAAATGGAAGCAGTCCAGGCAAATGACATGGCGATGCACACATTGGAACACGAGCACAGGGCTCCTGTTAAGAACAAAATAGTGAGAGGGATGAACAAGGACTGAACTAAACTCCACAAAAAGCTTCATTTCATACTTTTAATTGAATAATAATTTTTAATTCATAACGCACAGGATTATTACATGCATAAAAATAGAATTTATCCTGGCATACTGCAGTACTTTTAAAAAAGAGGTGGTTTCTAACATGAATCAGATATGACAAAATGGAAGTAAAGCTTTTACTGAAAGTTGAAACTTTACTGAAAACTGAAACCTAAAGCAAGACAAATCCTTTAGTAACAGATATCCTTTGTATGAGGTAAGGAAAGATCATACATTCTAAAACATCAAGTAGTGATATGTGTGTGGAATGTGACCATCTAGAAGAGCTAAAGATTTTGTGAAAACCACCATGTGCCTTCAGCCTTTCAAGGCAGCCATTTGAATTCTGCAAAGGTGGCATTCCCTTAGTAATAATGAATAAAGTAATTCAGCTGCTGGTCAGAGGTATGGGATTCAATATGGGAGTGAGACACCTAAACCTAAGTGCTGGGTATAAATACGGTAAGTGAGAAATCCCTGCTATGGTCAGTACACTTACTGGAGGTTGGAGCTGATCAGCTTCCAGGTACCTGCAGTAGGGTGAGCGGAATCTCCAGCTTGGCTCCATTGCCTGTATGGGTTAATGGACTCCATGGACTGTTACAGAAATCCAAACACCTATCACACACGCAGAGACTAAATATGGCAATGCCAAGCCTGACAGAATACTGCTGGTGGAGAGGAAACACTGGGAGTAAGTGAGGACAAACAGTTTCACTCCTGAGCTGGCCTGCACTCAGACACTCTCCAGTGATGGTCACAGCAAGGAGAGCCAGGCAGTCAGTGGTTTCCAAAAGCCTGCCCAGGACCAGCACACTGAAGGTCAAAGAAAAATTGAGTAAAACAGAAAAAAATTACACACACGTGAAATGTGCCTTCACTGCAGGAACACGCTGATCAAACTCTAACATAGGTTAGACAAAAATATTCTGCTCACTCCTGATGGACATAACACAATTGTCTGTTCCAAAGTTAAGTGTATTATACATAATTTCTTATTTTTCAGAGCTATTACCAACCTCAAGTCTCAAAATAGCAAAAATAAAGGGAGATGTGTTAAGTTGAACACAACAGTGAGATTCCCATTCAAATGCTGAATTACTTTACTCCTTTAATTTGCTTGTGAGTGAACTCAGGGAGAAATTTAACACAAATTTCAAAATTTTTTAGTAACTAGGAAGAATAATTATTTGTAAAAATAAAAATATGAATTCTCACACATTTGTAGTACTCCAGGAGACAAGTATTGAAATACAAAATCAAATACAGCAAGACTTATGATAAAATCATTGGAGTCAGAAATATTGCTACACCTTCTCTAAAACCTGCTAGATGACCCTTTGAAAATCCCCTGAAACAGTAAAACAGAAAGCCTTCAATGTGGGAATACAGCTTCAAAATGTAATCAATGATTTCACATACTGTATATGAGCATTTAATCTTCCATGAAAATATGGCTTAGTATTGTACATACTATAGAATTCATGGCAGTGTGTTAGTATCTACAAAAATATAATCTCTGTGTTTTAAGGATTTTGTTAAATAAAGCAGCTTAAAACGGAATAAATAAAACCTCCCCATTACTAATCCTTATTAGTTGCCTACTTGCTGTTCTGAATGTACCAAATAGTAATTTTAAAAAAAACAGCTGTAAGGCAAAATGAGACCTGATCTCTATGAGTTTAGCTCTGGATGGTCACCAAATCATTATGGAGAAGTAGAGAAGCAGTTACCCTGTCCCTTCAGTGAAAAAGTCCCTTTGGTCACCAGTCAAATGCAACCTTTAGAAAAACACCCCCAATATTTCTCCCTAAATTGCAGACATAATAAAATTTTCCTATAGTTTTAATGGATATCTCCCTTTAAGGGTCAAATGCTCTTCTGTATTACTTCAGCGTCTGAGTATCTTTTCTAGTTTCATGGGAAGGAAGTTTCCTGGTTCAAAATTCACACCTCTGTGACCTTCACTTCAAAGAAAAAATACATATGTGTGGCAAGATGCATAAGAGAAAGACATCAAA
Organism: Rhadina sibilatrix; assembly: GCA_013400275.1. Classification (NCBI taxonomy): domain Eukaryota; kingdom Metazoa; phylum Chordata; class Aves; order Passeriformes; family Phylloscopidae; genus Rhadina; species Rhadina sibilatrix. The sequence goes on along the minus strand of VWYO01015184.1, from coordinate 413,290 downwards.
AGTGGAATATCTTCAAAAAGTCAGGCCAGAAATGAAAATAGCGTTATCAAGATTTCCACCTAAACTTGTACAAAATCAATACTAACAGCATTTCATTGTGCAAATGAACTACTATGATCAGTTTCTGCTGTAAATTATTTTGTGATAATTGATTTTGCTTCTTAATGTATCACAACTGTCTAAAATCAAAACTAGAGTCTCCAGAAGGGGTATAGCCATACATGTACATATTCACACTGTATCTTTATCAATCTTAAAAACCACTATCTTTTAACACCATCAGACTCCAAGCAATGTGTACCAGATAGATATCAATCTGGGTTCTGACTGTGTCAGAAAAAAAAAAAAACAAGCTTAGCTTTCACAGCTCTTACACTGCCCGCTAATTTTTCAGCCCAGGCTATCTGTGTCATAAGGCTTTGAGAAGCTCAATCTGTATGCAAGGCAGATTTATCCAAATTCCTTTGGCAATGGAACGATTGCTGCAGTCCAACATTTGCAGATTTTGAATCAAAAGAATGCAATTCTAGTTTAAAAGGGACATAAAAGTCTTGCTCCTGAGATCAGTAAAGATGAAGATGTAGGGATTATATTCACAATGCCCAGGTGAAGTTAGTGAATACTCATTTAGGATATCCCCAGGAGTTACTGATAGAAGCTTTGCTTGTACCAAACACGATTTATTTTAGAAAGGAGTATTATAAAAGTAAAAAAAAAAAAATTGCCACAGTGTAATGTGTCTAACACAACAGGCTAGTAATGTAAATCTGATATATATATTAGAAAGTGTTTCATAGTTTCCATTTACAGAATGTGTTTAGCTGAATTAGAAGCTTCATGAGAATAATATATAAGAAAAATGTTTCTCACAGCAAGGGATAAATTGGTCCTTTTTGTTCACCAATTAGGAATGTAACCCCTTTAAAAAATTGGAAATCCAACATTACAATGCATCACTGGAAATTTCCATAATAAGTAACTCACTCCCATGCTTAGATTCCTCTTCATTAGAATTTTATCAGTGTGCACTGACTTAAATGAAAAAGAAAGGGGACCCTAAATGTTTCTGCTTTGTGCTCGTACTGTTGGATGACTGAGGCACAACAGCAGCACTGGTAGAAGAGCTTTCTGGTCCATAAGCCCTTTCCTTCCCACCAGAGCAGCAAGATGCAGATAATTCTCAGACAGACTACCACAGGATACTGGCTAAAGAAAGATACAAAGCCTTGAGCTTGTTTAGGTAAGAAGCATTCTGAGATATTGATTGTTCTGGTACATCCCAAAGATCTCATGATGGTTATTATTATATTGAGATTGAGTCCAGTGGCTATGGATGTGAGGGGTTACTTAGCACAGACATTAACACTGGATCAGTTGATATACCTTGCAATGCCTACTGAAAAATATATGAGGCAATTCCTCTCTTGCTTGGTCCTTGCTCTTAATGTTTTGAAAAAAGCTAGACTGAATAAAGGTTAAACAGCACACCGCATATATGAGACCATTATTTTTCAGAAATTGTGAGTAGCCACATTTTGAAGCACTTTGGGGCAAGGAATACATCTAAGGCTGTGGAATTATGTGAAAGTCATGTTGGACAAATCTGTGAAACAGCCTTGAGGTCATTCTAGGTGACAGTTGGATGTTTCTCACCTCAATCTCAAAATCTTAACCAAATAATAATAAAAAGCCTTAGCAGATGTCTATAAGGGTGCCTTGATGGGATTACAGTCAGCAAATCAAAAATAGCCATGTGGAGTTCATTTCTCTGCAGTAAATAAATATGAATGCACACAGCTATATCAGAGTCTTTAACCCCACCTATAAGTACCATATTTATCATAAAACACTTCTGAATTTCTATCACATTTTTCCACTTTGGCAATTTTCCTGTACTTCAAAAAGCTTACTATATAAGCACCGTGAAATAATTTCATTCCTAAATGGATCTCCATGTCATTTCAAAGCAGATCTTGGTCAGCACCATTCAAGAATTAGCACATCACTGAAAAAAATAGGAAGGAAATAGCAAGGAAAAAGAAAAAAGGAAAATATAAACTTAGGTGACACAGACACTACAGGCACTCTCCTGCTTCATAAACATTTAAAAGAATTAAACAGAAATACTGTCCTTGAGCTGCAGTCAATCCTTTTTTGGCTCTATCCTTAGAACAAAATTACAATTCCTGAATAAGCCAAATTATTCATCCATCATGTGGCTTCCTCAGAGAACTAACTGTATGTAGGAGAATACAGTCTTCTAATTCCTACAAAGCTGGTGACACTTCTGGCTTTCCTGTCTATCACACACATTCCACACTCTTATTCAAAACTATCGAATAAATTGCCTGTTTATGATGCTTTAAGTGCATGGTTTTCTTACTGTGAAAATACTTCCTTTGTGATTGAATATGTAATTAAAACCAGTTAGAAAGATGCTAGTATTTCTAAAAAATATAAATATAGAAAGCATAGAAAAATTTCCTCAGTCATTTGTGGTTTAGAATTTATACAGTTGGGAGGAAAGTAGAGAAAAAAAATCCTGCTTTTTAATGAACAATATGCTATTATGGATTAATAGAAACAGTAATTTATCAATTACAGGAAACTTGTGAGTAACACTGCAGGCCCCAAATATTTAGACAAGGGTAGGCATTTGAAATGAGTATCAAGACCTTACCTGAGAAAAGAAAAAGTACTAAGAAATTAATAAAAGTGATAAGACTTTGCCATCAAGAATCCATCTTTTATGGACTTTTAGGAACAAAAAACCCCCCACATCCCTACTTTTCCTTTCCTAGGGGATGAAAATATATCTTTACATAGGCTGTGCTAATTTAAAAACCCTATATATATAAATATAATATTATCAGAAAACTAACATATTAAATCTCTTAAAACACTAACAACAAAAAATCCCCATTTTTTTTGTCTTTGATCACTTGACACACAATGCAATGGATGAAAGGTCACGAAATGAAGGTTATGAACACCATGAGACACCACCATGTGAGCTTAAATTATCTGGCTGTGCTTCTGTATAAGAATGTGTTCTGACCCACAGCTGTTAACTTAAGAGGCATCAGCAAGTGAAATCTGACCTATTTTCTCCTCTGTTATGTTGCATGTTTTCCTCTAAAATGCACTTTCATGTTTCTTATTTCTACTGGAAAGTAGCGCCAAGGGGCCAGAACCCAGAAACAGCCTGACCGTACTAAAGCAGAATATAAGAGGAAAAAAAACAGGCATGCTTAAAATTAGTGCATGTATGGCAAGTACTCCTTTCAGCAGTGCTCCTGTTAACTCTGTTGTTTAAGGGTTTGTTTGGGGTATGGAAATGCCACACATGATTGCCTGTAAAATCTCTGATCACTCTGGCAGGCAACAGCATCTGCTGCCTAAGGACATGGACCAGGGAATTCTATGTTACATGCACTGGTACATTCAAATTGGTACCTGGTACTCTGTGTGTGCTCTGCCTGCTTGCTCAGACATGACTTTATGAGCTCTGTCTTCAGACACAACATCCACCTTTGCCACTAATGGCTGAATCTTATGGTATCAAGGAGTAGAAGGTGATCAGCTGGAGGAGAAACATCCTGTAATCTATCAGATTCAGTTCACAGTGCTCCTCTGCACAGCAAACAACCAACAAATCAGACATGCTTTGAAAGGCAGGTAGAACCTGCCCCTTTTCCTCCATCTGTGCTTGTACAACCTCTCTGATGCTCCACTGAAGAGAAAAGGAAGATGCCTTGGTAATAGCAGGAGAAGACAACAAACGTGAACCGAGGCAGCAGCCCATAAACTGCCCCAACCCAAACCCTGATTTGCTTGCTGGTTACCCTTTGTAGCTTGCTGACCTCCAGCTTACTGTGAACTGATCCCTCCATACTGGCACTTTGGCATGCAATGACCTCCCAAACCTGTGTCACTTGTACTCTCAGCTTTTGCTACCAAAGGGTGGCAAATACTTCCTCACCCTTCCCTAGATTTAAGGTCGGTCACGGCAGAATTTCCTCTCCTCTGAGGCAGCACCCAGCCCTTAGCAGCACAAGCAAAACTGCTGATCTCTGACAGCCCACAGCAGTCACACACTCCTGTTAGCCCAAGAAGACTTCCTGTCACAGACTCACAACTTTCTGATTAGAGACACACAGTAAGAAGTCAGTATCATTTGTGTTTCAGGAAAAAAAATCAAGGTACGCAATGAAGTTGTGAGAATCATGGGATATCTCAATAAGAGGAAGAAGGCCTAACTTCACCTATACCATTTTCAGCACCAAACAATCCTTCAGTAATTAAGGATGAACAAATGAAAAAGTCAAAATGCCTTCATACCCAAATGGCATTTTATTCTCCTGATTGGTCCCACTGGATCTACTGAGGTCCTGTTGATTTCTTTCAAGAATTTAAACCTTATTTAGTAATCTCATTTTAGTTTTACTGTTGACATCTATGCTAGCAAAATTAACATTTTCAGAAAATGTTCTTATGCCACTGTAATGCAACTGTCTGTGCTGTTAAATTGTTAGAATGGGCCTTGACATGGTGTTTAGGCTTGCCAAAAGTCCCTGGCAGTTCTTGGGCATAGTCAAGGGGTTACTGTGCGCTGTCTCAAACAGTGAGCAGCAGTCTGCATGTGGACACTCAGGTTTAAAAACTAAGAGTCCCTTAATAGAGATTTATGACAACAGAGCTTTAGTTTGGGACTGTTTTCTTATTATCACATCTTACCAAATCATTTTGTTTTCTTATTTTCCATTCCCAAAATCAAGCCTTTTGAGATATCCTGTGAAAATCAGTGTGTCTGTAAACATATTATATAGAAGAATGCTCCTAACGTGAAAGAGAAGACACAATCATGAGCTCTTTTTGCCTTCTTGGGGATGCTTAAATCCCTGGAAAAGATACAGGAGGAAAAGAATATTGGATATTATCTTAAGGGATGCTATCATATTGTATTTCTCATTCCCTGCGACTCCAGGAGGGACTAGAACTTTTGGATAAAGCATGTCTCTACTGTGTAAATTTCAGTTATTCCCTTCCAGTTAGCTTTGAAAATACACCCTGGTGCATGAAATTTAGGACTGAATTTCTTAACATATAAAAGAAAAAAAAGAGACTGGAAAACAAAGTAAGATAGAGAAGACGGGAGAGGAAAAAAAGATGGAAGAGGGAACAGAAGGTAGAAGGGATACATTAAGTTCATTTTCTCTTAGAGAATTATATTTCACTGCCTTAATATTATGTTTTATGCTTTTTCTCATCTTTCTTTTCAAATAAGGATATTCAATGTATATGTTGATCCAAACAATAACTTGAGGGTGCTTCCCATTAAATGAGTCTTCAGTCTCAACCAAAGACATGATTATTATCTTATAAAAAATCACCCTAAAGCTATTGTTATAACAAGACATTTCTTTATAGAAATTCCTTTTTTTTAGTTCCTCGCTGTCTTTAAAATTTACAGACAATATTTTATCCTTTCCTCCTCAAGGCAAATACCTTAGCATAAATGTCAAGGTGTAGTTATCTGAGAACACCTTCTACATCAGCACCTCCACTCAAAGGAAAGAACAAGCCTTGGGCTAGCAAGTCTCACAGAAGGCATTCTGGCTTGGCAGATTTTAAGTGTTCAAAGTAGTCAATTATCTTTATAATCTGAAGAAAGTAGTTTGCAACAACCACCAAAAAATTGTACTAGCAGTGAAAAATGGCTTCTTTATGTCATATTGTGAATTTGTTTCTGATTTTATTACAGCCCTGTATCACAACTGTAGAATTTAAATGCCCAAATGCACTCAACTCTGTGCTTGAATTTAATTTCCCTCCTCCTTCTTCTTCCCTACATGCCAACTTCCAGCACTTAAAAGAGTAAATGGAATCAACTTTCCAACTAGGAAAAAAAAATAACCACCACTACCACCCCCCTCCTTCCCCAAATTAAGTTGTAAACACAAACAAATTATTTAAAGTTTGGTAAGTGTAATTTCTGGATTTGTTACTGGGACAATAAAAACATGCAGAAAATTCTCAATATGTTTATTGAAGCCAATTCAAGAGAAGATTCTGGAAGCTCAAATAATTTTAGATGTCTGTTTTCTATTTAATCTCATCATCAATTTTCATTAGTTTTATGCTGCCTAATTGGAGGCTGGCTGGCTGGTCTTCTTTCAATGACTGTATCTATGTATGAGGTCTCAGGTAATGTACTGCTCTTTGTACAGGAGTACTCAGGAAAAATCTTCTGCCTACCTGACCTAACAATCTGTGTAACTCTAAGGAAGACTGACATCAATCTAAATAAAACTTTGCATTCCCATAGGAATACCAGATCTTGACACCCAAATAATTCACAGAGTACAGTGAAAGTCAATAACAAATAGACCTATGAGATTTATCCCTCTCCTACACTTACTGAATATTGCAGAGATGGGAGAAAGGGTACTCACAACGGTGCTTTATAATATCATTTCTAAAAATCTTGTGGAAGCTGTTTGTGATGCTAACAAGAACTGACTTATGACAGAAGATACATTGTAGGGAAAAAAAAAATTGTGGTGGCCATTCCCTCTGTTCTTCAAGCAGAACAGATTTTCAGGTAATGAAATAATGATATACTATTCATATAAAAGCCACAGAATTTATATGAAGACTCTTACTGGAAAATGAGCGTGCCTGAAAGGGCATGTGTCTCAGGGAGCTCACTAAAACTTAATTTTATCCAGCTTTCCCTTGTTTTGATAAAGCAGCTTGCTTCCCACCTCACACACAGCTACTTACATGGACTGATACAAGGTGAAGGAAAAGGCACGTGGATTTTTGATCTGACCCTCTCCTTGTCCTCCCTCACCGTTTGCTTAAAGAAAAGGATGCAGCAAGCAAACTCTGAAACTTTCTTGTAGGGGACATAACAGACACAATTGTCAGCACTAATGAATAATTTTGACTCCTCATGTCTATCTACAGCTTTCCCAGAACACATAGATCATTCCCACAGAGACTTTTCATACTGACTCTTCTGTTACACACAGTCCCTGCTGGAAGAAGTAACCTGGCTGTGGGAGAGAAGACAGGTTATAGGCAGAACTTTGACATATATCCCAGTAATTTCTAAGGAAAAAAAAATTAGAAATATTAAAAAGCATTCACTAAGATAAGTTGTCTTCTGACTTCAACTTCCTTTTGACAACTCCCGGAACATACCATACTAAACTGCATACGAGCTGGTGTCTGGATTATAGTCTAGCTATCAGGAAAACAAGGAATAAAAAAAACCAAGGAAATCATATGGAAAACAAGGAAACCCAAAATTTGAATAATAATAAATAAAATATGTTTGACATGTGAAATAATAACCTGGAGATTCCCTGTGATCAATATGGATAATATCACTAATTAACTTCTTCATCTCCCTATATTTATTCACAGGCTGATCAAACCATACAATACACAGAAATCTTTTGCTACAAGTTGTGAATTTCTTCCATTACTGTGGCAAAGAGAGTACATTTCCACATGGGTTCTAAGAGCTGGCTCAGTCCTAAGAACTTGTACACCACTAAAATGTGTCCAAGGAATACATTTGGACTCTGTGACAAAGCCCTTCCTGCTCCTGTTCTTATTCAGTGAGCAGAGATATTTTACTATGCAAAATATACTAACAAAACAAACAGAGCATCATTTAATTCAAAATGTAGCCCAAAATAGCATTTTCCCACACAAAACTCTTACATTTTCTCTTTTTCTAATCATAGAACAACACCTGAAAAAAATGACAACTTCATCTGAGTATTTACGAATGATCACTGGAAATCAGATCACTCACTAATCCCTATCCTCTACTTTTAAGGGAAGCATTCAGACTATTGTACTTTCTCTAATCAGTTAAAACATTAGATATTAATGCTGTACTCCAAGGTATAGTTTTTACCTTTAAGATTTTCTTGGAGTTTTTATATTTGTAAGTTCCTAAAACAAATCGGTGCTGTTTAAAAGAAGACATTCTACTTTTCTTCAGAAAAAAAAAAAAAAAAAAAAAAAAAAACCAAAAAAAACCAAAAAACCACAAAACACAAAAAAACCCAAAAAAACTCCCCAACAAAAAAAAAAAAACCAAACCAAAAAAACCAACCAAAAAAAAAAAAAAAACCAAAAAACCACTAAAATAAAACAAACACAAATCAATCAGAATATAGAGAAATTACTTGATTAGATTTTGATTTTTACTTTAGATGGCATACCAAAAATAACCTTTGAGATTAAGCCTGTATGTGGTAAAAAATAAACAGGGTTTTTTAATGTTAGCAATTGAGCAAAAGTACATTTGGTAAACTGTAGTCCGTAGATTGTCAGATTGTCAGATAAAATAAGGAAAAAGCTGAACCACAGAAATGCAGATCTCCTTCCTTGAAACCCTAAGAGATGTTTAGAAAAAAGTTATTCTTAAACTAGGGGAATTCATGTCTTTATTACGTTTCAAATTAATCAAAAATGCCACATGGTATATGGCTCCATTCACGGAATAAACTGCAATACTTTCATGGGATATTAAATTCCATATCCTAAGTTATAACTCGTGTACATGACCAATGTAAAACATTCTTCAATTACATTATTATTAAGTTTACACGTAACAATATTGAGAAATGAAATGTCAATAGACACTTGATATTTAATTTTAAAACAACTCTAATTAACATATTTACTACCACATATACCATGTACTGTCAAACTCTAGTCTCACAAAGACAGAAACTTTTCTGGTAATGATGAAGAGAACCTTGAAATTCACTGATGAGAATTGGAGGGCACATAGAAAATGCAGCCGTGCAAATTATGTTAACAAGTAAAGACAGAGAGAGAACAAACTTGTCTGAAATCATACATCCTCCTCTCAGTGCCATTTCATGTCTTAGAAAGTAGTTCATACATAGGATTTATGCTTTCTTCAAGAGAAAGGGTGCTGTCTTGGGCCCAGCCACACTCATTTCTAAACAGATGAACACAGCATAGACTTTGATTAGCACAAAAACAATGACTGAATCTGGCAGGAATTTCTTGTTGGTTCTCTCCAGTTAAAACAGAAATGCATTGCATTTCTGTAAAAGAACAATTACATCACAGCAATGAAAAACTACACAGAACACTGACATTTAAGTTTCCAAAACTGCTAATACAAAAGTTAAGACTTGTCACTTCTTTCCTAGATCTGATTCTGTTTGAGTTATAACCAATTGCTAAAATGTCATTTACTTTATCTGACCACAATTTGGCCTTACACTCCTTTGAATAACTACAAAGATATAATTCAATGTGAAAAATAACATCTTATATTGACAAGGGCAGACCAGGTGTTTCAATCACATCCAAAAAAATTTAATTGCACAGCAGCTGCATACAGAAAACATGTTTGCACCTGTACATCTGCTTAGTTTTAGCTGAAAACATTCTGCTTTAGCATTCATTGGACATCTTCGCATTTTTAAGTGGAGGGTGACACAAAGTTCATTTCTGAAATTAAACTAACTGAGAAAAAGTTTTACCAAAACTTCTTTGTCTGTCAAAATGCTATCTTTCTCCCTCCACCCCAAATACTATAATCAACCTGTTTGTCATATCACTTATTCAGGAGTTTGGAGTACTAGTTAAGGCCACTGATTCCCACTGCTGTGCTTCACCTGACCCAATTCAGAGTTCAGAATGAGTTCAGAAAAAAATGCATCAGCCAAGTTAAATCAGTAAGTGGAATAGAGTATCTTTTTTTAGGATGCTCACAGTACTATTATTTACACCAGGCTTCCTAGCACTTACATCTTTGACTACACAGGTACTGGAGCAGACTCTGCCTCACTCCTCCTTTGTGGGAACTTCACAAGCTGGAGGCAATATGCAGACTGAGAAGGAAAAGTGAAAAAGAAACAACCAAAACAAATATAACCCTTGAAATGACAACTACTAGGAATAGCCAGAAATCCAACTGCATGGATTCAATATAAAGCTCTTACAGAAACTGCCAAACCCTGTGAGCATGACTGAACCCTCAAAAACGGTTCTGGCCAATTCTTATCAAAAGTGACTCACGCATTCCCTATTATATAAAATACAAATTATGTTTCCCACTCTGTGGAACATTAGCTACCCTGACAGTGATCTGTTCAGCCATGTGTGATTCATTAGGTTTTCCTTCTGTTCCCGAACATGAGCTGTAGAAGAGAGCAGCCCTTGAACCCCAGCCTGCTTGGCAAAGTGTGAGAAGTCAATGACATTTCCTTGTCTCGTGGCATCAGGAACCCGCAGCCCCCGGCGCTCTGAATCACCACAGCACCCGTGCTCCGCTGAGCGCTGGAGCGGCACAGCTTTTATAAATAGTGCAGCACAGGGGCTCACTGTACTTGGGCAAAGGACGTTTTTATTTGGGACTGGCCTCACTACAGACAGCCTTGTTACGAGGGGTGAGGTTTAGCGGATTCGAAGCGACACTGTTAGTATTCAGGACACATTTCCAAGTGCATATGACATGTCAGCTGCTCGCATATCTTCCAATTCTGCTTCACATATTCTTTTTAAAGTTAAACATGAAGTGACAGAAGTGTAGAAATATCTGTGTCCTGCACTCTGTGAACATAACAGCTAAAAAAACCACCTTGACATGTCAGCTGACAACAGAAAAAAATATCCCTGATCTCTGTTGAGGCATTGTGATTCTTAACATCAAACATTTGTAACAGAGAGAACTGAAAATACAGTATCATGAACTTCACAATTAAATACATATATAAAAAAAGCGTGAAGAAATTTGTTTGCACGCCCCAGTCAGAATTTCAGCCTTTGCTTCTCTTTGTGTCTGTACATCTACCTATTAAACTTTACAGGGACATCCCAGAGATCTAAACATATGGCTAGCTTGTAGTTTACTTCAGGTAATTCTAAAGATATTTTCCTGCATCTTCTGTTAACAGATACAACACTTTCAGCAGCTAGTTCTTCAATCATTTGAATAAATGAAGCACTGTCTGCAGCAACTCACTTTCCTTCAACGTTAATTCCCTAATACTTTGGTTTTTTTCTCTTTTCTCCAGGTTCCTCCATCAATATCTCTCTAACCCTATCTTCAGCTATCATTTTCAAATCAAGGTCAGTTTATTGTACAAATTCCAACTTCAAGGAACAGAGAGGCAACAGGTATAGCTTCATTCATGATAAACACAGTATGTTGTACATTGCCATAGGCTTTCTTAGCGTTATTCACATTTAATTTTACATTCAAGTAACTACCAAGAAAATTTTAACCTTTTAGTATTCAATTATTGAGAAGCCATATGATGAAATAAGTCCTTTACCTAATAGTTGGGTGGTGGGGTTGGTTATGTTATGTACACTCTTGGCATGGGTAGGGGTGGGGGTAGAATGGAACTGCACCACTTTAAAAGCCACACGTGTCCACATGACCTTCAACATCCTGCACGTGCTGTAAATTCCATGGGAGACATTTCTTATGTACCTTGAAAGGTGAAGAGCTTCAGCAACCTTGTCAAGATTCTTATCTGTACTCAGAGGATGGGGCCTAAATTTAATCTTGCTTAGTTCTGCATTAATCAGAACTGACTACACACTGAGGACAGTGAAACTGCAGTCAGCTGTAAAACCAGTGGGAGATCAAAATTTTCTGGTAAACAAAGTACTCACAACTCTCACTCGTGGTGTTTCTCAGATAATGGGTCTCAAATAGAAAAATTGGGAAATTGCAGCAAAAATGTCACATGTTAATGGAACAATCTTAAGGGGGCCAAAATCTTCAGTCAGGTCTTTCAGGTAACAACATCCCACTTTTTAAAGATGAGATGAAAGGAAATCTATTACAAAAATACTTGTCTTCAAAATGGGCAAGGAGGCCACCTGGAAAGTTTGAGGAACTACTAGCCATTTTATCCAATTTACTTGTTTTTTATTTATTGTTCACTATAGTTATTTGTGTAAGCATTTTATATTCCAAAAGGTCACTATTCTTATCTGTAATGGATATTGCAAAAAAATCTAGCTGAGATAAAAGAAATGCACCTGTTTCTGGGAAGCGAGTACCTTCAAATGTTTTCTGATGGTAATATTAATGCTCCACAGTAGAGGCCATACTTAATCAGCCTAGAAACCAACTGTGCAATAGGTAGCTCCTAGGTGAAATGTATAAATGTGCAGCTTGCTTATCCAAGTGATAGAGGAGCGACAAGAAAAGGTGCTCTGTTAGCTTTCACGCTTTTAAAAAAATGAGGGGCTTGTTGGATATGTGAGAGCTAAAGGCAGCTTTGGCTGCAGTGCCCATGAGACAGTGGAATTCTGGATCCTGGAAGGAGGAGCCAGAACAAAATGCAAGATTACAACCCTGGGCTTTTGGAGAGCAGACTTCAGCTTCTTCAAGGACACCAACTTGAATGTAAGTTAGCAATAAGCTCTGGCCACAGAAACAGCTAAAGGTGTCATGGGCTGAGTTAGGAGGAGTGTTGATCCTACTGCTCTACTCAGCACTGATGAAAAACCTGGAGTGCAGGGCCCGGGTCTGTGCTCTCCATAACAAGACAGGCAGGGAGCCACAAGAGAGATTCCAGCACAGAGCCATTAAAATGATTAATGGATGGCAGCATCTCCAATAAAAGGAAAGGTTGAGTGAGGTGGGGCTGTTTAGCCTAGAGAAGAAAAGCCTCAGTGGAACCCCATAAAGATACAGGATTCTGAAGAGAAAGTGTAAAGAAGACAGACAGGCTCTTTTCTGTGGTGCCCCTGGTGACAGAACCAGAGACAAAGGGCGTAAAATGAATCACAGGAGCTTCTAGCTGAACATAAGGAGAAATATTTATACTGTGAATTTGACCAAGAGCTGACACAGGTTGCCCACAGGTTGTGGGGTCTCCATCCTTGGAGATAAGCCATCTGGAAATGGTGTGAGCAACTGCTCTAGGTGATCCTACTTGAACAGCAGCCAGGAGCAGAGGACCTTCAGATGTTCCTTTTAATCACAACTGATTTTTGAGTCTGTGATTTTGTGAATGAGATATTACCATACAGTAGAACAAACAAAGCTAAAATTTACTATGTTTCATAAAAGTAATGCATAGTTGCACTGTTCATTAATAAAAGGCGACTGACTAACTTCAACTGAATATTGCAACCCCAAACTGAGGAATGTACAACAAAAGGGGTTCTGAGCAATATAACTTTTAAACAGAAGAAAGCTATGAAAGTGGATTATTATATTTTGGTCATGGTGGGATCACATATACTAACTTTAGAAAGCACAGTATCCTTTCACTCCCATGAGAAACAAAACTGCTTGCAGGGCTCCTCTGTACCCTTGTTTAATCTGTGACACTGCAATTGGAATTTGTCACTCTAGGAGCTACATCTGATGTTACAGCCTGAAGCAGAGCTCAACCAAAATAAACAATCTGCTCTATTCTGCTTAGACTAATACGACAGTGATGTAAGCCCCAGCACAGTGGAAAATGCATAAATGGGCTGCCACGCAGAACATGCACACATAAAAACAGTAACACAGCTCACAAGTTTTATTACTAATACACATCATGTGTAAGAAGCCTTGCTTGGACTTTGGCTTTGCTACACAATGGTATTTTTTGTGTGTGTTAATGTGGAAAATATGCCTGTTATTTCAAAAGACCCTAGGAACCTTGTGCTGCACAGAGAAAACATCTTTTTCTTAAAAAAATAAAAAATAGTTGAGTCAAGAATTTGTTTCATCATGACTTGTGCACAATTATTAGGGTGGGAGAGCTAAATAGGATTATTTTACCATAAACATCCCACAGCGACTCAGCTGTGCAATATTTGTCCCAATATCTTGTGTTTGAACACAGTATTTTCCCTTCCCTCTCTGTATTTCTCTCTCTCTCTAGTATTTGATTTAGGGTCTCTGGAGCTTTGCCAGTGCTAGTCTGTTCTTTCCAGTTGCACATACAGGCTCATTTATGCAAATAGTCACGTTGAAACCCCAGTCTGGTTATTCCTTCTACCCAGGATCACTCCATCAGAAGGAGGATGGGGAGGAAAATGCTGTACATAATTCTGTTAAATTCATCAGCCAGAATGGCTGACCTTAAATCTAGAGCCTTACACGCAGTCATTTTTCCTTTTCTCTGTCCCCAAGCTAAGAGAGCCCTGCAAAGGCAACTGACTGAGCAGGTCACATTTTTCTATAAAGTAACAAGAGGTTATCCTGTTCAAATAATTTTATTTCAGGAAAAAAAGAGGATGCAGTGAAAAAGAAAGCAACAAGGTCACTTCAATAACATCACAGAATATTTTGTAACTGCCTCGCTATTTATATATTTTTATCTTCAAAGATGAATTTTAACACAGAGCATTTTTATATGAAAAGGCAAGAAAAACCAGCAGCAACAACAAAGATAATTATGTAAATAAGTAGCTCATGAAAGTTAAGGGCTAAAGAGCAAAATCCTTCTCTCTTGACATCAGGCACAATTTATACGGCCTCAGTGCAAGCTTTCCCATGTTGTCCTGCCAGTGACCTCAGCTCTCATCTGTAATATCATTTTCTCAAAGGACATGAGGTTATCTGTTCTGGGTGAGAGCTCAGCTCCCGTGTTCCATCTCATCACGGACCTCTACATGAGCCCAGCTGAAGTGTAGCCGCTAACATTTACAATGAATGCTGTGGAGGACACTTCAAAAGCAGCAGCCACCCGCTCACACTCTGCAGAGACAGAGGCGGCTTTCTCCAAGCCTCCCGCCCTGCCCTGTGCCCCTGCCCTGCGGGCAGCCCAGCCCGGGAGCTGCTTGTTCCCGGAGGACAAAGGTGCCCAGCCCGCACCCAGCGCTTTGGCACTGACTTTCGGCCGTGGCACCACAGCACCGCAAGATCAGCGACCTTAGAAACCCTCCCAGTGTTTTTTACATTCTTACTCCAAGCGGCTGCTTTCACTACACCCTGCTGCTGAAGGCTCGGTGCTTTGCGAGCACTTGTTTGCATTCCCGAGCGGCACCTGGGCCGGGATGTGGGTATTTCCCCGAGCCTCCCTTCCCCCACCAGCAGGCTCCCGACAGCCGAGATGCTCAAACCTGCCCCTAGATGGGGATACTGCCCGCAAATCGCTGCGCTGGGATTACAAATTCAATTCTCCCAGCACAAGAAAATAAAATTAAGTACTGACTATTTATTAATCTCTGGCCCATTTATGAACCCCCTCATCCTTCTTACATACTTCTCTGGCCCGGGCTGGCACACGCCAGGGATCACATTAAAGCCTTTAACTCTCTCTCATCCCTTTTCTATGCTGCAATAAGAGATATTTTCCAATCACCTAAGACTACGCAGAAAAAGGAAGAACTAACAGCTGCTCCGAGAAAACTCTGGATGTTTCCTAGCTTAGCAGCAGCCAGCAAGTGATGTAGGGACAATTCTGTCATGAGAACTGACATTTCAACAAGATATAATAATGCTGAAAACACCAAGGGGATTCATGTGTTAATTTTTCGGTTTAACTTGTATGGCACATAGTATCTTTCACATTGATTGCCAAGTGAGTTATCTTCCTCATGTTAATTTCTATTTTCAGCTTGAACCTTTTCTCAGCTGGTTGCAACTAACTAGCACTATATTGAAAAGTCAAAGCAAATCCCTAGAGAATATGACTGTTACCCAAATAAAATAATTTCATTTTTTTCCCATGTTTTCTGCAAGATATCAAGAGTGATTTCCCATAGCACAATGAACAGTGAGGATATAAACAGATCAAACAATTTAGTTGGAGTACTCACAGGTCCCTTTCCACTTCATTGCATCAGGAACCTGTTCTGTGCTGGCCTGCCCCTCTTAAAGTCATTTCCACTTACACTTGGAGTGCATCTCACTGTCACATAAACTGGAGATATTTTATATGCACCATGTGCTAGTATAAATGGACAAAGGCATGAAGCAAAGAATTCATTCCTCTATGATTACTAGTCTCTGCCAAAGTGATTATTATAGTATTTTTTTTCCTACTCTAACTTCAGAGAGAGATTCTGCAGTGTTTTTCCTAGAATTCTTTTAGAAAGCTTGTATGTTGAACTTTATGTAAAATAAATTTATAGAAGAGTGGAGAGTTGTTGGTACTTCTGTATGAAAAAAAAAAAAATGAAATTATTCCATGGTAAGTAAAGAGAAAAAAAGGAAAGAAAAAAAAAAAAAAAGTGAAAAGGAATAAAGAGCATACATAGTGAAACAAAGCAGACAATCAAATAGAAGTAGACAGAATAATTATAGATGTCTGAATAACACTCCAGATGGCATTTTGGGCATCACAGTTAATAAGCAGGCTGTTTCAGGGGACCAGCATGTTAGCACATTATTGCAACAACTGGAAACCAGCAGCTGAAGCATGTCTGCCTGATTATCCAGGGAGCAGGCTCCATGCAGTTGCTAAACCCCCAAAAATATGGTGCCTGAATGCTTCTTGGTATGGCAGGTTCAGGAACCCATTTTTCTTAGCAGTATTGTGCTTAAAAGAAGTTAACACAGACATAACTACCACTCACTTCATGAAGAAGAGGTCTCAGGCCAGTTAATCTGGTGTAAGTTGGACCATTTCGAAAAGATATCTTTTTGGCATTTATTACCCAGCTCTATATATTTAAATGAAAATTCTTAAAATTCTGCTCAGATGAAAATCAAGCAGATTTTCTCTCCTATGCTCTTCTGACTCCGTGCAAATTAATTTCAGTAAAAGCAACAATTACAGCTGAAAGAGAGTTTACACTACAATTTCATTTCATTCCTTTTTTCACCATTGGAATCTGAAAATGACTTCTGCAGTTGCAACTGTTGGAGTTGAACGTTAAATTGCATGCCAAAATAAGCTTGATATCTTGTTTGCATTTGATGAAATACATCATCCTCAGTACAGCAAAGAGTCACATTGCTGATATGCAACCCTAGGAAATATATTTCAGGGATGGAAGGTCTGATATTTACATCAACTGGAAAGACTCTTAGCAACACCCATACCACAGTAAGTCCTGAATCTATTCAAAAATGGCAATTCTATGAAAATATAATATATGATATTCTCTCAAATGTCAGAAATAATGTCCCTTTTTATTTTCCATTTCAAATCAAGGTTACACCACAGAACTCTTACTGATCTAAAACCAGAAACCAACACCATGGTTTTAGCTCTGGAATCAAAAGTTTCAGCACTGACTTCATTCTTTTTCTTTGGTCCCTGTGTTTATGTTTCCCCATTAATGACTCCTCAGGTCTCTTGAACAGATCTACCCATAAAAATCCTAAAAAAAATCCCAAACCAACCCAACAAACCAAACCCTTAAGATTAATCCTGGAGATATTAGAGAAATAAATACAGGCATTTTTTAAAAATTTCTATAGCTCATGGTATGTTAACTGCTTGCATTAAAAAAATACAGAACTTGACTGCTCCTGGGTTTGCAAAAAAATTCCCTTTATAAGTGCTGTAGAACACATTTGTCAATTGAAGCATTTGCAGAGCCCTCCTACCTCCCCAAGAACATTAGATGCTTGTTCTGAAAACAGAAAATAAATAAAAAGAATGATATATATATATATATATTTTACTATTATTATTATTATTTTTTTGCCTGGGATGATTATTATGTCAACATTTCAGAAAGCACATATTTATGTACATCTGTGATTGTCCTGGTCTCTGTGCAGGGCCTCTCATTTCAAGGGAGTAAACCAATTTAGTATCACTGGCAAACTTGGTACACCTTTGAGTAACTTGTCTACATTTCTGCTAAAAGAAAGTAAATAC
>VWYO01015184.1:347637-395459 GCA_013400275.1 Rhadina sibilatrix | reverse complement strand
TAAATACAAAAAAAAAAAAAAAAATCTAGAAACAATTGTCATGAAAAAAAGCACAGATAGGGGCTTTGCTTGGTAATTTATACTGGATAAAATGTGCATCCTGATTTGACAGGGTTCTGTGCATGGCAAGATCTTGTCTTTTTTCTTCACACTCCATAATTTTTACTGGCAGAGGAAAACAAACAAAAAAATCCAAATCAAAGCAAAATGATGAAAAGCTGAAAAGCTGAAAAGCTAAGAAATTCAACACAAGTCAGAAAGCAGAAAAAGGTATTTGTTCTCAAAATATAAGTTTACATTACACACACTTTGAGCATAATTAATTAAAAAGTAAATTCAACAAAGAAAATCAGAGTGCTGAGTATTATTTCTGCCCAGTTTGATTAAGTAAACTTTGTGGAAGGGGTTTTAGCATTTCTTGGACTAACTCTGAAACACTTATGCCAGATAAGCCACAAGGGAAAGAAAAGGCATTAAAAAAGCTCAAAAATTCAAAGGCTGCCAAGTTCTCTATTGTCAGTTCAAGAGTTCCCATCCATACTGTACATAGAAATCTCCTTGAGCAGCATCTAGACTCTGAAAGTAAATGATGGAAACGTTAAAGAAACATAAAAGAAGCGTAACTGAAATTTAGTTTGCCAGCATCAGAGCAATGTCTCACACACTTGCTCTGGAGGAGATGTAAATAAGAAATGCTGACCTCTGCCAGACAGGATTTTAATGGAGTTTGGATCCTAATATGCTTTGGCATTTCTCTGACCTCCTTTATATTATGAGAATCTTGTTCCTCTTCTCTCTTTATCTTTTGTATCTCCTTTTACGTGCTGCTAAAACATTTGACAAAACTTCCAGAAACTTCTGTCATTCTACTATTAATCTCACTATCAGTAAAAGAGTGAGAAATTATTATCCCTCAAAAAAAAGTCTCACAGGATACAAAAAAATTTTCCCAAAGTCCAGGAACCAAAAAAACACACTCAAACTTAAGATTCAAATCAAATGATTATTTTCCTGCTTTTTCTTTCTTCTGCTATTTGTCCTAAATGTATTTTTTTTTTCTCAAAGTCCAAAACATAATTTCTTGAACAGTTAACAACATATAACAAAGAGAAGGAAGCAGAGGAAAAGTTGTCCTCATAAAGGGTATTATCACCCAGACTGCATCAGTAGAAAATTAGCACACTCCTGAAATGCTACAAGAAGCCATATCATAGGCTCTGCTTAGGCACAGCAATATGTTGTCTGTAGGCCATCTTCAGTGGAAGTCTGAGATTTAATTCAGAAATATTTCTTTGAAAAGATTCAACTTAGGAACCACTAGCAAAGATGGCTTCTGAGTTCCAGAGATTTTCAGGATTTTTCAGTGTGAATCCCTTGCACTAAAATAAATCAAAGTGTTTGCAACAGAAGGAAGATACTCATGGAGCTCCTATGAATTATCAGCTCATGAAAATGCCATTGTTTTACTAGATGTACTTAGATAAAGGTGACTACTATTCATTATTTGAATCATAGCCATACCCAAAGACACAGGGAAGAATGAAGCCTCATTGTGCTGGGCACAATATAAAGTAGAGAATGAAAGACAATTCCTAATATAAGATAGATAAGAATCTAAATAAACAAAAGAGGTAAAAAGGCATTGGGAAATAAAATGACTTATCTGGAAGAAGAGGCACCTTTTTTTTACCAGATGAGCAACAGAGACAGCACATAGGTGGCCAGAATCAGGATGATACCTGTCTGATACCTGTGGTTCACAGCATCACAGTGGGAACAGAACAAGTGTCTTTCACAAACAGTCTAAATCAAGACATTTATCTCAAACAGAGAAAAACAACCAGAGCCTACAATTACTATGATTGCCATGGCCCCAGGCTCAGGGATTGGAACGTCCTTCTTACATCCTCAGGAAAATTCAAACTGTGAAAAACTTACTCATTTCTTGGAAAGACAGGCCAAAGAAAAAGCAAGTAAGCAGCCACCGTTATCTGTGGAGAGATCTGTGTCATTACCATACAGTGATGGTGGATGGAGAAAGATGATCCTACAGAAGCTTCCATTGAATGGCTGCTGGGACCAGCAAGAGGAGAGCAGAGTATCACAAACTAGAGGGAAACTGAATTCAGGGATATACTGTGAATAAGAGTGTTTTGCTGGGGAAATTAGCATTTACAGACAACTAGATTAATCATCTGGTACAGAAAAAAAAAAAAGAAATAAGATGGTATCTTAGGTTACTAATGAAAACAGTTTATTAATGTTTGATCTTTTCCCTTGTGAGGGAAAGTGTGTAAAACCTCACAATTTAGTATGATTAGAGGCCTTGTTTGTTTGTGCTCCACATTGAGAGCCTTGATTTTGAATAGGGGAAGTTGCTCAGGATAAAAGAGCCTGTCAAAGCACAGGTGAAAACTTTTCAAGTTCACAATTGCTCTACATGTCTCTTTGGGGTCTCTCTCCCTCATTTTCAACATATTCATATCATTGTGTCATCAGGATTTTTGTTAGCATAACTCTGTAAAAAGTGAGCCTGTAAAATGAAACTGCTGAAACCCAGCTTTATTCTCTAATGACTGTCCATCAAAAATGTTCAGATTACCTGTCAAAGAGAAGATGTTTTTAAATTTCTAGTTCTTCAAGCCATGTGGGAGCCCAAAATTCTCAGCACTGCTGCCTTTGATAATCACACCACTAAGAAAAAATAACCAATCAGAATGTAGCTGACAATCTCAATAATTATGCCAGCAAAGTGCAATAACTTGCACCTTTATAGCAATTCTGTGTTTCCAAGATAGAAAAAAAAAAAACAAACCAACCCTACACTTCTCAATAAAATAAGTAAACTGAAATAGTTACACAGTTACTAGTTATAGAAAATGGTCTTTTTTTGCCAAAGCATTACAAGAACTCCAGAATTTGTACACATGTATTTTCATGAAAGGTTTGATGTCCCTGCAAACTAGGTAGAAGTTTCAGGTTTGGACTAAGTAAGCTGAGTTTCTTCTGTCAGAGATATGCTGGACATACACAGTGAGGTCTTTTCTCTACAGACAACTAACTAGAACACATATTGAGGAACAATTACCTAACAATAAAAATCCTTATATAGTTACCATGTTTGAAGCCACTGTATTATGCAGATATTCTGCTCCAGAATAATAAGTTCTTCTTCAGAAATACAGCAGGACATGCAGACTGCAACAGTTATTATGAGAGTAGTTTTTCCATTTAAATCCCATCTTGCAAATAAGTCCGTAACATCACTTAACCACATTTTACTGATAAAGAGCTGAATAAATAATATTTCTTTACCTCAAAAAAGAAGGTAATTAAAGAAAGAAAGAAAAAACCCATTTGTGAGTATTTTTTAAAATTCCCTTGGTAATGAATCCAATATAAAGGACTTGGAGTAATAAAGCCAATAGTGAAGTAAAGGATATTAGATGTGTAACTTATGCTGCTTACTTAGAACCAGTGGAAACGTAAAGGATAAAAACCTCAGCTTTTCACTCCCTAAAAATAAATCACTGTTTTGAACTGCATAGAATACATTATATTTCATTATATCACTGCACTATTTCAGAAGTTAGGGACTGAAAAATTCTAGGACAATGGGCAATATGAAAATATTTCCCAATGGAATTTGCTGTAGTGCAGGGGTGATCCTTATGAAACCTAAAACAATGTCATTGTGACTTCTTTTGTTGAAATTGTATTTGTACCTATTCTTTATGACAAAGATTTCTTTTTATTTATGTAAGCATCCTTTCTCAGAGGACATTTTACTGAATATGACTTTCTGCTCAGATATAGAAGCTTCCAGGGCTCTGATATCCATAAAGGTAACAAACAGCCTGGGTAGCACTGTCAGATACATCAGAAATCTGACAGGAAGAGGGAAGGGAAAAGGAAGGATTGATTCTAACCAGTTCAGACTTTGAAATTTTCTAATGCAGATTATTTTTCAATATTATATTTTTACTAAAGCCATACAAAATAGACCAAATACTTTTTCCAACATTATTCATCTTTCCTCTTTTATGCCTCAACTCTGCTTCACTGGTTCCTCTGAATTTGACTCTTTATAAATGGCATGAAATCACAATATTACAGGTATTTATGACTGCAGCTCAGGTAACCAAGAATACTGCTGATTTTCAAAAGCAAATAAACCCACATTTTTCTATCTTCTTCTTTTTAGAAGGGATAATTTTTGTTTGTTTGTTTTTGGAGTAAAATCTTCCAAATTACTTCCTCTGGAATATTAATATTCTGAATGGTAATACAGATAATTTTCTAACACTTGTGCATTTCCAGATGAAATTATAGAAAATTAAAAGGGAAGCTGATAACTGGAATACAGACATTACTCAGGCAGTTACAGAATGCCTTTTTCCCCCGCCCCCCTCCCCAGAAGAGAGAAAACAGAACAGAGTCCTGTGCACTGAGGGGAATTTCTCTGACCTCCACTGCATATCTCCTCTAGAGTTGAAGTAGTCAGAATGTTTTGAAGGACAGCCCTTGTGTGTGATATCTTAAAAAAACACAGTAGGGTGTAAAAAGTCTCTAAAGAATGTGCAATAAACTGCCCTCCATCATGACAGACAGGCCTTGGAGAAATATCCTTCTATGCACCCAGTAAAAATTCAGAGAGCACTGTATTTGCATACAGGATAAAGACATCCAGTACAGTGCTGAAAATACACTGGAGACCAAGAACTGCCCTAATGTTCAAGCTAAGTACATTATATATTTTACTGGACAGAAATTGGGAGCAGAACTGTATAAGCAGCCGAAACTTTGTCTATATACAAGGCAATACAGAATTTGCTCACAGAAGGAACTCAGCTAGCTTCATCCCTCCTAGATACATGCTGGAACACTAATGACCTGGGATAATGACCAAACTAACTAATGACCTGACCACAGTCACCATGCAAACTGTACTTAAATTGCTCTTTTTACTGTTGCTTTTTTTTCAACTGCTCAGCTTGCAAAAAGTAAAGTACTTTGTACATAGTCTAACAATTCCATTGAAATTTTCAACCAAACAAGCTTAATCAATATTGCCAACCATAGGTGTGAAATATAATTAAATAAGAAATTAAGTAATGCATACAGAACAGTACCTGTTGAGGAACAGTGCTATCCCTTAAGTACTGCTTTACATTCATGTTCCCTGTAATGATTTTGTCATGGTTGTTTCCTAAAAGATGCTGTATATGTCATATCAAGAACATGGTGATAATACTTGAGTCTGTTTAAATGAAACAAGAACTGGCATAAGGTTAACTTTACTGTTGTTACAGCATAAAGTTGTAAAGACAAGCCAGTGACTTTAAACCGTTCACAGTATTTATTATCTGAATGCTGCTGCAAAATGCATTTTTATAGCCTCAGCACTTGGTAGGCATTAAATAGCTGTCAGAAGAGATTTCAAGAGTAACCTTGTTAAGTTTTAACACAGATTTCTCAGCACAGCCAGCCTCACCAAAATTGCCTAGCTCAGGTGTAGGCAGCTACACACAGTGTTAGATAAGTTAGTGTGTCCTTCCCTGTCTTTATAGGACTGAGAAACTGTCCCCCATCCCATGTCTCCAGAGGAGACACATCACCTAATCCTTTGTGCTTCAGCACATTGAACTCCCCTCTCCATGCACATGAAGAAGGCAAGAAAGTCACTGGGAAACTACCAGACCTTGAGTGGTTTAGTTACCATCCTGGATATAAATTGTGCAAGTCCCCACTCCAAGCGAATGAGAAATTATCCATCTAGCTGTTCAACATTCCAGATCACACCAGCTAAAAGCATTTGGAACATGGACACATTATACCTGGGAAAAAGCTTAGTCTAATTCTTCAACTGAGGTGTAANTATATATACACTATACATATTCTTCAGTACTTTCAGAACATAAATAGTAAATATGTGCAAACCAGGGGAAAAAATAAAAGACAGAGAAATAGAGAAAGAGAGTAAGCATGTGCACTTCCCCCCTCTGCATCAATAGTGTTATATGTAACAGGCATGGAGGAAAATAAAAATGAGTCTGAATTATGAAAATCCCATGTCTAGAGCTATTTGATTTGCAGTTCACTGGAACTCACTATGTCTGCTTTTCATTGGCTGTAGTTCACCAGGCTGAAGGACTTGATCACAATTACCAATGATGCTTTAAGTGACAAAATGAACATTCAGAATAATAAGTATAATTAGAATTACAGGGAAAATAAGCAGGCATTCATACTATTTGGTCTGCATCATGCTTTGTGTTTGTAAATGTATGGATGAGGCAATCCTGCAGCATCTGCAATCGATTCTTATAATTACATTGATACATTGAGAACTTAAATGAAAACCATTTCCTCTAATACCAACACAATATGTTACTGTAAAATACTTGATCAAGCTTCTTTGACAACTCTATATAGCTTAGGTTTAATTTTGAGACCCTAAACACATTGCCCAATAGACTGCTAGGAGAGGAGGACTACTTATGAGAAATACTTTGGAAAATTTTCATTTTTGTGTATAATAGAAAGCGGAAAAAAAATCAGCAAAATTCAAGCTCTGTCTTGTGAGAAAAGCAGGTCTGAGGTAGAAATTTGGGTGGGCCAGCTGCAGCTTGCAAGATCAGGCACCCAAGTGGACACTACTCAGTAGGATTGTTTATTTTTTAAAATTAATTGAAAAAATAAAGCTAACTATGTGTAATGCTTCCTTTTTCAAAGTACTGAATTTCCCTACTACAGTTTCCTTAGTGGAACTTCCAACATTTTTGATTTTAACTCCAGCTCTGGGCAAGTCTCCCAGGCTGAGTGATTCAGGCACAAGGTGCTGGAGCAGAAGCTCAGTTGGAAAAACTGGTGAGTGGATACCAGGTGGACAGTTTGGAAAGCAAAAAACTACATTGCTTTTGATCCATGTTACATATGAGGAAAAGAAAATTTCCAGGTGAGCTAGGGAGGGCACTGTGGGCTTCTCCTGTGGGAGACAATGAAGAAGCAGGTATAGAAATGATTAGCAAAGAAATAATTAAAGAGGTAAAAGTAGAAGATGAGGCAACAAAAATGGTCAAGAGCAAAATCTTAAAGCATGCTAAACTAGAGGACTTACACAGGAGAATTTTCAAGAACAGCCACTAAAAAAAGAGGGGAGTGACAGCAGAGCTGAGTGAGGGCTCTCAGGAGAGCTTAGAGGATAAAGGTGCTGAGGAAGAGAAAAAAAGGAAGTAACCCAGAACAAGAAAGCCAGGCAAAAGTTTAATGGAGTTAGGGTAGAGTTAAAACACTGACACTGAGCCAGAATAAAAGCAGTTATGGCTGCATTGCAAGGAGATTCTCTGGAGTGGAGAGTGTGGCATCTGTTGAAAACACACAGGGCAACATGGTCTAATCTGTTCTGTACAGGTACTTACACTATGCTCACCACCAAAATGCAAATGCCCTCCAGCAGTGCATTAAGCTACATGATTAACATCTGCTAGTAGTTGTGCTAATTTCCATCATCCTAAACCAGTGAGAGTTAAGGAAGCTCTTAAAAACAGGCCTTTTCAAGGCAGGAAGGCACTTAATGGATAGTCAGGTTAATATACATCCCACTGAGATCTGTCAAGACTGTAAATCACCATCCTAGGATAGATTTCTACTTATCCAGAGACTACCGTGTGTTCATTGCAGGTAGCATCATGACACAGTCCTTGAAAGGCTAGGAGTTACAGGAAATAATTTTCCAAGTAGGCTGCTTACAGTTGACAAAGGAATTTTAAAATGAACACATTTAAGAGAAGTATCCCAGTTAAATCCCTGAGGCTTGACTCTGTTTTGATTTACAACAAGTTGATCCTTATGTGACACCCGGTACTTTCAGTACTTTTCCTTATTTTAACCCTGCATAAGGAAGAAGAAACAGGTTTTCAAAATCATGGCTAACTTCTCCCAAATTGTTCAAACTCACAAACTAATGATAATGATCCATCTATTTTGCACCATATGAAAGAATATTTCCATGAGACCTTGGACCTGAATAGTGCCAAGTCAGATTTGCCTTTTAATGCCGTGCAGAGTGGACCATTCTAATGCCCAATGTCTAATGTCTAAAATAAACCTATATTCAGGGCTGACACAAAAAGGAGGCACTATATGTGTTGGAGTCCAGGGTATTCCTCTGGAAACCCTGGACAGTCAGAGACCTGTACAGGGGGGTTTAAAACCTGTACAGGTTTAGAATTGAGAATTCTAAACATGAAAAGAGGCATAGTAATGTCATGAAGGCTATACCTGTTTTTCTCACAAAATATCTCAAGAAAATATACCTAGATCACACTCTTATGATGTTTCTTTAGAACTGCCACAAAAAGATTTATAAAGGCACATGTGGAGATTGGCTAACACCCACAATGCATATTCCAGTGTTTCAAAAACTGATTGTAACCATTACATTGGGTTAGAGACTTATACTCCTCCTAAGCTATCAAAATTGAAGATATATTCTGCTTTGAAAAGTTCTCTTAATCAACATTACAGCCTAAATAAAAATATTTTCAACAGGTAAGTACTTTGTAAATCCTTCACTGTATGACTTTATAGATAGAAAGATGCCTAATTCTAAGTTACAGCACTGACTTTTAAGCCTTCTGATATCTTCTTTATCTGATTCAATAAACATGACTGCATTTCTCCTGTTTAAAGCACTGGATAAAATGACCTCCCTCTAATATTTAGTTTCAACTTACGGAACACAAGTCAAAGCCTGGATAATTGGATCCCAGACTGTGATAAATATGCCACTGCTGGTTTGTTTACCCAGCACCTTGGGGTATCTTTTGGAACAGCACCCGAACCAACCAGGGATCCAGTGGCTACCAACTTAGACATTTTTCTGCTTACCATTTACTCTTAAAGTCATCTGAAATTCCTGTATGATGTCTCAGTTAGCAATCCCTGTATCACTTCCAGCAAGTTAGCACAGAAAATGATTAAGAGAGTCACCATATAGTCTAAAGGACAGCTACATCATTTACTGAACAGTCAATCACTGGGGCCATTCACTCTCTGTCCATTAAGTAATTGTTTTAAGTATTGCAAAGAACTGAAAGTAAGCCTGGCAGTTTTCCTACAAGGTGCCTGCCTTCTACATAACAAATAATAATTCCTGTCCATCACAATTCAGAGGATGTTTTTATGATTCAAGAACCTTGATATCAGGATTTTTTGAGGAGCATAATATTTTTCTGATGAGATGGGTACCACAAAGACATACTTCTAAAAGGCTTCTCTTTACTCCATTCAAAAGGAGCTAGAACAGCATCGTTATTGTCCATGGGATCAGTAAAATGTGTGGGTGGCTGCATGGAAACAGTATTTCACAGTGTGGGTAATTGCTTAGTCGTGCCTTTCAGTTAACTAAGTTTAGGCTTGTTTATTTGTCTTGATTAGCCACGCAAGTCAGCTTGAATGTTTCACTTCTGCAAGAAATTTCCCAAGCACCTCGGTCTTCATTTTATTGTCTGAACAAAAAATTGATATTGATAAAGAACCCTTTTTGACAACATAATTCCCCTACAAAACCTTTTTCTGCTAGTTTTACATCTCAAAGAGAAGGAAAACCCCATAACATTACTGGTCTTTATAATAAATTTATTTTTGCAAAATAACTGGAGGCAAAACTCTTGAAGAAAGAAAAAGATCTGATAAAGCAGATACATAAAGAAATACAAATATACAGATACATACAACATACATAAAGAAAAATCAAAAGGTTTAACAGAGTTCTCTTCCATGGGATGACTTTAACATTTTTGGCACAGTATATCCTAATACACTAGGAAAAGCAAAAAGAAAAGAAAAGAATCGGTTTTCCAAAATAAAAACTCTTTCCAGCATTAAAAACTAGCTCTATTTCCCTCAGCTGTCACCTGTGCTAAGGCAAAGAAAGACTGAAGCTCTTTTCTTTTCTCCTGACAGCTGCTATGCCATAACAGGCTAGCTATCCTGCTGCGGGCTGACACCTCTTTGTCAAGCAGGTTGTTTCCTAATGCTGCAAAGACTGAAGGACTAGCTGAAATGGCAACAGACCCATGATTGTGACTGAGGATAAGATTTTCAAAATATTCAAGTCATTTATGATCACCGAACCCATTCACAGGTAAGGAAGTCTGGTATATGCTTTTAAGACAAACAAACAAATATACCTTCAAAAATTCACTGTAAGATATTCTCTAGCTTATAGTGACTAGAGTATAAAGAAGAACACAGACAGAAGGTGGAGTAGTGTTTTATAACTATGAAATTGAGCTCCTCATTTCTATACCTTGCATCCTTTTCTTCTGTAAAGAGAAGTGTTTTAGGTAACTCTTTGTTATAGATGAGCTTGTCTCTAAAAACTCTTTAAAAAGTCACTTCATTCTGTAGAGCACATATGAAGATTTAGGAAGTATTTTTAAAATCCTGGAAGTTTGGATTATGATAGACATCTTTCTTTAGAACATCCTACATTTGATTTCCAAGCTCAAACCACACCAAATGCAAGAAATAAAACTGTAGAGAGAGGACTTGCTTTCATGGCATGCAAAATGCTTCAGTCCTGTTCTTACAGCCATATATTCAAGGAGCTGTAAACCTTTTCAGAAAAATGCCAAAAGGCTGAGCACCACAGACAGCTGGGGACTCCTGAACAGTTCAGCAGTCCAGATGCATTCTGGCCATATCTCTTTTGATGGTTGCTTGACAAGGTGAGACTAAAAAGGACCATTAGCTACAGGTTGCCCTTATGTGAAAGAAGAAAGTACAAAGTCTAGTTAGACTTGGCCACACATTTAATGCTACTGAGACAACAAATGCAAATGGCAGAACACAATGCCAACTGTGTTCAGGATAACTTGTACAACTCTACTTGCAGAAAACCTTGGAAGTGCTTACTGTGCTGGTTTGTGCCTTTCTCTGGAACGTCAAATGCACTAGAGAGCACAGAAAAAGGTCAGAAAGAGTTTGGGGCAAAAGTACTGAAGATTTAATCCTGCTCTGCTAAAAGATATAGTATGCCCAGTGCAGTTCAGCATGCCAGTCTGTATTTCTTGCTGCTGGTTAGCAAACAGCACAACTTAACCATATCTCAATTTATGACTGTGTGATAGCCAACTTCAGATGCTGTCAGTCATGGATCCCCTAAGGAAATTAATCATAATCACAATTTTGCACTGTGACTCTGCAAAGACTTTATCATTAAGAAGCTTGATTATTCTTGTTAGTAAGATTTTTAAAGTTTTACATACAACAGCTTCTTCTAAAAGTTTGGTATTGGAAAACACTTGCCAAGGACAACTAAGCAACATACTAACTCACATTCTTTTTCTTTCCCCTGCTAGAATAGCTTCTTTATTCTAATTTACTAATGTGAGAAGCCATTGCAGGTGCCACAAAGATATTATATCATATAATCATAAAATATCATATATTTTTTTAACAGAGGGGAAACCTCTGAGTCACCTTGCCATGAAGAAAGAGTTGGCTTTTTTTATTTAGACATCAGTGATATGCAACAAGTTTTGAGACCTCCTTTTTTACTGTTTGGCATTTTGGATGAAGTCATGTACAAAGAGTAAACTGATTTATACCCTAAGGCAGTGTTACCAGTATATAGCTCAGACCAACCTACTGTCAGAAAACTAAGGTTAAAAGAAAAGAAGTCAGAGAGCTGATGCACTGCCTCAAGTACAATGGAAGAGTCAGCTGGACACCGCAGCTCCCGTCTCAGGCAAAGCAGTGTGACGATGCTGCAGCCCCAGTGTGCAGACAGACCACAGCAAAGTGGCACAGGGTGAAGCAGCCTCCAAAATCACAGCAGCACAAAATCGTCCCTGGGCCCTTCAGCCCACAAGTAAGGTACAAAAGCAATTGTTTGTCATTCTCTGTTTCCAACAAGTACAGAGTTTATCTTTTCCGGCCTCAGAGTCAACAAAGAGCAACTAAAATCAGCCTCAGATTTTTCTGGTGATAAAATGCCAAGTGGGCTTGAGGGGCTGGAACACAGATATACTGATCCAAACAAGAAAGAGAGCAAGGCAGTCCAGACAAGCCCCATGCTGGAGAGAAACTAAATATCCTTTCCTTGATGTTGCATAGGAGTTTCTATTTCTTAATCTATGGAGATAGATGCAAAAGTGCCAGAATGATGAAACTGAGGGAGTTACTTGGAAAATGTGAAGTAAATATCTGTATGCCTGCTTTAAACCTTTGATCTTATGTAGAGCCATTTTATATTCAAGTGAAATTGTCCCTGATCAGAATTTCCTGTAATACCTTAGGGGGAAAAAATACATGCAAAACCACTTCAACAAACGTTTTTGAATACAAAGGTCAGAGAAGAACCAAACTGTTTTCAAGATTACATTATCAGGAAAGGTTCCCAGAGTGAGTGAAACATCAATAAAAATAAAAGACTCCTGAGAACACAAGCTGAAAATTGCTTGCTTGTAATTATTCCATTTATTTCTGTGATTTGCCTTTCTCTTGACTCATTTATCCTCAATTTTAATGGTATAAATATCATACAAAAATATGGAATTCTTTTTTAATGAAAACTACAGAAGCACATGCTAAAAATACCAAAAATAATTTTCTGATGCTCAAAACACTGAATCTTTACTTCCCTGGTTATCTCTGCTATTCAATGATTGAACAGCAGACAAAGATAACAATTTTGAACAAATAGTGCAATTAGTAACCTAACCAATAAGAGAGGAGAAATCTATTAAGAATTCACTAATGTACAATTATTTTAATAAGCAAGTGTTTTATTTTGCAGTCTGTACAATTGTCTTCCTGAAAAATTTCAAAATACACAAATATATATTCATGCCTTTGTCTTGAAAATATGTTTGTACATATTTCATGTGAACATGGGCAAGCATTTAGGTTACTAGTCAAATAATCTAGTCCAAACATGCACTCATTTAGAACATCTATCTACATATGCAGATCAGGTAACTCTGTGACCTTTTTCCATATTTAGCTACCCAATTTGCTCAGCAAAATATGCATTTTTAAATTTCTGGTAGAAACAGATCATAGATAATACTTCATAATTTAGGTGCTTCAGCCTAAATCTAATAGAGCAAACCTGAGCACCCACGAATTATTCCAAACACCAGAGAAGAGCTCTTAATAAAAAAAGTTACTGACACTGCGATGCTTTGCCAGGCAAGTTGTTATACCAGCAAAGTATAACCTAGAAGATGTCTAATCTAAAAAAGGTGGTGCTCTCAACTTTTCTCTCACCCTCACACCCAGAATTTTAAAGAAATAAACTGCCAAGCATTTTATTAATACAGCATATTAAGATGAATATTTTATCACTTCTGCAGATTTTTAAACAAAGATTAAGACATTACAGAGGAAGACAGGTGCCTGGACTAATAAACCACACATTGATTGTTTTTCACTGTTGTCAACGATGAAAAACAATCTTTATTTTTATTCAAAAATCAGTTGATGTTTTGAATGTGCTGATCTTAGTAGGGCTCAAATAGTCCCTTTTCAAGGATTTTGAGGGCTGAATTCATGGCTTTCCTTGCACAAAATGAGTTTCCAGTATTTTCTGAGGATGTTCATACCAGCCCTACATTTCAAACATAAACTGTATACAGAGAACAAATAGGGCTGCTCTATAAGAAATTGTGATCCCTCTGTACTTAGTATAGCCAAAGAGAACTGTTACTAGTTTCTAATACTTTTACATGAAACACTAAAAGGTCTCCTCTTTTTCCTCACTATTCACAAATATTAGTGAATACTTGGATACTGAAAAACAAAGCGAGGATGCGAGGATGCAGAGCTATTTGTACTCTGCACACCACTGAAAAGCAGCTGCCTAGTCCCTTCTTCCATCTAACACAGAAAATGCTGCCAAATATGTTACAGAGCGGCAGGTCAAGACTGAAGCATACTGCTGAAGATGCGCTGGTAAAAGTAGATCTCAGGGAAATGGATGTAATACCAGCAGTGACAGAAGCTGTTAAGAGTTAATGTCAAGTTTATACATGGCCCTTTTTCTGAAACTTTGACTACTTTTTACACAGATTTGCAATTTGGGAGTACTCTGTCTCTTGTTGCTACTAGAGAATCAAACCGTTAGGGTGTTGCAGCTGAATACTTTGTAGTTCCACAACCAGAAGTATGAAACCTCCCTATTGCTTCCATCTATTTGCATCGAATCCTCATTCCTTTCCAGTGAGGTATCCTAGCCATGAGTTTACATATTCCTTCCTTTATAACACTGCACCTGCTTTAGGTACCTTTAGGATGCAGTATCAGGTAAATCCTGACTACTACCCACCAGTACTAAAATTACTACCATTAATGAGCACTGTCTGGCAAACATGACTTACTATTTGCATTAAATTGTGCCTAATAATTTGCACTAACACCAAGGCTCAGTTTTTTTAGGTAGTGAAAAAAAGCATGCTTCCTCCAAAACCTATGTAATGTAAAAAATGGCTAAAAAAATAGATTAGCTTAGGGACATGACATTGTTTACATGATAGCATGCAGAAGAGCAAATAGCAAGAAGCATTTTGCACCAGTCTTGTTCTCTTATCTTGTAACCAATATTTCATCCAATGGATTAAGTTGCATCACTGTGAACGATTCTCCTGATGCAGTTTGCAAGGTATGATTAATTTTGCATAAGCCATTTACAAATACCACCCATAATCTTATAAAGCAGGGACTGCAAGGTAATTAGTGCAATTTGGTTCTTCTTTGAAAGCATACAGAGTCCGTATTTAAGAACAGATCCTGAATTTCATCTATGATTTGTGGAACATGATGATCATATCTAGAATTTGAAACCACTTAAAGACAGAAAATGGAAGTAGAATATAAATTATCCATCATCAGAGCCGCATTATAGAAACAAAAAATATTTAGAAAGGAACTGATGATGCATGAGATTCACACTGATTTAGCCTTTAACAGTCTGGCATGCTTTATTTTATGGTGTAATATAATCACAGTGGCACCTCTTTGTTGTTCCACTCTTTTGTATCCTGTAAATGGCATTAGATAAGTTTATAAATAATAATGTGGTACCTAATTGGGCCAGAGATTTTTTTTTCTTTTTGCTTCCTTAATGCATTCTATACTATAAAAACAAAGTGAGGGTGGTACCAATAAGAAAAATAAGCATGATTAGCCTTCTCTGTGTGTAATTGCACATTTGAATATCTGGTTAAGTGTGTGTGTGTGTGTTACACTTTACAGCCACAAGTTCACAAAAAATAGATCAATTAAATAAAGCCAAAATGAACAGTAGAAAATTTTTCATATAGTACTACAACATTTTGCATTCCATACCAATAAAGAGAGGTATAGATGTTTTAGTAGGACAGTTCTCCTTCACCCTTACTGTCCTCTATTTGGACAAGCAGCTTACATGTTCAAACTCAACTACAGAGGACGGATGAAAAAAAACATATCAAATACAGTTAAGCAAAACTTGCAATATATTTTTAAAGCATAATAGTATAAAAATACATAAGATAAATCTCTCAGAGTCTTCTAGGACAGAAGGTAAGTGCTAACAACAGACTGTATTAGCTGGTATTCCTCTTTTCTAGCTCCATGTCAAGAAGAAGGGCATCTTTTCAGAAGGCATAATATTAGGTACTGTGGCAGTAAGACCAAGTGGCATGTCCTACTTTTAACAAAATATACTTCCAGTTTGAACATATATGGATGGTTGCAGTAGTTTGAGAAGGATTCTCAAACTAATCACTCAACATATTACTTAACCAAACTTCCCCTCATGCTCCAGCTATGATTTGCTGAATGAAAACTGAACTGGGTATAGCCCTATAGGTTTATATGGGCATAGATGGGGAGACTGTATGGTGACCATGACATCACTCTGGTGTTCTTTACCCTTGCTTCAGGTGGTTTGATTTTTCACACCATTTTATTCTAACTACCACTGATGTGTAAGTAAGCTTTTGGTGAATGTCATTAACAGGCTGCCATTCCAAAATACCTATTTTTTTATTTATATATACTTATATATATTTCTTTATATTTGTTTTTCTTACAGTCAGGCAAAAAAAAGAAGCTCACCATCCTCTGTGAGCTTGTCAATGATATGAATCTGCAAGGATACAACAGTAAACACAGAATATGAGGACACAGCCAGAGGAAGCCAGAAAGCTATCTAAGCAACCCAGCAACAATGTTTCCTTGGTCTCATTTGGGATGGAATCTCAATATTCATTATTTCAACTCTTAGTTCTGTGGTTTATTTTCATTCCTTGAAAATAAATATACACTCATTTTTTTTTCTCTGTTTTGTATTTTACTTAGCCCTGAAGTCACATTCTGCTTAGGCATGGTACCTGTCTAGTATGTCATACACTTTAAAAAGTGACTTAAGCACAAACTGACTGCCAGAGAATATTGCCTCAAATTTAGTCTGGGTACCTTAGAAATTAGGTCTTCTCTTGGCAGCATCCTCAACAACAGTCTCAGTTCACACAAAATTTCTATGATGACATGCGCATATCATTTAATGCTTCTCAGAGTAATTATCAGTATTGGGCCTTGGCTCTTCATCTATCCAAAGCTTACAACATCCTGTAGGACTGACTAGAGAACACAGCTTTCACCTCTAGCACTAGCTTTGGGAAGATAACAAAGACTGGATCAGACTTGAAGAGATAGCCTCCAAACGAATCAAGAGAAAAAGAACAACTTGAAAGAAACAAGTTCGAAAAAATGCCAAATAAGTTATTAGGCTGTGCTAAGGCATAAATAAAAAATTGAGTACCTCCTTAAATAAGGAGGCACAAACTAACCATAAATTATGCAGAGCAAGAGAGCAAGTTGAGACATACTTTAACATGGCATGTATGTGATATATGTAATACACCAAGGGCAATTATTGTGCTCTATCCACTGCTGAAGAATACTCTGCCTAGTTTTGAGCATTCCAATTTAAGGATAATATGGTTAAATGGGCTTTTTCAAAAGAAAACAACAGAGCATTAAGTATTTTGGTAAACATGAGTTATATAGAGACACTGAAGGGATTAACTTTGTTCAAATTAGAAAAGAGATAAGAGGAATATCATGGAGGGTTTCCAATAGGCAAACAGACAGAGGAACACAGTGACCATCTGCTCTTAATGTCCACAGGCAGAAAGACTTAAAAAACATCAGCTTGCCTACCAGAGCAGAGAAGACACAAGACATCCTTTTTTGTAGTAAAGAACAGATCTTCCATGGAACAGACTGTTTGGAAGAGACAGCATCTCCATCCTCAGAGATTTTTAGGAACAAGCCAGACAAATATCAGTCTGGATTAATTTCAGCATAGTTGATCCTGCCATGGATGACAAGTTTGATTAAGTGGCCTCGTGAGGTTTATCTACTTCTACATTTCCATGACAGTCTTCATTCTGACTTTTCTTAATCAAATGAAGTCTTAAGCTTTTGAGTTCTTATCTCCCTGCAGACTCACACAGGTTTTACTCCATTTTTCCCTTTCTAATGATAATATGCTAAAAGTCCCCTGTGCCTACCACAAGTTAAACAGCTCCTTTGGCATTCTCAAGTAATTTGAGCATTGAACTAGTTCTCTCTATTCTAGTTCACTCTGTAAGAGTGGAAGTAAAAATTCCAGTTGCTGGGAGATATAAAATGAACTAATGCATGTATTATTAAAGACAAACAGGTAATTCAGCAAAACTGAAAGATTATAAACAAAAAAAAATTTCCACACCAGTGGGGTGGGAAAATTTTTGTATTATTTGACCTTGAAATTGTGTTCCAGAAACTTGAAATTTTGACTCCTGAAAACTGGCCTTTAAAAACAAAAGTCAGAAAATTATATGAAGCTGCCTATGAAGAGGGCCTCCTTATAGCTACGTAATAAGTTTTAATACTGTTTCAATCATTTTATGGAATATGCCTCTTTTTCACATGAACTTGCCAAACTGTATAGTGATGCAATTTGGAGGTCAATAGTAGATAACTATTTATATAGAAATTGAGCTAGAAGATGTTTTGATTGAGCTAGAAGATTCTGTTCTATCATCATTCTTTTGTTTTTCATCTTCATTAGGTCTTCATTACATGGACAGAATATTTTGTGTAAATAGTTTAGAACATTAACTAGAAGTGAAAACTTTAACAACTAAAGAAGCACGGAAATTATTTTTTTCAAAACTTATCTCAATAATTTTCTCCAGTCTTACTAAGAACACTAAATAAATTTTACTAACACATGGTGTTTGCAGCTACATTTCAAAAAGGACTGAATATATGGTAGGAACCAGAGCTGGTCTGATACAATAAATACACAAATCCTATAAGCCCTACTAAATTTGACCATGAAAATCTTGCAAGGATAAATAGAACCAAACCAAATACACGAGGTAAAATAATAGGAAGAAGTGACAATAGCAGAAGTTTACCTCATTTTTTCAGCTATAAATTTAATTTGGATTAATTTTGTAATCAGCATATTTTGATTCTGTGTTTGTTCAGGCTTTGGCAACTTTTCAAGAGTTTTTTCAAATGCAGAGAAGTCTGTAAGTCTGTGTCTGTAACAGTTTGATACTAAAATATAAATGGAGAAGAGACAATATTTTTAATTATATTAAACTATGAGTTTGAGGGCATTATCAGAGAAGATCTGTACAACTTTGAATAGGCAATCAAAAATGATTTAATTTTCTCTTTACTTGTTTAATAAATATGTTGACACGATTAAATGACTGACTCAAAGCTCCACTTTCTAGGAACACAACTACTTTCAACTTTGCTAAACTGAGTTATTTATTTGAGCTATTAGAAAGATGCAACCTGTGTTATGAGTGAGCAGAGAAGTGCATGACTGAATTGCATTCCTGCATGCATGAGTTCTCTATATGGTTCCTTTCACAACTTCTTCTCCAGGATAATTATAGTGGGCAGCAAAAATCAGGAGTCAGCACAATTCATGTATTACCTATTTCAGGTCAACCTTGCTATACAATTACTCTTTATTTCACTAACCTAAAACAACTCCTTTTCACCTTCTCTTCATACTAATTTGCAATCCAGGTGTACATTAGCACCATACAAAAAGAAATGGAAAGCATTCTTTGGGCTTCCTCAACGAGTGGAAATATACAAATTCTGTCTCAGCACAGAGACTGTTTCATAAGCCAGTCCATCCTCAGTAGGTCACAATTCTGTGTGACTGCTCCTGTAACCCTAAGTTCGTGGATTTACCAATGCTGTCGTGTTGCTCAGAAGACCACAAAGCAAACCATAAAAAGGATCTTTATCAACACAGAGCAAACAAATAAGTCACACATTCTCTCCCTGTGCAGCACCTAGTTTATTAATCTAGGCTTCTAGACAGTTAAGATGACTTTAGAAGGCAGTCAAAATCCATCTTTTATTGTATAAAATACATTATATTATCCCACTAGTAATCAATCTGATGTTTATAATTAGTTAAGGATGGGGCAGGGTTCCCCAGTACCACTCATACTCAGAAACTCTCCTCTCATGACTGGAAGCTCCTAAGTTCGACCTTAGAACTTATTCAGGCCAGCCTATGTGAATTTTCTTATTTCTGCCCATTAATAAGTTTTGATGATGTTTTTCCACCTTCAGAGTTCAAAGTAATTTTTTCTCTCATTTCCTGTAAATAATTTCAATAAAATATACTCTATATATGATTCCAGTGCAATGCTGATCTTCCAGGAAATCTTGAAGACCAATTCTAAATTAAATAAATTAGAAATAACTCATAGGGAATCAAGGAGAATGTCCACAGCAGACTTGTAGCAGGTCTTTCATGAGTGGTTCTAGACTAAGTAAGGAAGTCCCTACTGAAGTTTATATCTAACACAGACTAAAGGACCTATTAGCAAATAAAATCTGCTGTTTCTGCTTATATCAAGGGTTAAAGAAAACACTGAGGACAACTTTCCATATTCCTGGGGCTTCTTCAAGTGCTAATTTTTGGTTTTCCTTTCCCTATGATTCAGAATTTGCCAAAAGTGTAGCAAAAAAGCGTAGCACAAATGATACAGATATTAATGCATTAATATGACTGCTGGGAGGATGAACGTGGAGAACTAAGAAGGCTATTAAGTAGGCATTACTACATACTATCAGGAAACAAGAAAAAATTAGATGTGCATATCATATGTGATTGAGCAGGAACAAAATGGTGACATATAATAAAACAGGACACCTGCACAAAGTTTGTTATGATGGTCATACCTCTGGTTTATACTGTAGAGGGAATTTCAGTACTACAAATTGGTGATAAAGTAACAAAGGTAGACAATTCAAACAGGGTTTGAAAGCAGTGCAAGTAATAGGGACTTCAAGTGTCCTGTTGCAGATTTACATCTGATTAAAAGATCACTGGGCGCATGGATATCAACAGAAAACATATAACAGGTCCAAAAGAACAGGAAATGAGAATATTCAAAGTTCTTATCAAGTACACTCAGCTGCTTGACTGAACATGGTTCAGTAGAAGTAATTTCTGAGTAATACTGTGACGAATGGAAGAAGGAGTGCAGGAGTGCTAGGACAGCTTCTTTGCTCTTATCAACACTTTCACTTATTTATTTACTGACAAGGTTACCTGAAAATATGCGGCTAAAAATATAGCATGGAAAACTGGGAAAGGAAGAAGAATCACTGGAATCAGGAAAGATGAAATAAAATTATTAAATTAAATGACTCCCCAAATTTTGCTTTTAATTCTCCTTTTGACTCCTATGAGTTGATAGGGCACAAGAAAATGGGCAGCTATGGTAATGAATGTGCCGCAGATATATCCACAGAGGCAGACACAGCTGTGCACAGCTGGCACAGATGTTTTAGTTTTATTTTTGTTAGCTCTCAGTCAGATTTTAGGAGGAGATTACTCGCAGCTGTTGCACACAGAAAAATAATGTACTGGCACTAATCCTCCTCTACAGCGGGACTCACAGCACCCGTCCTAGAGGTAGGGTTACTTGCTGCTCCAGGCAGAGATAAATGCCCATTGGCCTCCCTCTTTCAGACAACAGCCATTAACTGTTGAAGACCTAGGTGAATGTTTTTACAGTACTGTACTTGTCCCTAGGAGGTACTGCAATGACACTTTAGGTGAGTAAGAGCAGTACCTGCAGTTGCATTCAGGAGAAGGAAAATTATAGGTCAGAAAGAAATTTCTCCCTGTGGCCCAATATTACAGAACATAGTGCTTCATGGTTTTTTGCAGCTTTCTTTCAAACATCTTTCACTATTCATTTCTGGAAAAAAAATTACATGGAATGCAAGAATTATATACATTGAAACCAACATTGCTATGATGTTTTCATTACCCCTATCATCTTTTAGCTTGAGTTAATATCAGGTAATCAAACTTCTCAAAAACTAGACAAAAAGAAGATGTAATGGATTCAGTTGAATTAACATAGATGATTGCAGATAGGTTTTTCCCTTGGTGTTCAGGACATGCTATATTACTTCCCTGTCCATATTGTCTGCTGAATAGAAAAAATATCATAATACACGATTACATTCCCACTATATATATATATAACTACAATTTTGTTTTTAAATTTAAAATGCAACCAAGCAAAAACGTTCTGCACTAAAAATAACTGGCATCACTTCCTGCCTAAGAAATTATCATAAAATATCTGCTATTTTATATATTTGGGCAGAGCTCTTCATAGGTACCATAACAGTCCTACTGGAATAAATTAATGTGATTTCACAGAAATTGATATGATTTAATGTTATGCAGCACATCAGTATAGAACTCAAGTATATGATAATCGCTGAACAGATGAATTCTGCTGTGTATACCGACCCCAACTACTCACCTTCTTATGCCCTCCATATAGAAAAAAACCCCTACAAACATAAATATGCTCCAACAGGTACCAACAGTCAAGTAACAGTCAAGCTGCAAGCTAACAAATATATGCATAGTATGAGATCACTAATTTCCACATATGTGTACATATGTGCTATGAAGTCAGACATACAATTCTCCACCTGTCTCTTCTACCATTCCAATACTTTTGCATTCTTTTCATTGATAACACTTTTGGGATGGCACCTCTGCCTTCTTAAAAGCCACTCCATAGTCACAAACCAAAATGAAAAATATCTTCTCCCAAATGAACTGCTTCAGTCATGAATGAACTGTTGTCAGTTCTTCCACTAACAGCACATAAGGGCCAGTTATCTTTCGAGCATTTGCAGATCTGCCTTCTCTTTCCCTTGGTCTGGCTCTTAAACACTTTGTGACTGAATTTTTGGGTGAGCAATAAGAACAACTGCATAATGCTAATACCTGTTCCTGTGCTCTACAGTGAGTTTCAAAGTATGGAAGTGCCCTGGTATGATAGGTGCCACAGCAACAGAACAAATACCTGTTCTTGCTGTATCCTTTCAGAGACTGTTGGCTGAATGCTCGCTGCTGGCCACCAATGACACATTTGTTCTGTTGTGTCCTTTTTGTCTCTTACGAGCAGCATGGTGCTCATAAGAGAGAAGAGCTTCATAAAATCCAGTGTGAAACATGAGAAAGCACCACCAGTGCATGTGACTCCTACAGAGATCATATAGGGAAAAACAAAAAAAGCAACTCTAGAGGGAAAACAAAGTGAAGCTGAAGGCTGACACAGGCACATTTGGCCACATACCAGAACTACAGATTTTTCCAGCAGAGCAGTAGTCCTCCTAAAAACTTGTAAGAAAGTAAAGCTCATAACTGTATTATTAAAAAAAAACAAAACCCAACCTATTTCAAAGAATCTTGTTTTCCACAATGTCATTTCCAGAAATTGCTAAGCCATGCTTGTGGGATTGCTGTGAAAAGGACTGAAAACAAAAATGGGAAGTTTTAGGTAGATGTCATCTACCTTGACTTCAGAAAGTCTTTTGACACTGTCTCTCATAAGATCCTTGTAGGTAATCACAGGAAATGTGTCTTGGATGAATGGGCAGTGAGGTGGATCAAGAACTGACTGAATCTGCTCAAGGTTTGTGA
This sequence comes from Rhadina sibilatrix, assembly GCA_013400275.1. NCBI lineage: Eukaryota > Metazoa > Chordata > Aves > Passeriformes > Phylloscopidae > Rhadina > Rhadina sibilatrix. The sequence goes on along the minus strand of VWYO01015184.1, from coordinate 372,406 downwards.
GGACTGGAGCAGAATCCAGTTGGATCCTGTAGTGAGTGTCATTCCCCAGGGATCAATACTGGGTCCAGTCTTACTCAACTTGTTTGTCAACAACCTGGATGAAGGGATAGGAAGTACCCTAAGCAAGTTTGCTGGTGACAAAAAAACTGGGGGAATGGCTGATCTACCTGAAGGCTGAGCTGCCATTCTGTGGGACCTTGATAGGCTGGAGAATTGGACAGAGAGAAAAACAGTGAGGTTCAACAAGGACAACTGCAGGTCCTGCACCTGGGGAGGAATAACCCCAAGTACCAGCACAGGCTGGGGACTGACCTCCCCTAGAGAACAGCTCTGCTGAGGAGGACCTGGGGATCTTTCTGGATGGCAAGCTGACCATGAGCCACCAGTGCTCTTGTGGTCAGGTGGGTCAATGGGATCCTGGGGTGCATTGGGAAGAGTGTGGCCAGCAGGTCAAGGGAGGTGATCTTCCCCTTCTGGTGGGAAGGGCCTTGGTGAGGCCACATCTGCAATATTGTGCGCAGTTCTGGGCTCCTCAGTACAAGAAAGACAAGGAGCTACCAAAGAGGGTCCAGTGGAAGTCCACAAAGATGATGAGGAGTCTGGAGCATCTCTGTCCTGAGGACAGACTGCAGGAGCTGAGCCTGTTTAGTTTAGAGGAGACTGAGAGACCTCAGACCTCATCAATATTAATGAGTATCTCAAAGGTGGGTGCCCAGAGGATGGTGCCTGACTCTCTTGTGTGGTGCTACCTGCTCTAGGTGACCCTGCCTTGGCAGGGGAGTTGGACTGGATGATCTCCAGAGGTCCCTTCCAACCTAGACTATCCAGTGATTCTATAAAATGGACAAAACCTGGCAACCTTGCAGTTCTGTATTACTTGAATGCATTGTTTGTAAAGCAAATTGCACAAAGCAACAAGAGTGAAGTTTTGTGCATTGGACAGAAGGAATCAAGAACTGTATTTCTATAGGATAGTCATGATAGGTTCTAAAAAATATACGTAGAAGTAATTAGTACATTAAAAAGATGTTATTTTAGTATTCCACATAAATGAAGACCAACATCCAAAATTTTAAATAATATTAACTGCATACATTCAAAGTCAAAAGTCTTTCAATCAAAAATGTTAGAAGTAATAGTCTTCTAAGTCATCAAAGCTAAGATCCCATTCCTGCAGAAATATTCATTCATTTGTTGAGGTTTTTTTTTTTCCCCAGCAGAATTCCAAAACAGAATAGACTTCAGTATCACAGTTTATTTCATTTGAGACATTACTGAATGTCTTTCTAATGACGATCAGCTTTCTGTTGCAAGGTAAGGTTTATGGATAACTGATGTGTGCTTTTTCTTTTACAGAATAGCCTACAAAGCAGCAAGGTGTAGGAAGAACTTAAATAATTGTATTTCCTTCAACATGTTACTAGAATATAAACTCTACATGAGTTTATGTCTCTAAAGGAGACAAAACGTGCAGCTACTGAACTCACAGATCCAAAGCAAAATATAACCCACCAAGGTTCTGTCTTTACTTTATTTTCTCAATATCCTAAAATTCCTTGAAAAGAGTTTGACCACAGCTTCTTGTCACGTCAATGGCTAGACTTAATTACTTAAATTGTCAGATGATGTGGCCATCTACATATGAAGACATGTATGATGAAAATAAGGCCTCAAATCTGTCTCAAGGAAACTTTGTTTTTATGAGACATTCTTTCCAGAAAGGAAATTGGTAATTTTCAAATTCCCTTTCATTTGCCAAAACATCCTATCTCACCACACAATTCAATGATACATTTTTATTCCCTATTATTATTCTGTTATTTTACTCCCTGCTTTATCATGAGGACTTGATCTTTTCCTTATTAAATCAGTGGAAGAATACCTATTGAACTGAATGGATAAGAGAGTGAGCAGCCCTGACACCAATATAAGTATTAATTCTCATTTACCACTCATAGGGAAGCCCCTTACAACATGCTGTATGATCAGAGAGAAATCATTGCCTTAGTAAAGGCTGCAAAGGCAAAAGTTTTCTGTGATGTGCCATTCAAAAAGCTGCATATGAAATGAACAAAACAAATTCTAAGAACAGCATGCATATTTTCTGGTGATTCAATTCCCTTTTGAGCTTTTACCTGAGGAAACCCTGGTAGCACTCTTTTACAGTTTCTGAATGGACTATTCCCTGTAATACAGAATTTTTAGAAAGTTTAGAAAGGAAAATATAACTGGATTTCTTTCCCTGTGTCCTCATAGCCTCTATTAGACTCATACATGTAACCCTACAGTATGATTACATGCCACTGTACCACAGAAGGAATATTCCTATTGCATGTAGGAAAGCTGTCCTGTAGAGTCATACAGATTAGGATTCAAAAAGAAGTTATAAGGCAGCTGTGAGGCCTTGTCCCTTGCAGTAAGAAGTACAGAAGTTTCTCCCAGTGTGCACATTCACAATTTCAGTTTCAGATGTGGTAATATTTATTTCTATTCAATCCCAATAATATTTGCTGACCAGAGAGACAAAAATCATTGTTATTACAACAAAATCAGCAGGAGTGCTGTGAGAATACAATTGTTTCTAAGTGTTAGTTATCTCTCAACTGTTCTGGAGTACCTCCCTATCAAAATTAGCTCATCCAATCAAGAAAGGGACGCAAAATGTAAGCAGGCCAAATGGAGCAGTCAAAGTCAGTGGATCTGCAAGCATACTGAAGGGCTCAGGTCTGTTTGGATTAGACAACTGCATCAGTCCATGTTCAATTCAAACTGAATGTTTTTAATGCAATTTTAGAAACATTTATATACATTTCAGACACAAACAGGAACTCTAAAGACACAATAGGAAATGCAACCCAACAGGTATTTCACTTCCTACACTGGGATAGTACTTCAGTGACAAAGCTGGATTAAGAATACATACTTGAAATGACCCTTTTATTGTATATGTTTCATATATGTTAACATGTGAAAGACACTTTAACATCTAACATGGCTGTAACATGAAAATGAACTTAATTTCCATTTTTGAGAGAAACTGTCACTCTAAGAATTTCAAAGGGAATGATTCTTCAGGGGAGGATTAACAATTCAAAATGTTGATTGGTCTAAATATTGTGAATCAAATCTCTGACAGCATCAGAATGCCTTTCATTTATGTGTTGAACAGTTCACCACAAAGGGCATCAGAATATAAGTCATCCTTCCTTCATCTGTATCTGACATCTAGTTCATGTATCTTCCAACAATAAAATTGGTGTTGGTAGATGTTAAAACCAATTTATGAGATACAAGTTATTCAGGGATGACTAGGATTTTCAACACAGGCCTATTATGAAAAGGCAGATTTGGGGTGAATGCAGTTAAAATAATGAAATACTGCCTATTGTAGGGAGTAATCAAAATGGAAAAGCTTTTTCTGAGACATCTAATATTGAAGAAGTCAATCAGATGAAAGATTTAGTGATGTGAGACACTGAACAGGTAAAACCTGTATGGGGGTATGAAACCATTAAAAAGAATGAGTGATGCTCTTGGCTGAAGTATTTTGCAATCTTTCTTCAGAAAACTACTGCCTTAATTTGTACAGAATAATCATACTAAGAGAGTAGAAATGCATAGCTGCTCTAATTGAGGTGGAATAGCCTGCATACTTGTCCCAGATGACTTGCTATGAGTGAACTACATTTAGATTCAGAAAAATCTGAATATATTTTAAAGCATTTGAAACTAAATGCATACAAACTAGATAAAGCTCTCTAGAATTTCTTGCAATGTATTGTGATATTGTCTTCATATGCAAGTTTAGGGTGAAGTGTTATCTTGAAAATTGTGGTTTTTTAGTTACAATTTATTCTCAGTTTCCATTTTTGGCAGTTTGAAATTCACTGTGAGTTCACTGAGGCAAGCATAAAGTGCCCAGCTTGCATTAGTAACTCCATGACTCTTAAAATGCATGTAAAAAAAGAAAGTGTAAAGCACTATCATTATGTTGTGCAGCTAAACAGCTGTTCAGTTTTTTTCTCCTACATTGACTTTTCTATTTCTAGATGAGTGCCAAATGCCATTGCAAGAGTTCATGCAAGATAGAGGTTTATTTATTCTTTCCTGGAGACAGCATTTTTGATTTTCCTTTTTTTAGTATTTTTCTGTATTTTTCTAAGATAAATGCCACCAAAACTACTAACACACCTGTGCATTTAGTTTTTTAAAAAATAGGAGACTTCAGTATTAAGGCTGGTACCAGCAGTGTCAGGTCTTCTGCTTAACAAATTAACCCAATAGAACTTCACTAATGCCTTCCATTTAAGAAGTTAAAAAAAAAATAAAAAAAATAGGTAGCAAAATCTCCCTACTTCAAATAGAACCCAAAGTCCAGATGTCAACTAAGCAATAGAGAAGTCTAATACTTTCATCCAGATCAAATATACCAAATATTTTGGCATGATTTTCACTGTAAGTAACAGTCAGTTTTGCTATCACAACACACTAACTTTTATTTTCCAGAAAAGCATTCACTGGCTTCACAAGCACACTGATTCTTCCATGATGGACCACAGCCCCTTGTCCTAGTGATATAAAAAGTGCATAAACCAATAGAGAACAGCAGGGATATTAGACAAATAGACTTCCTCCTGCCACAAGGCTTGCATCAGCATTCCTTAATAAAATATTTTGGATCCTTCATTTTTAATAAGAAGAAAAACACAGAAAACAGTCACTTTAAACTTTTTGGAAACTGAAATTATTTTTGAAAGGATTTTGATGGGAAAAAACTGTGGTCATCCAACTTTTTTTTTCTTATTTTCTAGTTTTGGAGTGCTTGGCTTTTCTACCCTCATAGTCTTTTGATGGAAACAAGAAGACATAACATACCTAGCACCTCATAAATTGTAAGGCATTTCAGGACACTCTTTTTGAGATAGGGCTCAATTACAGTCATTTGCACACTATCGCAAATATGTGATTTACCTCCTTAATTCTCTGAAATGATATACATATATGCACACATATGATATTACAATTAGATGGAATTCTAAAATTTTATGGGGCAATGACTTCATTGTACAATATCTGTAGTCCTGGGGCAGTTATAGAACAGCTGTAGCCAAGTACATTCAGAAATCTGCAGCTGTTGAAGCAGTATTTCTGTTAAATCTGCTTCCAACAGGGATGACAGGTGAGAAAGATTTGGAAGATGACAAGAATTGCCAAGGTCAGTCCTCATATACCAACATGAAGGGATGCAACAAGCCTCAGAACTACCTCTGCTTGCAAAAGTACTCACTGAGAATGGCCACTGCAGTTTCTACCTGGGAAATGAATGGAGCTAGAGCAGCCAGTGCTAACACTGGCATAATCCTGAGAATGCAATAGCCACCCAGAAGAAAAGGCACGCTTGGCAAGTATTAAAATAATTTGCTTCCTAAAGTGTTGCCTGCCATAACAAAATACCTCTCCCCATTGTTTTTAAACAGCTTCAGCCCATTCATCCAGCCTTTCAAATAGATATCTACATTTGTTTTTAATTCTCCACATGAATCCAACCACTGTTTCTGAAAGTGTGCCCTTCTCTTTTCTGCCAGATCTCAGGAGCAAGCTAAACATATGACAATGAGAAAAATGTTTGACTGCAGCAATGGGTAGATACTCTTTATATGAAGAGCAGCAAGCGCTATGAAGAGGAATTGTGATAGATTGTTGTCTTTGTTAATAAAATATTCATTTTAACTGGCAACAAGTTACGTTAATCTTCTCCAAAATCAAGTCAATTTTGCTCATAACAGTAACTGGTAAGGGTTCCTCCTGTTTTTATCTTGACCCATGAGTTTTCTTCCTCCTTTTCTTCCTCCTTTTCTTCCTTTATAGCAGAGAGGGAGTAAGCAAGCAGCTGGGTGGGAGTGTGGCTTTTAAGCCAAGCCTAGCCCACAGCAGAGGGATGTCTACAGGGAAGACTTTGTATTACTCTTAGTATGTCCCAGTTGTATGCTAGGGGTCACAGCAGAACACCAAGTGATTTTCCCATGCCCAAGCAGAGTTGCAGTTGGAGTAATTACACAGGTATATTTTACACTAGGCCACACAAAGGGAGTTAGCCACTCCTTACAAACTTGGGAGAACTAGCACCCCTAGGTTTTAATATGCCTTTTTCTTTGTCCTCCCTCTCATTGTAAATATCTTAGTCTTTTTCTGAAGCTCATAACATATAAAAGCTAAGTATTTGTATCTTTTTTGTTCTACAACATAAACTTTTCTCCTCATTCTGGGTTGACACAACTTTTTGCCTTAAGTCCATTCCTTAGCTTGTGACCACAAGTTTGGAGAAGAAATCAAACAGCAGATCAGCTTTGCCACATGCCAGGAAATCAAACAAAAATAATTTTCTGGAACAGAAATCTCACTACATTCCCAGCCCAAACTCAATTGGACACTATGGTGCTTACAATTTTAATGTTAATAATAAATAAAGTTCCACTTTTTTTTTTTTTTTTAAATGCTGTTTTTAAAAGGGATGATAAGGGATTTTCATGACTACCCTACACTCAGACACATAGAACTCATTGCTGAGAAAAGGCAGCAGCTGCCACTCAATGCTGCATCAGTCCACATACAGATGAACAACAGCAGTGCATTTGCTCTGCTCTGCTATTTTTCCTTTGTTGACAACATCACAACTGTAGTCCTGAAAACCCCAAGGGAATACTAGGAGCTGCTTCAGCTGTTGAAAAGAATAATTTTTCTTTATTTATTGAAAGACAGTTTACTTGTGTTAAAAGAGCCAGGCGCAAAGGGATCAGGATGTATTGCCACTTGCTCTTTACTCCCACCTATCTCCCATCATTCATCTGAAAAAACAGGCATAAAAACAATCTTAGAAGTGGCAAAGACGAGATCAGGCATCATGATGCCAGAAAAGAGGTCTTCCCATGCAGACTGAAAGAGATGCTAAAGACCTCTAGTAAAGGAAAAGTCTGAAAAGTCTCAACTGGCCTTTCTTTTTTCTACCCTAACCTTATCTTCCACTAGCAATGCATCAGTTCAGTGCAGTGCCCTGCATTCCAGAACGAGGTCCAAGATTTCACACTGCCAGCTGTGCCACACTGTCATGGCTGTGACACATATGCAGCCATAAGATCTACAGTTACAAAAAGTATATATACTTTGCAATATAGGCCAATATAAACTCAAATTTTTCTAGTGTTTAAATAATAATGATACACTAATATTCTTGAAGAAAAAAATCTATAATACAGACTTTTATGTTTTAATTTAAATTGCAATATAAGCCTTTCATATTAATGCCACTTTATGTACCCTGACAAGTTGCTCCTTCAGTGTAAGCAGTTAAAATTTCATTGATGACTGTTATAAGTTCTCTGAATTTTTGAAGAGTTTACATGGAGGCATTAAGAACATTATATGATAAGTCTGTAGGCTAAATAGATAGTGCCAGTAATCTAGTTTAGTTTTAGAGATCTATTAAAGGATAGTTTAATATTTACTACTGTGATTTTAAAAATGTTATGTCTAATTTTAGTGTTCTCAAACTTTAGTTTTCAAGATTTTTTTGTCTCTGACAGATACATTGGAAGTCAATTAATATATTGAAATCATATTAAGCTATAATCTCATTTTTTTCACACAGCAGAAGACAAACTATTCTTTCTTCTACAGGATTAATTGCTTTTAAAAGTTTGGTGTTTTTTTTAATTTTTATTTTTTATATATCTCCTGAATTTTGCTTGATATGAGGGGTAAATAATGAAACTGAATCTGCTCTTTGCACATTGCTGCTGAAGAAACTGAACAGATGTTCTTTTGAAACACACAAAATATACCAGATACAGACACTAAAGATGCTTCTTGGGAAAACGACTTTGAAACTGTTATTGCAGAAAATATATAAAGACGGCTGTTCCCAGAGAAGTTTGATCTAATCACATGAAGAGTTGAAAGTCAATTTGCAACAAAATACAAAAAATAAAAAGAGGAAATAGTTTATTTAAAATAAAATTTTACAAACCATGCTCACTGATATCTTGCACTGTAAGTAATGCATTCCCCTAGAGAACGCAAATGCTAAGTGTCCACCTGGGAATACAATCTTTTTGCTGTGGAAGAATTCACTTTCCTCATATGAATACTTGCTATTTCGGCATGGTGAAAAAATTAGCTAATTTGATTTCAGATTTTTTTTTTTAGTTCCATTCAGTGGATATGGGAGAAAAAAAAATAAATCCCATTTTGAGAATGATCTCTTGCATTTGCTATGTGTGTGGCTACACTGGCCAACATTTCACAATTATGAAGGAGAACTTTACACATCATTTCTTATGGACAGTGGTTTGGATTTGGTTTTTTTTTTTTTTTTATACTGTCTATTGATATTCTACTACAGAAGCATCACAGACTATATAACACACTTTTGTGTAGCCCGAACTTTAATCAGAAATGTCTTACAATCTGTAGGGCACTTACATTCACAACAGACTGTCATTGCTATTCTGCTTATGGGGACCTCCAATTCAGACAAGACAGTGAAAGCTTTTGAAGGTCTTAGAGGAAGTGTATCAGAGAGAGAACATGAATGCAAGCTTATCCAGATCTAGATTGGACACTGGGGCATCATCTTTTTCTTAACTCTCGCTGACATTGTTTATAACCCTGTGGCAGTAGGCCACAGATGGGCTTTAGGTTAGACAGACATTGTGATGAAGAGAGGGGTTAAAGTAACAGATCTGTTCTCCCAAGCTCAGAAAATCATTCTTTCTCAGTAAACGTCAAAAAACCTGTTCATGTTGTGTAGGTTTATTATTTATGCTATTCTGATAGCATGCATATAAAAAAAATAATTTTGAATAAAGAAAGGGATCCTACTTTATCCACTGTAATAAGGGACTACAGTGCCTCCAAAGTCTGTTTGGTTTTATCCATTTCCTCTCTCTTGATTTTTGTGCTTTGTCCCTATCCTTAACCTATGCCCCAGAGAATGAGTAAACAGCTGCCAACAGTGCCAATAACATTCAATAGTTCGTGTTCCCTCACTCCTTACCCAGGCTGAAGTAACCACATTTGGTATGCATTCCACCCTGCAGCACTCTGGAAACCTGCAGTTTGAACCTGTTTTCCAATTTAGCAGTAATGCACTCTGAACAGTAATATGTTACAGAGCCAGCTGGTCTTCCTTAGCCTTTTACCCTCTTTTAATCTTTTAGTGTTCCATAGACACCTCATCTACTCTGGGCTGCTATAACCCTTGATCATGCATCATATTTGTTGCATTCTTTTACATAGCCTTAACCTTCCTATTGTGAAAGGCAAAGGCACTGCTAACAGCATTAAAAACCTAAGTAATCTGTCAATTAGTTCAGATTTGAAATAAATATGCCAGTAAAAGAATGTGAACCATCATCGGTATGTATTTAAAAAACAAAACTAAATCAAGGACAAACAAATCTAACCAGTTTATATTTTTAGCTCCCTATTAAAGAATTTCATTCATAAGCACATGTATAATATGCATATGTATATGCAAGTTTATACACATCTACTTGCATATAACTATACATCCATACACCTGCACAGTGTGCAAATGCACACACTTGTTCACAAACACACACGTACTCTGTTTGCATACACAGTCACAAAAGAGGAAAAACTCATTTTTTACAGAATGATTTGGCTATTAGCACAGCAAGAAATTCACAAAAACAATAGAGAGGAAAGCAAACACTGTTTGGAAATTAGACAAATTGGTCTCAAACTATAGAAGCAAACCCAACTCTCTTTGCAGTTAATCAACATAACTCAGAGAAAAATGCATTAAAGTACTTAAGTTGATATGCATCAAAAATCTCAAACTTCTCAGATCTTGGGACACAGGAAACATTCAAGCTTCATTCTATAAAGTGTTTTTGCTGTTCTTTTGGTCTAGCAAAGATGGAGAACCATACAGAATTCTCTATATACATTAAAAATTTTAGGAACAGCAGATATGACATTAACAGTGGTCATATATCTGCTTTTACTTAGTAGCATACTTTTAATGCAGTTCTCCTAACTCTTCAGCAATCTATCTGAAGGAAAGGATTTCCAAAGAAAGAAGCATTTGTACTGTTGTAGTGAACTAAGCATATTAATTCCACTGCAAGGTAGTTAGATTGCAGCAAGGAAGGCACAAAATTTGATTTTGTGTAAGCTTGTTTGTGATTTGCTGGAGAAAAAGTAAGTTATAGATAAACACAGACATTTGTGCTTTTTTTGTAGTTTAAATTTTCTAGAGATCAATATGAATCAGAAATACTTAACAAATATAATTTACATTTTTGAAATTCAGAGTGTGGTCCTTTTTCTCCTAAGAATTTAAATCATCAAAACTTATTTTCAGCTTTGACATTATTACTGTTTGAAGTAGCTTGTGAGGATTCAATAAACATAATGAGCATGTATGAACTGAAAGGAAAGTATGTCTCTTCAGCATCTACTTAATTGGCAAAAAGTGACCAGAACATCACCCATTAATGAAGAATCAGGTGATGCTGTTTAAGGACCAGCATTGTTAGTTTATATTCTTAGACAAAGTTCTCAATCCTTCAGGACTTAGTGCACAAACATGATCATAAGTACACTTACAATAGAAAAGTTTTAAGTCTGAAAATCTTATGTATAAAATTTAATATTCTAAATATTAAACAGACACTCTGGAGTCTCAGAGACAAGCCTACATAGTATATTTTTGAATTAAATTCTAGCAGTAAAACCCACACAATTTGTGTCCTAATAATGTCTCTCTCCATTTCTTATTTTAGCCTGACATCTGGTATCACAGCAGACATCTGCCACCTGCAAGGTCAGGAAAATGCAGACATCTCAACGTTTACTGACTGTAGCATTACTGGAAAGATTTCTATATGGGTAGGATGGCTTCTATTTCTTCACAAGTGTCTCCCATATACAAAATAATAACTGTGAAAAAGGCAATCCTAAAAAGGTTCAAAACTGGAAACAAGCATTAAAGTGATGCTCCTGGTTAATGAAAGAAACAATTATGGCACACAACCCTCAACATGCAAGTAAGTCAGAAAGCTCTCATAAACCAAGATAAAAGGACTTCCTAGTTTGTCATTCTACCATGGTATGCACCCACCTTCTATGTCAAATAGAGATCCCATCAGCCTAATGCCTCATACGCAACTTCAACTCCCCAGCTCGTAACGAAACACAACATAACTGTGCTACTAGCTACCTCAAAAAACCTCAACAAACTCACACACTTCTGGGCAAAGAGGCTTCTGGGTTCATTAGCTTAAAAAGTCAATTGTTTCCTTTGCTGTCTGCTAACTTATCCTGAAGACTTGTCTCAGTCTCATCCACCACGGTTACTGGAATAGCATCTGTCCACCTGCGATCCTGACGGGTTGGAATATTTTTAGATACTAATTAGTAGAAAGTCATGTCAAAGAGAACTTTCCTGACCTTGTGCTGCCATTTAAAACTCTTCAGCTATGGGCCAACAGAGAAGCCAGATCTGCTGAAGCAGCAGATACAGGAACAAGCATGAAAACAGGGTAGGCAGACAAGAACCTGGCATATTCCCTGATGAACAGCTGATATGCTATGGTCACTTAAGACTTCTTCTCAGAATACTGTTTGCCTTCTTGGTAGGACAGCAAATTCCGTGACCTCCATTTCAACATGATATGTAGTTCCTGGAAAGAGTATAAACAACAGAAAGAATTCCTCTTCTTTTTCTTTTAAGCATGTGTTTTTCTTCCCAATGTGATTCAATAAACATATATTTTTAAAGTGTACTAAAATCCGCTTTCCAACATCAAAGTAATTTTTTTTAATTGGTACAGTCACTTTTTTGTTTTCTCATGGAAAGCTGAATTTTAGTTCATATAATCTCAATGGGCCAAACTAATCCTTGCCTTATCAGTAGAGCTTGGCAAAATTATGAGAAGAAGAGTTTGGACCAAATATTTCTAAGATACAGCAGCTGGAAGATGCCCAAACACCATAATTTATCCCATAGTTATTCTTGAATTGAAATCCTAAAAAAACCATTTTTACTACACAGCCGGTTTGACTCTAAATACATATCTAAGTCTGTAGCAATTAAGAAAACAGTATCATCTTTTGAAAAGCAGGTAATTGTTGATACTACTGGAATAAAAGACACTGATGAATAAGTCTTGTGATCATCCTGGCCAAAGCCAGACAAAAGTAATTCAGCTACAGAAAATATATCTGAAGTAAACCCAGTTTCATTTAATGAGTTATTTTGAGTTACATTTTTTTCATTCTTTGTTCTTGCTGCTTGATATTTAGCTGTAGACAGAACTTCCATGCATCCAGATGGACTAAACACCCTTAGATTTTTATTATGTTTTATTTTTAAATTCATGTTAGTCCTTGCTTGGCCACAAGAGGCATATAAGAAAACAACAGCACAACTTCTATGTTAATAACATTTGTTATTTGTTGTTTTGAAATAACCAGATGCCTCAGTTAGGGAGTTACACTGCTGTTGTAGATAAAATCAAAGGCAGAGGCACAGATGATATTTCTCTTGAGGAGCTAAGTACCAGACTAAAGTGGGATGACAAAAATGAGCATTCTGAAGTTCGCCCAGAGCTTGGGTTGGATCTCTTTGCCATCTGCTGCCTGCAGGAGCTGCCCTGCAGCTGCCTGCCAGCACATCACTGTGGGAGCCCCACACTGCTCCATGGCAGGAGGAGTTCCTGAATCCGGTTGCCAGCAGAAGCGGCGGTGCAGAGAAGCCTTTTGTCCCTACTCTGCGTTAGCCGAAGAAATTCCCTAGACTAGTAAAAATGCCTGAAGGTTAGCATTTTGTTAGCTCAACAAATAATCTCACTGATAAAGGTTGTGAAAATTTCTAAGTCCTTTGAGAGAAAACAAGATCCTCAAGGGCTCAGCAGTTACCAAACACAAGCTGCTTACTTCAGCATCCCCTTGTATGCCCATAGCTTTGTATGTGTTGGTTCTGGCTCCTCCTACACAATTTTTTAGCCTACAAGATGGATGCACTAAATGCTTATCTGGCATGGTAGCTTGGTTTGTGTCAACTACCACAAAGTGCTTGAAAAAACCAAACACAGTGTAATACAATAAAACATACTCTTAACTACTTACTCTTATAGTCATTGTTTACTTTGCAAAAGTAAAAGCAAGCACAAAAGCCTTCCATGTCTAGAATACAAACTTGGGACCTGTGAGGCAGGATGATTACAATTAATCTTTTAAGACATAGTGAGGCAAACTGACTTGCCTCACTCATCCATGAAAACTCCTGCCATGAAATGGAGGTGTATGAGACGCAATCTCTCAATTTACATTGAAAAAAGCCAACAATTCAGCAGAGATTGTGTCTGGAAAAGCATCTACAGAGGGCACGACTGTGCATCTTCCTATAACACAGATAAGTAGATAGCCAGTTAAGGCCACTGGAGACTACTTGCAGTCTTGTTGCTAACATATGCTTGTGGAACCAGGATCTAATTTCTCACAATTTCAATGTTCCAGTCTCTCAGACTTCTACTCTGTGGGAACATGATTGTTTAGGGCAGGATTTTCCCCTTGGGGCACGTGTCCTTAATTTATTGCTGCAGGGTTGAGTAATGTACCGATCACAGAATCATTCATGTTTTATTAAAATTAATTTCAAGGGATTGTTGGTTTTAGGAAGCATGTATAGGACTGCTCAGATGCTTTGGCAAAACAATACCAGCAACAAGGAATAATGAAAATGTTTCCTTTTTTTCATTCCTTTCACTGTGAGATAAATGAATTCTAGCCTCGGAGTATAACAAGAAAAAGGAAAAAAACAACAGGAAGCTCCTGCTATTTCATCCCAGTTCCTCTGCTTTCTCATGTCTGTCTTGCATTGCTAAATGTTTCCGGAGTGCCCCTTGTATGTGCCCCTTGGCTAACATGTATCTTTAGGATCTATCTGCACATCTGGGTCAGCACAATGAAAAAGTGGCTTGTGAGACCTGGCTCTCCCTACCAAACATAGATGGGTTTTCTTTATTCTCATCTTGGATTTTTGTAGGAATATTTCTTTTAAAGTGCCTGTTTTCAGATCTTTTCTAGACATGTGGAGACAGTAGAAAATAATTGCTTTGTCTGGTAGATAATTTACTGTCTGAGACTGCTTTAAGGTGAAGAGACACCACCTGCTATAAGAGGTCTTGTTTGCTAAGTGATAATTACAGGCTGAAAACAAAAATGGAAAGAAAGAAATGTTGATGTCTTGGACTATTTCAGCCACTTTAAAGTGAGGCTGAACCAGAAATTCCCATTTTACAAGGAAAAGGGAAAAAGAGGTGGGTGAGGAGAGCAGTCCTACTGCAAGAACTAGAAGAGAGTAGATGCCTTCTGTTGCACAGCCAGCACTGTGCAGATGTACACAAGACAGAGCTCGCACCTCACCATGTATAAGTGCACACCACCACTGTGGGCACTACAAATGCATGAGATGTGGCATCAAGATTGTCTGTATAGAAGAATCACTTGTCAATGCTGCATTTTCTGAAACCAACTTTTAGTGTGATCAACAGCTTTTACTATAAGAAGAGCAAAACCATTAATTTTGTTATTGTGTCACAAATTGGAGAAAAAGGAATAAAATTAAAGTCCAAAATGACTAATCAAATTTTCTTGACAAGTACTAATTCACTTTGATCTATCCCTCACCATAATTTCATTGGCAGGTAAACCATACATATTTATAAAAGTGGCAGCAGGCTGCTGTTGTTCTGTTTGTAATTTACAGTAACAAAGAATTCATTCGGATTACCATACTTGAAGTCCCAAGGTGACTCTGCCGTAGTTACAGGCCCCCTGCTATGCAGGATACCTAACATAATAAAGAACAAAGGAAAACAATGCTACACTGAGACCAGGGCTCCTGGGTAATCAATTCAGGTATTTACAGCTGAAACAATAGCTCTGTGCAAATCAGCATCATTACTACAGTTTGCTGATAGAAACCCCAGGGAACTCAGGAAGTGTCTGACTGCAAAGCAGCTGATTAATCTGAATTACTTGTTTTGTTAAAGCATTATTGTTTCCCATCATAGTAAACAGTAAATGATTGTTTAAGAAAAGGGCATAAGAGGTGCAACCAAATGTGCAAAGTACACCTCTCTTCCAGAATTTTAGCTTGCCACGTTGGTCAGCAAATGCATCTGTCAAGAAAAGGAGGCCAGTATCAACCTTGCCCTTGTGAAGAACCATTACCAGACTCACTTGTTTGTTTGTTTGTTTTTAATGCTTGTTTCTAATCTTACAGACTTTAGAAAAAAGAAAATTGCAAGCATGGATTCAGGGCGAGCCAGTTTAATCGATCTACTGATGCTTATTGTTTTGGCACATAGCTAGGGCTGCTTGTCTCCATTTTGCTCTTCCTATTAGAAGAGCAAAGCAAAGCAAAAGCAACCTCATTGGCACTGTGCGCCCACCAGTGCTTTACCTCATGAAGGCAAGGTGTCCCACAAGACCACAGCTTCCACACTGGTAATTCTGCATATCCATAAATTTCCTTAATATTTTACTAATACAAAGAAAATGGCATTTAGGCATATTTTAGAATGTTTCTTCTCTCAACTAGCAACTCATATTTTAGAGAGGATGAGGCGGGCTGACTTTCCTTGTCTGTTCATGAAAATCCCTGCCATAAAACAGAGAGGTATGAATTTTCACATCGAGTGTGAAAACTGCCTTGCACTGATTTGTGAGCTGTTCAGGAAAAAAATTGAAGCAGAAATTTCTTATTCAGTGAGGGATGTTTTCAACACTTCCCAAAATAAAATGCTACACCGGTTAATTTTAGAAATGTTCCTACCTATAGAAAAATTAGATGGTCCAGTTGATACACCATTGCCTGTGGCATCGTCAAAGTCATGGTTGTTTAAACCTGCCTTTGCCTCAGCCCACAAATACTCACTGTCCTTCTGCAGGCTGCTGCTGAAACACGCAACAGTGTCCACAAATTTCTGAATTTCATCTCAGCTACATTACCTTTTACAGTGACACACATCCTGTATCTCAGCCACAAGCTTGTTTACATGAAGAATATTTGAGCTGCTTCTGCTATATTTTTTTCACAAACCTGTCTTCCATGTTAGCTGGCTGACTGATCACAAGTACAAGACCAAAACAACAGGAAACACAGAACTGTCACCATAAACTGAAATTTCCGTAATACAGCATTTGCAGCATGGATACATTCCCTCCCAGGAAAGAGGACTCTAAGGAAGTCAAGGAGACAAATCTAGAAACATCAATGATAATTGGGAATTCTTTAGTTTCAAAAGATGATTACCTGGACCAGTTAATACGGATTTGGTATCTGAGGAAGCTCTCTATATCCTGGATGGAACTGAAAAATAGTGCAAAATGCATGGGGAGTCACTTCACATCTGAGCAGTCAGGTTCCTTAGTGAGAAGCTGAAACATTTTTCCTTATGCTGACACTCTTAGTGCCATGTTTATGGGATGCCCACATGCACATGTCCAACAACTTGAACACTGTACAGAGTGACACAAAAATGCACTCTCTTCAGACACTGCCAGAGCACCAAAGTTCCTTAGCCAGTGACATTCTCACTGCACACAACACATCACAGACTGATTATGGACTGATTACGGACTGATTACGAACTGAAGTGTAATTGTTATGTTTCTGGAAGAACACATATCTGAAAAGTATTATGGAAAAGAACAATAAGAATAATACATCCCTAACAATAATCTAAGATAAAAAAGAAAATGAGATTTTTTTTTTTTTTTAAATCCTAACAATAGTTTACCTAGAAATCAATTCCGGAAGAAAGTAAGGGACTTAACTTCTAAAACAGAGGTGACAGTGGTAACATTTTGTAAGGCTTCTGCTATTGTTTGAGCCCAAACTTTGAATGGGGTACTGCTGTGGGATGAACAGTAGAAAAAAAATGAAAATAGAGAAAAAGATATACATGGTAGTTTTGTCTCTATGCCCATTCTCCACTGTCTACTAAACTAAAAGTGCACATGTTCAGCCCAATCACCTGCAAAATTACAATGGCTATGAAGTCCTTTGCATTTTAATTTTGTAACACTAAGTGAAAGGTTCTATGTTCAGTGAGGGATGTTCACTTTCACTAAGTGAAAGAGAACTATGATATTTTGTTTAGTCATACTTTCAATACAAAATTTTCATAGAAAAGGGTTTTTGGGATTGCTATTCAACAGCTAGAAGTGCCAAATATTTAGAGAAACAGATTCTTGTAAAAACTTAGAAGCATTGAAGAATAGAACTCAGTTCAGTTCAGAGAGGACATATGGTAATTTTTAGTATGCTACTAAGTTAATTTTTCAAATGAATGGTCAGTCACTGCAATGAATTTCAAATAAAGATAGGGCAGAAGAAATCTCTCAAAGACAGAAAATTAAAAAAAAAAAAAAAAAAAGAGACAATGAAGAATCAAGAATGAAAAGCCAGACTCTGCCCGATCTCCAAGAAGATATTTACTGGAGAAAAGAAAATTATTTTTGCGACACTAACAAATGCAATATGAATATTTTTTTTGTTAAAAGTTATTACCTAGCAGTTAGCCAAGCTTAGGTCCAAAACCAAATGCTACATGCAAAAGGAGATTCACATGGAAATAATTTTAATGTGCTCAGGGTAAATAGAGCTCCAGACAGTAAATAAACCACAAATGGGATGCAATTCTCAATTCAAAGCACTTCACTTTTAGTTCAAATCAAACAATGTAAGCTCACATAAAATGCAGAGAAACAAGAGAACAAAACAGAGAAAAAAGTCTAGTAGGACAAGAGATAAGAGAAGTCAATCCAGTCTAGAGAAGAAGAGTAAATGAGAGATATAAAGAATAAAAAAATAACAAAGTATAGTTTAAAAAGATACCATGCCTATTGTTTTGTGACTGAGAATCACCAACCACAAAATACATCCTTCTACAGGCAACTAATAGTGGCAAACAACTAAAATACATATTGTTTACTAAGAAGCAATTAAGTAAAATAGAGTACCAGAAAATTTAGGGTAAAAAATGAAAAGAGTTCTTCAAGGTAAAACCTACAAAGATGTAGAATACAAAAACATCAATAGGATATTCTACAGGACCTGTTATAAAAAGTCCTTTAATCTAGACAAAACTTCAGGGGCTTTTTATAGAATAATCTTACACTGGAAAGGTAATCTTGATAAGTCTAACAGTTCTGTTGTTTTGGGGGTTTTGTGTGGTTTGGTTTATTTGGGTTTGCTTGGGGTTTTTTGCTTTATCTGAGAACATGTAGCTAAACATGGTGTACATGATATTATGAAAAGCTAAGTATTGGGATATAAAAAAGCACAAAGCAAGTGGCACAATTCTGTACTTGGCACCAAGCTGACTGTGATTCTGGTCACCAGAATGGTCTGTCCAGATAAAATGAAAGAAATACACAAATGTTTGTGGGAGATCAATCTACTTTGGTTCTGCTTTTGTGGTGTATCTTGGCAAGCATTACCTTCACTGCTGCAGCATCCCAGGGCTATGAGAATTGCAGCTTTATATTTGACTCAATTATCAGGCATTTAATTCAATAAGCTTTTACATTCCAAGGTAAATATATCTCTGTTTTGGTATTTGGCTAAAATATGCTTTGTGAATTATTTATTTCACCCTTTTGAAGGGCAAAAGTATTTCAACAACCTTGATTGTCAAAATATACATGTAGGTCACAAAGCAAGCAAAGCTTCAGCCACAAAACTCTGTTTTCAGAAGTTCCCCTGAAATTATCTCTTTACCTAGAAGGCATCATTAAAAGAGATTTAGAAAAACAGAATAAAATAAAATGTTAAAAAAAAAAAAAATCATTCTGAAGGCAGGAGTTCAGAAGTTGTTAATAACTCACCCGGCAGAGAAAATTCATGTCATTGCCATTTAAGATTATGACAATAAAGCTGTACTCATAAAATCAGCACATAAAATATTTCACTCTATAAAACTTTCTAATTGCCTTTTTTTTTTTTTTTTTTTTTTTTTTTACCTAAACCAACAAAAAATAAAGNTTTTTTTTTTTTTTTACATCAAACCAACAAAACTGAAGGTTGCCAATCAAATACAAATACACTAGAGTTCTGGGGTGGTTTATAAAAAGGAAAAACTTGCAAATCTAAGAAGAAATTAAGTCAGGACTTCCACAGTAGAATGAGTTGGAGAGGTAGGTATTTGGCAGAGACAGGGAGGACATACTCAAGCATAAGCACACATAAGCTACAAAGCATCAAGAATCTGGTAACAGTGCAATAGGCTAAGGAAAATAATGTCACTTGAATGAAAACTTATGAAGGTCCAAAATTTATTTTTCTTTAGATTGCTCAGTGTTGAATCCGTGAGCTGTCAATTATGTATAAAAACATAGCTGAAATAACTTTCCACTATCTTTAAAATTCTTTGTCTTGGAATGCATAAGGATGGTGGTGTTGACTGTTCTCTTTTTGGTTTTTATCTCCTTGTCTGAAATTGTAAGCAATTTTGTCCAAGCAGCCACAGTTTTTCAGACAAATATTTTCTGAATCGTTTCTGGTAAAAACATATCAAAATACAGAAAAAAAAAAAAATTACAGAAAAAAGCCAAAACAAACCAACCAATAAACTCTACACTGCACCAATAAACCCCTTCTGCACTGGGTCTCAAACACAGAATCAAAATCCCACCCATGGTAGCACTTAACATTCTCACCAGAATGTGATACTTAATCCCTAGTCTCACATTGGCGAGAGACCCTTTAAATCCTTTGAAACAAGGGATAAAAACACCTATTTGCAATTTGCTCTGTGCAGACTTTGATTGGTTTAACAACTTTTGACCAGATATTAATTTTCGCCATGAAATAATTCTAACAGTGACAAATCTTATTTGAAAACCCAACATTTTCTGGAACCTGAACGTATACCATATTCTTGGCTGTGCAACAAGCTTTGCTGGCTGCTTGCCTATTCCAACAATTTGCAAGAAGCAAGCCACCTACGTTAGCTGACTCAGGGAAGTCATGCCAATTTTGTGCGAACCCTGCTACCTGAGCAAAACAGCAAAGTTGCATAAATGAAAAAAAGCACATAATGACTGCAACCATACAGATAAACTTCTCACATATGCAAAATGTTGAAAAACAAGAAGCTGTTTTGCATGGGAAAATGATAATTTATCAAGGTCCCACAGTTAAGAAAATGTAGGCTTCCTCCCTTTGCTGTGGTCTAAGTCAAACCTAGAAGGCAAGCAAGCAAACCTTCCAATATTTCTTTCAGCACATGAGGGAAGCAACTGACATCATCAGACCCAACCTGATAGCACAACATTCTGCAATAGAAAGTTTGGGATGTTTAGAGTGTCAGCCAAGCCACAGTATATGATAACCTGTAACATGTGCAAAAGGCACTCATTCCACCTCACAGTATTCCACACATCATCGCTGAATTATAAAATTTTCACAAATATCAAAGTATCTGAAGAAATCTCATACAGGTGCAGGGGTTCCCCACATTTCTGCTCTTCAGAACTGTTCAAATTTGGGTTTTTTTTTTTTTTTAATTTTTGCTGTCGTGGCCCCAATATTTTTTTCTCTGTCAGGCAATGAACACTCAAAAAATATTAGTATAGGTCTGAGTTGGCAAAGTCTCCATTCATTTATTTTCCTTTCCACAGGCAGGTATTGCAATGCCAGTTACACAAGCAGCCTTTCAGAAATCCAAGGCACAAAGTGTGTCAATACATACAGGATATTTCACCTACAGGCAACTGAGCCTAGATCAAGTTGTTACTTTTCTGGTTTCTGCTGTTAGATAAATAACCATTTTTTCCTACAAATCATTGACTTCATGCTTATTGTACTAACTGGAACTGTAACCCCACTCTAATAAAACTTGAGATAAGTATAGTGTCCTTAAAGTAGCAAAGAAAGTTTAGATACCAAAGAAATCTGATAGTGTATGGAGACCAAGAGTAGTTCTTTTTAAAAGAAACATCCACAAGAAAACCTCCAATAATCAAACAAGGAAGGAAAGTTTCAATTTTTAGTTGCCAAATCAGTTTTGTATTTTAAGCGTCTTGATTACCACTGAAAAGGTAATTCTTCATCTGTCCCAGGTCTTGAAACTCATTCACCTGGAGACACACAGTTACCCCCACTGAGATATTGCAAATACCTCCTTTTACAGATCTGTGTACCTTTGTTCATGACTCTCAAAATTTAGATATTGTGACCTAACCTTGACAAGATAAGCTATCAGAGAAGAAAAAATTTGTTAATGGTAACTGGGAGAAAAAAAAAAAAAAAAAAAAAAAAAAAAAAAAAAAAAAAAAAAAAAAAAAAAAAAAAATTATTTTATAGTAAAAGAGAAAAAAAAAAAAAAAAAAAAAAAAAAAAAAAAAAAAAAAAAAAAAAGCTAATGAGAATAAGCATTGTTTTGTTGGCATATTTAGCCACTACTCACATGTTCAAAGTCAAGCATATATTTAAATAACATCCTGTTCTAGAACTTGAGTAGTCATAGCTTTTCAGAATCAATCTTTCATTGGCATATGATTATATGCAAAGTGGGAAAAATCATGCTAAAATAAAATAAATAAAACTGTAATGCAATGTTAAAAATACAACTAAATGTTAAAAAAAGCCCAATTCTGAAAATAAACCTTTTTACCTGTAGGATGTTTTTCATGCTGGCATATGGTAAACAATAAGACAGGTATCAGTAAATGCTAAGTGGAAAAGAAATTTTAAAGATAGCCATTTTAATGCAATACTCTGCCCAAGTATCAAAAACTATTACTTAACATTAGGTTTTAAAACCGAGATCAATGCAATATTGCTCAATCTGCTTCATACTGAATTTAACAAAAAACCCCTTCTTATACTAAAATTCAACTGCATGACTGTGTACTGCTTGTATAAAACAATTAGAAAACAATTTTCTTTTAAAAATAAAAAAAAAAATGAAGTAAAGATGCTTGCTGGTATCAAAGATGACTTCTTGAACATTCTTGGCAGATCTAATGCAAAACTTTCACATTCTTTTTTTCTTTCCCCTTTCCTTTTTTTCCTTCAACTAAAAAAAAATATTCTTTGAAGAATCTATTAAACACAGCCTTCAACTGGAAAGAGACAAGGAAAGAAAAGGACTCAAAAGATATTCTCCTGACTTCCTTAGGCGCTTAATACAATCTTATGAATCTTGTAGAAAAAGAAGATATAATATATTCATACATTTGGAAAAGAACAAACAAACTCAAAAAAAGGAAAGGAACATGAACACACAATAATAGTATCCTATTTCTTGATCAGCAACTAGAATCCAAAGGAATGCTTTCTCCTCTGTAACATATTTTGAAAGGCTGAGAAAATTGTTCAACACACTAAGAAAAATAATCAGAAATATTATTTACATGTTTTAGTACTAGAGTTAATGCTTTAACCCTTAGATAAATACTATCTGAACTGCAAATATGCACAATGTATTTTCTAGAAAACAGGAAGCTCCAACACAGTATGATCAAAACCATAAATATCTCTCTGAAAACAGGGGGTCATTACAAGGCACCAGGATACTCAGCAAAGTAGAAGATAAATCATATAAAATACATTTTTCATAGGCATACAGATTAGCTCAGATAATCAGAAAAGACAGCAAAGGGTTGAGAAAAGAGCTCTTTCCAGTGAAATTCATTCTCATGGCAGCAGACATTTCCAGAACTGTCTTATTCTTGAAAAAATAAAAACAAATCCCCCTGAATATTCACTACTAGATTTCTTTCCTGTGATGAAAGGCATTATAAACCCTACCTCACACTGAGAGACTCATTAAAGACATTCCATGACTACTTCTTGGATGTGAGGCTATCACTCAGGAAGTGCAGGATAATTCAATTGGATTAGTCTAGGCTCTGACCAAGCAAAGCACATTCACCTGCATTTGTATCCTGTTGGTTTTGAAGAGATTATTGTTGGGATTTTGATGGGATTATTAATTTACAGCAAGCTAAACACAGGTTTAACTACTTACTTAGATAAGGTCACAGTTTGGTTCTCAATGTTCTGCAGAACTCAAACCACCACAGAGGCCCTATCAACACAATAAGGACACCTCTACAGAAATATTTTATTCCTTGCTGTTATAAACAACTCATGTTATGAAATGAAAGATATCAGAGAAGAAGAAAAAACAATTCTCAGGGGATTCAATTTCTTTGTCTTGGATAGGGAAATGCACTACAAGAGCAGAAGTTGTCAAGTGGCCAACTAATATTTGTATATTCTCCCCATTCTTTCTAGCTTCGGAAACTGGAATTCCTTAACTTTGAGAGACAAAAAACCCAATTAAAATGTCTCCACTTTTGGTACCCAGATTTTTTAACAAGGAACATAAAAAGCAGGGGTGCAAGGAACATTTTATACTTCTGTACTTTGGCACATTACAGATGTTTAAGATCAGTTATTAAGATTCAGTCTTGCCTTCTGTTTTTTATTTTATCACTAGCAAAAATTCTTTTAATGCCTTCTGCTAGTTTAATGACTTATTAAAACAATACCTTACCTTACCCCGTTCATGTAATACAAATTTAATTTTAAAGACACAAAAAATTGGCAGCAAGATTGAGAGGGATGTGTAGAATGCTTTAAATTGTATTTTATTTCTCCATTCTGACTTCCAGAAGGTGGTGTTTCATTAACCAAAACATAATGCAAATACAAACTTAGAGAGTTAGAAAGTCAAAAGTACAATAATTCACAAGGATCTGATTAATGAATAAATTAACTTTTGAAACCAGGTTTTCACAGCTTGCCAAAGTTACTAAATAACAATAAATGTACTACTTTTTGGGATGTAGCAAATGGCGTATTTTGAAATAGTCCTTCTTACTGTTGAAGGAAATGAGGTCATAAATGCACAGCACTCTACAGTCTTTTCACAAGCATCACTTTGTTTTCAGGTTTAGGTAATCATAACTCCACTTAACTTTTCATCGTTTTACTGTGCCAAAGCTTATGCCATGTAAAATCAAAAAAACAACCCAAAATACCTGAGTAGCTGAAGAAGGCACCACACCAGACATATAGAACACTTCGTCTTTAAAACATGAAAGAGGGGTTGTAATAAGATAATTCATAAAATCTGCAGCACAAAAATTAAATAAAGAGGAAAGTACTATGGATTGCCTCAAGCCAGAATCACCTAATAGCATTAAAAGAGAAAGGAATTACCATTAGAGTCTATGAGATACTCTAAGCACCCCTCAAGGGCCTGTACATGCTTCACTTGCTTTATGTGAAGCCTTGCATCCCTTAGAGTACAATTCTGTTAATCAGTTTTCAAGGTCACAGCTGAATGCAACAGGGACAGGCTGTGCATCTGTAGGAGATACTTATGTCTGGAAAAGTCACAGTTCTATTTATGTGAAAATGATCTGCAGTTATGCAGTATATAAGTCTTAACCTGCAAACACTCGTGTGATAAAAAAAAATACTCAAACCCATAAAACTGTTTGCTTAATCGAAGTCTAAAGGGTCAAGGTGAGAGAAGTGTCTTTTCAATTAAAATTAATTTAGCAGATACATGCATAAATGTGTCCCCACAAAACAATAATGACTATTTTGCCTGAAATTATGGATATATTTGAAGGGCAAAACAGAAAAAGGGCTATTGCTCAAAATCTCAATGATGAGGGTCTTTAAAATGCCTTTTTTTTTTTTTTTTCC
>VWYO01015184.1:336479-347599 GCA_013400275.1 Rhadina sibilatrix | reverse complement strand
TTTTGCTTGTTTTGGTATTTTACTTCAAAACCAAAATTAAATTACGAATGCATTGAACTGAATAAATGACTTTCTGAAGCTGTTTTATATTTATATAACCCGACTGAACCATATTGCAGTATCACTCTCACCACCTGCTTTCTGATCAGACATGCTCTAACACCTTTTGAAGCAGACATAGCAAAAGTGAATAAATATAACTTCTTTTGTCAGGAAATCCAATAAACTCCAGCAAGGTTGGAGAATCCATAGGGAGCAAAGGCATAGTCTTGCTCATGAGTGCAGTTCAAGATTGACACCAGCATTGTCAGCCTGTTTCCAAAGAGGTTGGCCAGATTCATAGAGGTGACATCTGAGTGCAGTCATCTTTCCTGCACTGGGTATAGCAGTAGGCTGGTCCTGGTTTTCTTGGCAGCTGTTTGGCTGACACTGCCTTTAGTGGTTACAGAGAACATACCTTATGGGAAGTGGTATGACTGTTCTCTTTGTTGCTTCAAACAAAACAAAAAGAAAAGAGTAATTTGTAAAATGCAAATGGAATTTGCATGCCAAAAGAGCACTGTCTGGTTCCTACTTTCACCAGAAATAGGGGGAGATTTGTCTCCTGTGTGAAGTGAAATAAGAACAGCATGGGAGGAAAACATTTATAAATGTAATGGACCTCAAATAACTGAAGGTTGCGTATAGAGAAGAAAGACAAAGAAAGGAACAAGTACATATACACAAGAATGTATATATGTGTATATATATGTATTATATAAAAATATGTATGAAAAATTAATCAAAATTCCATTTTACTTAGTAAACATGTAGGAGTACATACCCTTAAAGGGAAACAAAACTGAAAGTGACTCAGAGTAGGGTTTTGTAAAAGTTTGCTGTGGTAGAAAACCTCTGAAATCTCTGCACAGAAAAGCAACACTTCAGCTAACTCATGTATTCAGTAGAGTAGGTATCATTTTTCCCTTATCTTGCTATCCAGAAACACACATTTTCCCTACTATTTTACTCACTTTTCACTACCACTGAACTCTTTCAGGAGCATGTCCACAGTCACAGTCAATCTTTAGAGATCAGCTGTAAGACTTATATCCTTGGCAAGAGAAAGTTATGTCAGTGTAATTGGAGAAATACTAGGAAAAAAATTCAAACACTTTTGATGGACAAATGTACTTGTTTTTGTCCTGCTTACTGCATTTCAATGTACAGTGATATGGAATTACTTTAACATAAACTAATACAAACATGTCAAGTGAAAATACAAGTCTTAGCACAGGAGTTTTCAACAATTTAAAAAAAATGTGGTTTTATTGGTGTCATTTTTCTTGTAGTATTCTTACACTGATACGCCAGTGCAGTATCACTACTGTTTACAAACTTGTACTGGGAAAATTATTATTCCCTTATTTTTCAACCATTTTCAAATGTCTGCACACAGCTACCTTAACATGTCACAGATATTGACAGAACTTAACAGATTTTGATTGACTTTGATTATGATGTATTTCTTGTCATTTTCAAACCACACTACAAATCAGCATCTTTTTGCACCAAGTTCATAACAGTTATGTACTAACAATTCAACTTGACATTTGTCTATTTTCTATTATAGGATTGAATTTATTTTCTATGCCCCTGCCTTCACCCTGCCCTAGATTTTCCCTCTCTAAGGAGACTTGTGCTAGTAAGTTAGTTGATAAAGCACTTAGTGCATCACAGCACAATTTACACCAAAATTTTTACTATAATTTATCATTATAGAACAATTATATTGTTATTGTAATAATTTACTTTTCAAAATTGCTATGTTTTAAAGTAAACATATAGTTAAGTTTACTAAATGAATACTAATACTAAATACATTCAGCAGGAAGAAGAAGGAATTTCTCTGAAGATCTAAAAATTTAGAACCCTACTGGTTTCTCTTCCAGAACAAAATAAATAACAGACTCTTTCTGACTCAGACTGCCTTCAGAAACTGTTTTGTCTTCAGAAGCAACCTTTAACAACCTTCAGAGGCAATCCTTTATCCAAAGAATTAACAAGAGGGAAGAGAGCTATCAATGATCATGAATTCCTAAGTTAAAAAGCAAAAAAAGTAATTCTAATTATTAAATTCCATTACAGTTCCATCAAGACTGTAATGTACCAAGAGCTTTGTGTGCTCAGTGCAGACTGTCAATAGAAACTGAGTGAAATATTTTCCTTACACTGTTGTCAGTCAGTACACTGCTATGACAATTCATTCTACACTGCGGTTTAGAGAGAAACATAGCAGTAGGTGTCCCTATTTATTATATGCACACAAAGGAACATATTTCTCCAACATATTCCTCTATCACTTCCTTGTTTTCCTAAAATTTCGTACCCATATGCCCCTGGATGTGATACACATTAAAAATATGATTACACAATTTGAGAGTAGTACCTTGCCCCAGACATCTACTGATGTCTGTGTGTATACACTTGCCATCAGATTCCATCAAAACTTTTATTTGAATTACACATTTCTGGTAACAGAAACCTGATAACTGAATTCTGAAATCTGGTAACAATTCCTATGGAGCTATTTGACTGAGGAACTGAATGGCTCTCCAAGGCATTACCCAGGACAACAGACACTGTTCTGTATTAGATCATTAAGTGACTCTATGAAGTATCAAGTAACATTTCATAAAGTTCTCTACATATTATGACAGGTTCTCTGTCTTATGAATAGTCCTTCACGTACTTGATTTCAGAAATTATGTCCTGGTACATTTTACCGGTATCACTATTTTCAAATTTTCCTAAGTTCCTGTAAATGAAATTATTTTGTGGTGTGCATATTTAGGCTTTTGCTGATGGGCAGCTTCATTCTTTCTTGGATATTTTCACTCTTGTTTCTCAATGCTGTAAAAGCCAACCACGTTTTTCACAAACATTTTCCCTTCCTTCCCTTACTGAAGAGCAAGATGAGCCAAACCACTGCCTGCTCAGCAGAGAGCAATACCTGAAGTTCCTCCCCAAACCATTCCCTTGATGCCTCAGTTGAGGCCTGAAAGGAACATCTCTGCAATTTGTTCACCCTGTTCCTTCAGACCTCAGGTTTCTGCTGAAAGGATGAGGTTAGTTAATTAGTATCAGCTGTGATGGTGCCTTTGCAATATAGGTACCTCTCCAAAGACAAACAGATAGTGACCCTCAATAACAGTTCTCATAGGACACTACACCGCTATCAGATGGTGGAAATATTCAGCTATTACTAATCTTGCCTGAAGCAAAACTAACCAGAGATGAAAAGGTTTTGTCTTTTTGTGTTAAAGAATGCATTTTAAAAAGAAAGAAAAGAAAGTCCCAGACACCTGAACCTGCAAACATCTCTGTGAGAAAAGGCATGCTGTGGGCTTTTAAGTTCCAGAAGAGCCTCTTTGAACAATGTTTTAAAAACATTTGCTACTCTGCTTTTCTTGGACATTGCAAGTAAATTCTAACTTTAACATTTAAATTTACAATACTTGAACAAAATTACATTCATTAGTTATAATTTTTCATTAATTATATGCAAGTATTCATACTTAGGTTTCCTCAGAATATTTTGGAAATGAGGTTCATGAAATCTTGGATATGTTACACTTGGACACTTGACACACTAAAACTACTGATTCATCCAAAACCATTTAAACTTTAAAGTCTTTGTGTCTTGCAACATGAATAAAATACTTAAGTGAAGAAATGTACAAAAACAGCTCACTGTATTAATCATGCCATAAATTAGAATAGCAGAGAGCATACAGCATAAAGTAAAGAGCCTATTGGCAATATTCTGGAATCTGCAGGCTACAGGTGAAATGTCAAATGCAAAATGAAATTTATGACATTTATTTTATCCCACATGTATTGGGAATGCACATTATTGAAATAAATTCAAATCAGAAATGGAATTCACTTCTGACATAAAAATTCTCACTCATGGCTGTTTCAAACACTCAGACATATCACACACCACTACAAACAGGTAAGAAAATGTAAAAAGAAAAAAAATAAATATCAGCAGGCAGTCAATACATTCCTTTCCATTTGTCCTTTCTGTCAACTGTACACTAACATATATTCCAAGCAAAGGAATAACATAGGAAAAAACCACCACGTCATAAAGAAAGAAATGCAGGCAGGCATTCTCCCAGATGAAGAGAAATTCATGCTTTATGTCCAGCACAGGAGGTGAGTGAGGTTGTATAAAATCCTCCTCACTTGTCCCCTTCTGGCAAAGGATATGGGCAGTGTGATAGTGCAATAGCTTTGCCAACACACTCTTCTGTTCCCAGATGTGTTGAAGCTGGAAGCTGCCTCACTGAGATGCAGCTGCAGTGCAGATCTTAACAGATTCAGAGGCAGAGCAGTAAGAACTGCACTGCTGTCCTGTCATTGCCGTAGGGGCTGCTGCATTTTAGTGATTATAATTCAAGAGAAAGATTGAGGCAACCGAATTTCATGCACAAGGCACATCTTCCAGTGGCCCATGGTACAAGTCTTTGAGTTTGAAATCCACAGCGTGCACCCTCAGAGGAAATGAAGGTCATTTATTGGCATTATCAGACTTGGTTCACATTTCAAAAGATCACCAGAATTCTCGAAAAAAGGTTTTCTCTGCATGGTTTTGCTTGAGCAGAACTCAAATATTATAGCTGTAACAAGAGTATTCTATAAGTTACCTTACTGGGGAAAAGGAAAAAAAAAGCTCTAAATCAATTAGTAACAGTTCTTAGTTTTATATCTAATTTCCTGCTTTAAATAAGTGATTCTTAAGAAATCTCATTAATTTAAGGAACATTAGGGAATAAAGCAGTAGACATTGTCCCTGATGGTCATAGTGCTTAGACAAAGTAGATTTAATTCTTAGCACAATCTTTTTCCACTCCTCTTTGAACTACTCAAGGTATATAAAGACAACAGAATTTAACAGAGATTTGGAGCAGAGACCATATTATTAAGACAAGTCACAGAGAGGGAAAAAGTGCTTCAAAAAAGAATAGCTAAATATAGATTTAATAACTTGCTTGGATTATAATGGCCCAAGGGGTAAATTTAGGATCTTATGTCCCAGAAGCAAAGAGAAATAGCAATTATAAATCTAGAATAAGATCTATTTACTCTTCTGAAAACATCACATGGGTAATGTCTTTTAATGGATATAGTCTGCATTTTCATCTCAGAAAACAACAGAAGGTCTCTGGTAAAACTCTCTTCAAATAACAGCAAAATTGACCTGAATCAAATCAGCTTCTTCACTAAGAAAATGTTAACAGTTCTCAAACAAATCACACAATATTTTTAGTCACAAGTCACTTACAAGAATCATTAAGTCCAACCAATTGAGCTAATTGGTGCCTCTCTATCAAAACCTGAATTTTGCAAATAATCTCTTCAGCTGTAGCAGGGGATTGAAATAATCAACTAAAGATTCTGGAATTATTTGTAATGTAAAGGTTTTGGATACCATGGCTGACCTGTTACCTCACCTATTTCTTGTCACAGCTACTGCTATATTCCTCCTCTGATATTCTTTCCCCTTTTTTTTTTTTTTTTTTGAAAACCAGACTGCATTAATACCATACATCTTTTACAAGAAGAAAGAAAGACAAGGCAAATTATTTCAGATATCTCTAAACAATATTTAAACTGTAATTGAAGAAATATTTTACTTCAAAGCAATGTACAATATTAACGCAAAACACAGTACAACATGAAGGTCAATAAGGAACATGGCACACCTATATCAACAATAACATCATAAAGATCAAAATACAAAATATGAAATTAGAAAACCCCTTATCTCCATAATAAACTTGGGGAGATGGTTGTCTTTTGGTATATAAAATCCACAGGTAAAAGCCACAACAGAAAATCATTCACATACATATTTATTGAGAAGCAAAGGATTCTATCCCTTACCAATTTAGGAACACTATCCCATAAAACAATCCCAAAAAACCCCAACAACTCATCTGTCCCAATTCTGACTCTACAGCAGAGGAAATGAGCAAGAAGGAGTGATAGGAGAATGTCAAAAACTGCTGCTGGAGGGAAAAAACTTCTAACATGCACTTTGACTTCAGAAAAAAAAAAAAAAAAGACTGAAAAAGATGGCTGATTTACAGCTAGTGAGAAGCTTAGCAGGGCTAAAGTAATTCCACACAAACCAGATGAACACACTGTTATTCCCAATAACATGCACCCATCCATTCTTTATTGTCTGAAAGAGGAGAGAGAGCTGCCCATTTCCAACAGGACTTCCTATAGTACATTCACTGTTTTTCCCTCTCAGTACTGACCTTCTCCACTACTCTCCTGCCCGTGGAATCTAATGTGATCACAGTCTGAATTGATTTGCCTGAAAAGAACTATGACAAAGACATTACACCTCACCCTTGAAGAGTAACTAGCACATCACTACTATCACCACTAATAGAAGTTCTCCCTTCCAACTCTAGTGTTAGAAAGTTCAAAGAGCAGAAAAACATATAAAAAGATTCCATTGTTTAAACAAAGCAAAACATTTATTTGAGCAAGACTATGAGGCAGGGATTTATTAGGTTAAAAAATAATCAGATAACACAACACCAAATACTTCTCTTTCTGGAGAATTCTTTCTGCCTATTAAGTGACAGTATGTCCTATATATCTTTTACACTTATTTGTATCTGCTGAAAGCTAAAAATAATGGTGCCTTTAGGAATTGTACCCTACCGAGTTTGTGAAAGATGACGTGAGGCATTTCTGTTCTACACATTTTATTTTTACACTGCTTAAAACTGCTGTTATTCCTGAGCCTGATTTATGGGTACCCTGGGGTACTCCTAGCCCCTTTTGATGTTTTCTCTATTGGAAACAGTTGACAAAAGCAGATCTTCCCTCGAGGATTGCACAGTTTTAGTATTTGTTTCAACTTCCAGCCATTTGCTCAACCTATTAAAGCTTCTTCAAAGACATAGAATAGCAACCCATCACCTTGAATGCTACAGAAAAAAAAATGCATAAAGGCTGCCAATTCACACTAACTCTGCTGTAGATAAGAATGCATTGGAAGGCATTACACTACATGGAATACTGCCTATGGATTTAGCATAGCCCTACAATGGTGTTTGGCTTTCAACTATTTCACTCCAGCGGTCAGACCTGCATGAAAATATTTATATAAAACCTAAACCTAAGCCAAACTAAGTGTATCTAATGTACACAAGAATAAAAACTGGCAATAGACTAACATTAGTTCCACTTTGGATTTTTTCTATGTAGCAGAGTACACAACTGCTTTGTGTAAGATTTTTAGGAGCTTTGCAAACCTTGCTAAAACCATACAAATGCTGTGCCAAGAATTTGGAGTTTAATTACTCTGCCTGTGGTGGACTAACTGTCAATGATAAATCAATGGAAACACCTAGAGATATGGTGTATGTTGCTTCAAACAAAAATATTTAGGAAAAATGCAAATAGTACCTCATTGTCATCTTTTCCTGTTTGGTGTCTTGTTGGTTTGGGGTTTTTTTTCAGAAAAAAAAGGAAGAAAAATCTACTTTGAAGAACAGACACAAATTTCTTATTTTATTACAGCGAAGCTAATACAAAGTAATAGCTAATGTACCGAATACAGTTAATCCTCTTTTTCACATGAATGCTGCAGAAGGATGAAGGTAGGTTTCACAAAATACTCTAAACTGCAAAGTGCCCTAAGTGCTACTTTTCAACTGCATAAGAGTATTAGAAAGTAATTTCCAGTACAATCACCTAAATATTTTCCTGAAGTAAAAAGATTACGGCTATATATGTAATTTCTTGGAATTACACACAAATATTACAAGAATGTTAGGCTGGAGAAAGGAATTAGAAACTCAAAAAAAAAAAAAAAAACCAAAAAACAACAGAACTAAGTGGAGATTTTTTTAAGTAGCCCAAGATTTTATAATGACCTTTGCATAACTGATAAATGTTTTCATTGATCTTGCTCTTTCTGATGGTGAAAACTTACATTTGAACATCCTTGCAACTGGTAAAAGACAAAACCAGAAATTAAACCAATTTCTTGCACACCTATAATTGGAAAATTATTTCATTGACCCAAAGTTACATGTGAAATTCTATTTCAACAACTTGCAGGATTTGGCATACAAAAATAAAATAGTAAAATAGTATCTTGGGTTTTAGTATTACCTACAAATGTCTAATATTATGCACAAGCGTATGGGAGGCTTTTATGGATTTAAAAAAAATCTAAATTCTAAAAGATAATCAGAATTTAATGTATGGCTACATTCTCAAAAATTTAGAGTTATCATAGAAATGTGTATCAATATTTTGACAGGATGAGGCAGAAAAATTTCTTATATTTTGCTTCTTTCAATGTTACCCAGAACGGGGATTTCTTACAAGTTTTTTTTTTGTTGTTTTTTTGGTTTTTGTTTTTGTTTTTTTTTTATGATTGTTTTTTTTTTTTTTTTTGCTTGTTTTGTTTTTGTTTTTTTTTTATGATTGTTTTTTTTTTTTTTTTTGCTTGTTTTGTTTTTGTTTTTTTTTTATGATTGTTTTTTTTTTTTTTTTTTCTTTAATTGAGAACTCAATTAAAAACAGTAAATTCTCTGGAAAATACAACTTTTCCTGCAGTCCAGAAATATACTTAGAATTCTTGTGAACCCTGTGGACACTGGTCCACGAGACAGGTAGTGTTTATCCCAAAAAGCTCAGCTATGCAGCAAGTTTTACCCCTTTGTTGCACTTCATGTAGTCCAGTGAGCTCTTCTGAAACTTCCTGGGCCCCACACAGGAAATATTTGGACATGAATAATCCTTTTCCATTCCATTCCATTCCATTCCATTCCATTCCATTCCATTCCATTCCATTCCATCCTACTGCTAGGATAAAAAGTTTACTTTCACTGCAGCTCTGCAATGGTTGGGGGTTTTAGCTCCACAACTAACCCAAGGTGGCTATGGCAAGCTCTGAGCAGGACATTTGTCAGTCATTTCCATCTGGCTTGGAACTGGGAATCAGCTCTTGGCCCTCTTGTATTTAGCAGTACAGGCGTGCCCTGGGGTCTGCACTTCAGTAAGCTAAATCATTATCTTGCCCAGGGAATTTTTAGAAGGGGCAGGAGAACCAACCACTTTTGAGTAGCTGAGTCTGCAGCCTTGCTGCAAAATACCAATGTCTGATATTTGGTCTTCATTTAATCCATACCTAGGAGCCAGTTCTGTAAATACAGCACAAAGGATCCTTCCAAAACCAGCTCTTTCCAGAAGACACACCATATGAATCAGTACAGAGTTCAAGCGTCCTTTCCAATTTCACCCTTCTGACCAACAACTATCATTTCACAATTCTCTTCACACTTTCATGTAAAATATCTCCTAATCAGTAGAAAAAAGTGTTTCAGGTAATTCTTCACTACAGTGGTAGCTGTCTGTTTCGGGCAATTGGTTTTTAATCCATGCATTTGCAAGTAATGGATATTCTTGAATGTATGTGCCCAAATGCCACATGCAAAGATGGATTACAGTATTTCAAACTACAATAAACACAAACATGAGAACAGATGCATTTTACTTTGATTTATAGAACAAACACCAAGAAGTTAATTTCTTCGGGAACAGTCTGTCCCCCTCAAAAATCCAGCTCTTTCTCTGGCTCTTGAATACATATTAGCAGAAAATAGCTATACATTTATGCCACTATCTTGAGCTCTCGTCTTTACTTAGAACCTAAGTAGTCAGATTTTCACCTGCAACACGACTAATGTACAAAAATATAAACTGCAATTTTACCAGCAAAACAAATAACACACCTAAAAATATGACCCATTTTTCACCATGTTACCAGGGGAAAAAAAAACAGCCTTTAAAAAGGAAAAGGAACAAAGAAAAAGAGGCTCTTTGGAAGTGTTAAGTAGTATGAAGCACTGAGACTGTACATCTCTGACAATTTTTGTTGTACTTACCTAATATCTGTGCATGTTATACATGTGATACAGCGGCTGTTTGTTGTAATGAGGTTCAAAGCCACAGATGTTTCACTGTCAGCCGTTGGGTGTGCTCCACATTTAAAGTAAAACTCCTGAAATATTGAAGGAGAGATAAAGAGAAGGTTACATACCTGCTGCTCATGTCCTTCCTTTATCTTTGGGTAACTGACATTTGAGAGAACAGACAAATCACCACTGCCAGCAGCAAACGAGGACAATCATCAGGAAAGGTTTACAAGGGATTCCTTGCAAAAATACCAGTCTAGGTGTGCGTTTTGTTCAGCCCCTTTCCCAGCAAAGAAGATATCACATTCTGTGATCTTCTGGATTTATTAAAAAAAAAAATCACTTAATCTATACTTTCCCTAAGTATAGTCAGCAAAGGCAAAATACTAACCAATTTCAATATGCATTAATATTGCCACTATCTTTTCTTGTTACAGATATTACCATTTTCTGAACTCTACAACATAGAATTTTAGCTCTAAAATAGTGAAGTCTAGCCTTGCTTTTTGATGTTGGAATTCTTCAAGATACAGTTCTACCATCCTAATAAAGGAAAGCTCTACTTCTCTTGCACTCCACATTACATTTCCAGGTATACAGTGTTTGAAACAAGTTGCATTAGCCTCTTAAACTGCCTTCATTAGCATAATACTTTACACACAAATGTGTGTTTTGTTCTCTTTTCCACTGCACCCCAGGGAAGGCCATATGAAGCACACTATTCTTTGATAAGATTTTGTTACAAGAAATTGTTCTAAGTGTCCAAATCACTCTAAGCATACGTAAATAAGAGCAGCCAGAAGACACTTGCTTTACAATAGGAGCTGCAGATTAAAGCTTGTAATTTCTTTGTTGCTATGAGACCTTCTTTCCAGTAACAAACTGTGGAGGTTTGTAATGAAAACAAGGTATAAATGAAATGTGAATTGGAACGTAAGGCTATAAAAACATCAGAAGAAAGGATAAGAAGGCATAAAAGAATGACAATTGTTGACAACATCAAGGTACTAACATTACAAGTTATTCTCAAGAAACCTGGCCTAGGTAAAAAAAAAAAAAAAAAAAAAAAAAAAAAAAAAAAAAAAAAAAAAAAAAAAAAAAATTTAAAAAAAAAAAAAG
>VWYO01015184.1:321966-336447 GCA_013400275.1 Rhadina sibilatrix | reverse complement strand
AAAAAAAAAAAAAAAAGAAAGAAAGACTGAATAAATCAGCAGCATTTCCTAATGACTCTTGAAGGCAGGACAGGATGAAGGAAATAAAATTACAGCTACTGTCAACTTTTTTAGGGTGAAAAAGTCACATCCAGGCCTCAGCATCAGGAACAATCCAAAAGCCATGAAAAAGATATGCTAGGTGTTAGCTAGTGCCACTCCCACTTCTTGCCTAGACAATGTGGACACATACTGCAGCACTCATTAATAAAAGAGAATGTGTGGATGAATGAGAATGAAAAAAATCAGGTTTTTGGTACAAAATCCCCTTTCCCTCTCTACAATTTGGCACAATTTCCTGCAATACTGTACTAAAAGCAGTCCAGATAGACTCTTACTTTCTCAGTGCCTACAGCCTGTCAGTAGGGAGTTCTCTGTCTGCAAAGCAGCTGTCATTTATTATTTTGTTTTTTTTTCCCTCAGTGGTGATGACCATTTAGCTATACTGTGTATTTCTACAAAAAACAAATACAGTACTATGCAGTGCTGTGCCACTCTAAGGTAGAATCTGGTAACTGGGATATGAGAAGTATTAATGTAACCTTCCTCCTGGGTTAGTCCCTCCTGTTTGCCACATAAGTGCTGATATATGCAACAGATTCACCAATATATTCATACCCAGCAGTAAGTGAAGGGCATGAATGTCTGAAGCATGTCTTAGTAGCAGTTTTAGAGAGCTTTAGAGAGCTCTGTGGCAAGAGTACAGTTTAAAGGCAAGCATTTTTTTAAAAGTAATTGTTCACAAGAGTTTTGAAATACTCACCTGCATATGTTTCTATGCAAGTAAATTATCTTTGTGTCCTATTTCATGACATCAGAAAGTAGTCTCAGGGAAGAAAATATGCTTAAAGTCGGACAAGACCTCAGACTTTTCAAGTTTTTGCTCTTGTTCAAGACACAGATATACACACAACTCTTAAATATCAGTGTAACTTGAAGCATTTCAGTTTCAAATAAGTCAATGGAGCTACACATTCATCCAGAATACACGATAACCTTACACAATCTGTAACTTCAATTTATTTTCAACCTTTAAAAAATGTATCCATTGATCTTTGCATTATTTGCTAATAGGTTTTGGAGCTTAAATTTCTTTGCCCTTTAATTTGAATTTATTTTGTTTGAATTAAATGTTAATAAGGATTTATTTCAGCGCAGAAGATATATATTTCTTTGCGTCAGTACATCTTGTTCATATGACTAAAAGAATATTGACAAATCACAATTCCAGAACAGGTAAACTATGGGCAAGGAAACAAACAAAATTTTTTTGATAAAAGTACTTACTCATTATAATAAAAACTTATTTGGATCAAAAACAAAAAGTAATAAGGGCATTAAGCTCTGAACCAATTGAAATAGGTTTAGATCTCTTTTTGACCCAAATGAGCATCTGTTTGGTGATTCTAATTGCTTTTGATAATACCTCATGATGGTTCTTGTCAAAAAAGGTATTTAATGAAGAAGGTAAATAAAACTATGAAATTCTTCTTCCATGGAAAGACAGACAAAAAGGGAAAAATAGTCAAGAGCCTTGTGCTACAGTCCTAAAATACTTCTGCTATATCATTAAGAAAATTACTTCTCAATATTTCTGTTTATCAGCCCAAACACTGCTTTAAGAAAACTCCTCTAATTAAATTTATGATGTGCTTCAGTGTTGCTGGATTGAGAATATTATGGAATGTGAAAACACTGTTTAATATAACAAAAGAAAATCTTGCCACTTTCCAAAGCTAGCCATTGAAAGACTCCCTGCTTGACTAAACTGCAATTAAAGAAATAGTAAATCTTAATATTAAATACAAATTGAACAGAGGGTTCATTAAAAATACAGGAAAAATCCCTCAAGTATTTTTTCAGAAGAAATCATAAAGATTAAAGAATAAAAGAATTATTCACAACAGACATGTTGAGACTAGCAGTATACCCTTGGAAAATCAAACAGTATTAACCCACACAAAGCACAGTTCTACACAATCAATGCAATAGTCTGTCTCTGGAGGTCTGAGACCTCAGTGCTGTGCTGGGAGTTCAGAAGTACAGGGAAATATGGGAACCAAAAATGCAATATGCTGAGTGCCTGGCAGTTCTGCAGGAGTGTGGACTTCATTTCCACATTTTTTGATTTTTTTTTCCTGCAGTAATACACATGCCATCTGTTTAAAAGCTTTTAAAAGTCATGAAACCAATTAAGTTTCCAGCTGCATATAAAAGTTTATGTTGCCATGTTTTGCACATTGCATAAATACACAGTCCACAAGAATGTACTTGTTCAATCTACTACATTTTCCAGAGACTTAACAGTTTTTTCTGCCAGGGCATATACCTATGAAGTTATCACTACAGATAGCCATTAGCACAAGTTGCTTCTCAATTGCTTCCAGCGAAATGTAAGAGGGAGGAGTGCAGCCACTTCTCACTCTTCAGCCTTACATTTCACCAGGCATATAAATGTAGCTACTCTTTTATTTATTCTTTCACCCAGTGTATGGAAGCCTAAGGAGAGAAATTTGCTCGATTTTTTTAATCCAAATAATTTATGTTTCCATGTTAAACTCTGAAAAGGTGTAGAGACCTAGGAGCCAGCCAATTTAAGATCAACATTCTCAATTAGCCTCGAACTGTAAAATTCATACAAGCAGTAGTTACTTCCAAAGGTTGATATCAAAATGTCTCTAAACTTATGCTATATGAGACAGTACTTTCACAATGTTGACTTTATAATTAAAAAAACCCAAACCTTACAGAATAACACAGAAGGAATGAGCAAAAATTCATGCAGTCTACATCAGTATCTGACTACTTCTAAAATATTTTAAAGGAGAAGAAACCCCATTATTCCACTTTTCTGCACATGTGTTTTTAGGTACAAAAAACTTTCTGATGATTCTAAGTATTGCTGTTCAGCAATGAGTAAGGATGTCAAGGAATTACTGCAGAAGCAGAGCCAAAATTTAGTGCTTTTCTTAGTTCTAAAAGTGAGTAGTTTTATGGTCACCTTCTACTGCAGTGAATACCTTTAGATCATTTTCTTGCCTAAAGGCATAGGTCCCATGAAATCGTGAACATTCTATTTAACACTATAAATGTCTTCCTTTTGGCAGTGTATCTGATAGATTGTTATTCAGAGAAGTGAGCAGGCATCACTCTTACATACTCTGTCATATTCTTCACTCCTGTAATCACTTTTGTGTCACACAATATCATAAAAAGTGCACGAGGGAAGAAAAGGTTCAAAGATACATTGTCAATGTTAGCTACTTTTTATGAAACTCAAGAAGAAAATGCTCAAATTTTTCAACCCCCCCCAGATCTTCTTTGATATTTTACTAAAAGTATCTCTCTGTAAACGCTGTCTTTTCCAACAAACCAGGGGCTTACATACCCCTAACTGCTGATGATAACTGAACTGTCTTCTATATGGTCAAGTAACCAACATAAGATCAAAGTCTCACACAAACCATCAGGGGGAAGGCAGTCTAAAAAAGGCTAGAAGAAATTTTACCCTTTTGATATATGTTCTCAAGTCCAGTTTATTACACTGTCAGAAAAAAACCCCACTAGTCTTTGCTAAGTACCACCAAGATAGCCTGAACCTTGGCTGGTGTACAACTTATAAAAATACACATTCCTCCCCTTGCTTCTCATTCTGTGCTAAGTTAGATAAACTAAGGGAACTCAGGCAGATTTCTTATTCCCAGTTCTTAATAAGCAACAAAAGAACATGAGAGCCTATTGGTATCTTTCTCCTCAATTGTCCACACATGTTTATTTAGGATTGATGGGAATTTGATAAATATATTTTACATCCACTGAAGGTGTGGTTTTATTTTTTTAAAATTATCAATAAACTTAGATCCCATTTCAACTACATAATCATAATTATCCCCATGAAAGAGAGAAAACTTCAATGCTATTGTGGCACACCCCCATGATAATGATTCATCTGTTTTTGAAACTGAAAAATTTAATAGATATTCAGTGGATCCGGGGACAGATTGAAGGAGACTCACTTCAGAACAGCTGTGGAATCAAATATTTCTTCTGGGATGTTCTGGAAAAGACTGAGCTACTCTGTGCAGAGACATTTACAGGTTCCCACATCCCAGAGCTACAGGCAGTAGTTCTCCAAGCCATAGAAATACCTTTGTGACAAAAAAAACCCCAAATCTAAAACATCACTGTTCACATATGAAACAGACACTGCTTTTAAAATTACATAAGTAAAAAGAACCAGAACTAAACTGGTTAACTACTGTGAGGAAGGCTGTAGAGCCAAAGAGCAATTCTTAAGTATTTAAGTCCTAAACAACTTTGTGATAGACTTGTGAATGCATTATGTACACAAGACTGCTCCACTTTCTTCTGTGAGCAAACAGTATTTTGATTATCTCTGGTTACTGGAAGGTATCTTGCTCAAAATACTGGCAGTTCCCCCATGCACCTCACCAAATAATACCAAGAACCTCCAATCAGGTACTGAGCATGCTAAGCATCACCTGGTACCATTTATTTGGTGACTGCTACCCTGCATGGCTTGGCTTTGCTAAGCAAACACCAAGACCTAAACAGCTGTTAAGATCAAAGGGAGAAAGTTATGACCCAAATATCAAATATTTGCAATAGAGTTGGGTTTGTGGCAAAAAACTATATAAATAAAGCAAACACATTCATATAATTACCTACATTTTAAACAAGCCAATTCTTCTGTCTCCTCTACATTTGGAATTCATCTGGAACTCTTATTATAATACTTGTAGACAAGAAGTTAACCTTAGGCTCTGCTCTGTCATCAGTGCTATTTCCTTTTAAGATGCTCTCCACTCAAGAATATTTTTCTCTTGAGATTCCAATCAAAATCAAACCTTTTCTCTGTGGATTTCCTATGATTCTTGAACTTGATGCTTGATACCATTGATGTAAACATTATTCCTGAGGGCAGCTGACTTCCCTAAACTGAAAAATGCAGCTTCCTCTGGGCACAGCTAAGTGGATCCCCTCCTAGGCAAACAAGGGATAAATACAGCTCTCATGCCTCAGTGGCTAAGGACAAATAAAGTTAACTCATTTTAAAGGGAAAAGATTTATGCATAGTATTAAATCAGCATTTAAACCAAATCAGGTAGGTCCTTAAGTCTGTTTCAATGTTAAAAGAATTACATGAATTGATCACTACAAGCAGTATAATAATGCATGTGATTAATTGCTAGCTTTCTATTAAGATTTAGCAGAAAAATATTCAAGGTTATTAAGTGATAGTGGATTTGAAGTTCCTTAGCATAGATTTTAGGAATACTTCAATCCAGTTATTAAATATGTTGCTCACTTTTATCATTTACATACTAAAATTAATACAAATCTCTAAAAAGCATAATCATTGCACTCAGACAACATTTCTTCACCATAAAAAAAAACCCACAAACTTAAAGCAATTTTTCCTGTTAGAAAGAGAAGACCCTGTGAAAAACTGAATACCTAATCTTAGACATAAACATTCAGAATGGAATCAGAAAAATCTGCAAGAAAGAAAAGACAAGCATGCCACCAATAATAGCATACTTTACATACATTTCTACAGAAATTTCCCCATCCCTTCCACTTTCAAATTCACAGAATCCCTGTTGCTGAACATGCCAGACATGGCAATTCACAGACACTGTCAAAAGTGTGGACTTCAACAAAAATGCCTTTATGGAACTCAAGGAGAAAATCTGATGTTCCAAGAGAGATCAAATATTATAGGATAAGCCTTGCTAATAAACTGCTGATAACTAAGCTGACCTCAAAGATAAGTTGAAAAATCTTCTGATGCAAAGAAACCAACAAAGTGCTAATGTATTAAATTTAAATGTCTGTAAGTACTATATACTTATTTGGCA
Source organism: Rhadina sibilatrix (assembly GCA_013400275.1). Classification (NCBI taxonomy): domain Eukaryota; kingdom Metazoa; phylum Chordata; class Aves; order Passeriformes; family Phylloscopidae; genus Rhadina; species Rhadina sibilatrix. The sequence continues at coordinate 330,526 of VWYO01015184.1, read as the reverse complement.
AGAGACAAAAGCAGCATAAAAATGTAGAAAAAACATGAGCATCTCTCTAATATCTGCTTTCTGACCTAACCCCTTTGCCCTTCTCAAAATGCCTCTGGCTAAGAAGATCTGCTACTCATAATAAAAGCTCTCCAGGATGAGTATCTTTTGTCAACTCTTTGCTCGGACTTGGTCTTGGTGAAAACATCAATTTTGACTTGTTTGACTTGTTTGAAAGATGGAGGGAGTGAACTTTTCAAATAATTATTACATTTTTGAGATGAGTAGCATTCAGAGCTATCCTCTGTGTTTTTTCAGACTTTCTCTTCTTTTCAACTATAACACTTGCAATCTAAATGTGTCCAAATGACTAAAAGATACACATTTCAGAGAAAGAAGTGTCAGTATCTCTTAGAACATCTCCTTTTAATTCTTGGTTGACTTTAATTAAATTAATATAAGAAAAGCATTAAAAATACACAGCTCCACTTCTTTGTCTCAGAATTTAACATATTCACTGTGCCTTTTATTCAGTTGAGAATATCAAAAACAATTTGTTGCATAATAATTATTTAAACAGAAAGCCTTTGATATGGAAAGCATTTAAGTGTAGCAGGATTATGGGACAGGAAACAGACATACTACTCATGAATCTTTACAAGACCTAGTGTTTTAGTTCTGACCAAGTCACTTAAAGCCAAGGTTTAGGAATATAAAAATGTATCTAAAACTGATCATAAATCATTTTCATGAGACATTATTAGGGATGGGAAATAGTAATAGACTATTGTCGTCATACGCAGATCCCACTTTTAGCCACATTCTTTTAAAAAATGAACAAAATCAAGCAAAAAAATCTGTTTATATATTTATTCCATTTGCCAAGGAAAAAGATTTCTAGCTTTCATTTTCCACAATTCATTGGAAGAAGAGAGGTATTGTTCAAAATTTTTTAACAGGACAGCTATAGTACTATTCAGTTTTATTCAGACATTTGATGTGATATAACCAAGATTATTGATGATTGAAAAAAAGCTTGCCTATCTATTGTCCACACTAAAATCCTCTGAAGTGATTGATTTGTTTTAAAATCTAAATGGAGCACAAAGATATATTTAAGATTCAATTACCTGTACAAGTTTATGATGATACCTGGTCTCTGAATAGGACATTAAACTATAGTTTTCTAGGAATTTTCTGTATAAGGGTAGCAATAAGAAATATAGTACCTATCATGCAATTTTCTTTTCATGTCTGCTAGAAACAACACAGTGGAAAAATAGAACACAAGTGCCTTGGGAATCCCTTAGCTGCTGCTGCCCACACAATACTACTTCAACCACGCAGGAAAGTACTCTGTGGGAAAGTGACTTTTCACATTTTTAACAGCAACAGTTCTCATTTGCTTTGCTCATCTGAAGTCAAATACACAACACACTTGCTTCATTTCTCTGCAAGCGGTGCCTCAAACTCAAAAAATTCTGTCACTAATTCTGTTGTCATTCCTTCAGGTAGCAGTATTTCCATGGCACAAATGCAGAATAACCCAGTTCTTCTATCACCCATTCTCTCAAAGTATAGACAAAGAAATGAAGGCTGTAAGGCATTGTGTGTCCTTATAATTGATCTTTGCCTGGAATGTTAACTTGTAGTGGAATCAAAGACCCTATAGACAGCTAATCTCCAAAAATGCCTAACTAATAGGTCACAGGTAAACGTGACCTATTTATATGCCTGTGGCATTTAAAAATACAGTAAGATAGTTTAAGTAAAAAACTTTTCAATCAGAACAGCCATGCTTTCATATAAAATCATATGAAACCTTTACACTTTCCTTCTGCTGAAAGAATGCAAACTCTCCCTCTTTCCTTCTCTTTTCCTAACTTTTTTTCATCAATACATCCATCCAATACAGTCTCTGATCAAAACTAACTTTTGGGCTGAACTAAGACTGCAGGTAACAGGATGATTAAATTACCTAGCCCAGACTCCAGAGCCCAACCCAAATTGTGCTGCTGAATTTGTTCACCAGCACGTATGAAACAGACTCTTTTGGAAAAATTCCTTTGAATTACTTGAGCCACAGAAAATGCCTCAGTTTCAGAGTAGCTTCTTACAACATATTATAATCATCGTATCCTAAACACTAGTGCTGATTCTTAGGACTAAAATTTTCCCATCAGCCCCTTTTAGAATTCAACTGTCTAAAATTATTATCAAGTGTGTTTCCTGTAGAGAATAAACCCTTTTACCTTGAGGTTAATGTCCTCTGCAAATCAGATTTGAATTTTTATGTGAACAGAAGCCAAGAAAAGAGATCAAGGAAAGAGGAAACTAAAATACTACATGATGGTGGATCCTCAGGCTGTGCCTCTTGTAGCACAAAAAGTTGCTTGCCATTATAGGTTTCAGTGATTTGTTTATCTTCCAACCATGTTAGCAAGCACTTAGGATAAAGACAGCGATCAAAGCTTCGAAATAACTAGAAGAAAAGAATCTTCAAGAGTACAAGAAACAGGACTCCTATACTTGAACTATAAATATTGCACAGGTGACATTCAATTGCAAGGTGTCTCAAAGAAGATTCAGTAGCCCACAGTGTTAACAAATTACAATGCCTAAGTAAACTACATAATTTCTTTAACTGACTGTTACTTTTTCTTGAGTATTCTATGTGACAGGAGTAATTCCATAGTCTATACTGTTAATACTGATGTTTTTTCTGCAACACATGCAGTACATTTCCATCCATCTGATTCTGTCACAACTGAAACATTTAAGTTTTGTCAATGCCTTGAGATCAAAGGAACTGGGCAGGTTCAAAGCTTAAAAAAAGGTATTTTTAACCCAATAGGCATTTAAAAAATGACTGTTATTTTTGGGTTTAGATTTCCAGCCTTTAACTAATATCACCTATGTCCTACAGCCTCACATCCATTCATTAACCATATAGATGATCTACAAGTCCCTAACACAGCTGAAAGACAGTACTAAGACACCTTTCATTTAGCACTATGGCTGCCTCAGGGGGAGCATCAGTATTTATGTGATGACACTGGGCAGACAGAATTAGGCTGTAATACTACAGGAGTGGCTCTTTGCTTCATCTCTGTGTCTTCAGCTTTGAAAAATTGGACAGTTTGTTCTGTCATCCTCCCAAAGCCTGCCATAAATCAGAATACGAATGAGAATGAACCAGCCAAGACTGCCCAGTTACGATGGAAACAGTGAGAAGAGTAAAGGGAGGAAACAGCAGAAAAGTTATTTTCTCCCTCTGTACAAGGTATGCTTGCCTTCTCAGAAGATTCAAAAATGTTTGGCACCTCCTGCAAATTCTTTGAATGGTCAGTAGGGTTTTTTTAGTTCTATTTGCCACCCAGAAGTTTGTGGCTTTTCTTTTGATGCATGTTCTTTGTCAGGACAGTACATTGTTAGCACAACTACAACTATGCTGTCCTTAAGTCTTAATAGAGTTCTACTAACTCATTGGAGTTAATGCTCCTAATGTTCTCCTTTCTACAAAAATGCTAAGGACCAGGTCTTGTGTCCTACCAACAGAGGTAATGTCTAATCCACATAGAACAAGATACATTAAACCATAATATTTGAGAAAATTCTGCAAAGTTATTCTAACAGTTATTTTTTTTTCAGGTTTGTTCAATTGCCAGAGTTGATGAGGTTGGGATTAATTTTAGTAAATTTAGAATTTTTTCCTCTCACAGAATTTCACACAGAATTACTAAGTTGGAAGAGGCCTTCAGACATCAAACCCAGCCCACTCCTTAGACCTCAATTAAACCATGGCACTGAGTGGCACATCCAGTCCTTTTTTAAACACACCCAGGGATGGTGACTCCATAACCTCCTTGGGCAGACCATTCCAATACTTTATCACCCTTTCTGTAAAAAACTTTTTCCTAATATCCAGCCTATATTTCCCTTGGTGCAGCTTAAGACTGTGTCCTCTTGCTCTGCCAGTTGCTGTCTGGAGAAAGAGACCAACCCCACCTGGCTACAACCACCTTTCAGGAAGCTGTAGAGAGTGATAAAGTCACCTCTGAGTCTCCTTTTCTCCAGGCTAAACACCCCCAGCTCCCTCAGCTGTTCCTCACAGGGCTTGTGCTCCAAACCCCTCACCAACCTTGTTGCCCTCCTCTNCCTTCCTTTCCCCTAGTTTCCTGGTTTAAACCTTTTCTTCTGCATGAACTGAGAAGACACGGGGAATATTTGTATGGTAGCACACAAACTGAGATTTTTAAAAATAAAAAGCAACAAAAATACTCTGCACACTAGCCAAAATATATGATATACGGAAAAAGGAGCAATGATGCTAAATATAATCACATGAATACACTAATGCTAATAGTTGATTCATATTGCTATCCTCCAAGAAAGGAAGAGGACTATGCATATGTTTTGTTAATTTTATTTGTTTTAGCTAAGTAGGACCTGTATATAACCCTACACAAGAAACAACTACTTCTTCCACTTCTGTGCAATGAGATAAAGAGGTTTTAACGGCAAGACAAGTATTTAAGTATTTTCAATAGCAAAATTTGAACTATAATGTCTAGCATAAACACCTCACGAACTTATGACATACAAATATATATCCATTGTTTTACATGACTTACACATTAAAAAACCCCAAATGTACACAGCGTTGCTATGGAGTTGAATAAATGTTTATCTAATAAAATGACACTATAGCCTAAACTCTTGAAAAGCTTTCCCCAGAGGTTCTTACAGGTTACTAGATGTTCTTGAAAGTTACAGAGGGCTGCAGGAAATGAAGTGGATAGAAGGCAAAAACAAAAAAAGTCCACAAAAAAATCCTACCAAAACCCACTCTTTACTTGGGTTAATCTCGTCCTGCAAAATCTCTAAAGTCTCTGCAGTGAACTGACAGTTTTCTAGCATTTACTTTTATGGTGCCATCATCCTTTTTTCCAAGATATTTTCTATATGCAATATATACGGATGCAAGATGAGCTAGAAAATGTAAGTCACAGTGGGAAATTCATTAGCTCCTGTATAATCTTGTTGGGAAAAAAATAAATCTATATTTGCATACTCTTACCTATAGTTTATAGCATAAGAAATCTGAAAAATGCAGTAAATAAGTTAAACAAGCATTTAACAGAAAAGCTATAGCTCATGTACATACCAGTACAGAGCTATAGCTCTGTACATATCAGTACAGAAGAAGCCAACATTTCTCAGTAGATGACAGCACAATGCCATATTTGAAAAGGTATTTTGCACTATTAAAGCCAGAAAGATGGAGACATTCTTTCTTTAAGATAATTTAATGCATAGTTATATTATCTAGTGTAGATGGCTGTTTGCATAACTTTAGTATAATGCTGATGAAGCCTTGATAGACTGTTTTCACTAATGTGATTTAATTTGCTTTTTCTAACAAACCATTGTCTATTTACATTGTCTTCACTGTAAAAAAACAAGCAGAAAAAGACCCCATTTTTTTCTAAATTAAAAAATCCTGAAGAGAATAAGGCTACATCTACACTAGCAAACAGCTTGTTGTGAAAGACTATCCAAGAGGCTTTTAGAGTGATTGAACAGTCATCCATACAGTTGCAGGGTTAGCAAGGTCCCTGACATGTTATAGATGGTGCCAACCAGCATGTTACCCAGGCAGAGTTGAGGAGCAGGCACACCCAGGCATGGTCTGCAGCTTCCATCCCTGTTTTAGGGACTGAGAAAACTTACTAGCTATAGATAAGCTCTGGCCTTCAGGCTTGAGGAATTTTACCAGCAATATTTGACCTTGTGGACCTCTGAGGAGCACTAAATGGGGCATGGTTTTGCATATCTCTCTACTTCTGGAAACACATTATCTTCCTAACTGCTGCTAATTCCCAGTCCAATTTCCTCCAGTCTTCTGACCAGCCAGGCAACTGACAGCAGGACCCTTTTACCCTTCTCCATTGTAAAACAGTTTCTGCTCCACAATTCTTCTACATAGATTTCTACCTGTAGAAATTGCACGTAAATACATTCTTAGTCAAAAGAATTTACTTTAATAGACATTCATGCCCTCACTCTGAAAGAACATTAATTTAGTTTGAAAATGTGACTAAAAATGGTTTTACACAATAGCAGAATCTTTAAAAGAGCTCTTGAATGATTTCCCCAAACAACATACATTATGTTCTGCATTTCACATTTAATTTCTTTTTATTCTAAGATCTGTCTTACAAACTAAAATGGTCAAAGTTTTAACTTGAAAGTTAGCTCAAAAATCTATTTAAGAAAAAAAAAAAGAACCTCCACAATTTTAAAATGTATTTATTACTAAACAATTTTACTTCAATTTTAGGAAAATTGAAGCAAAAGGAAAAGGGATAATCTGAAAAATAAAAATATATGACCAAAATCATTGCCTTGTAATGGGATACCAGAAAAATAAAAAAAAGGACACATTACCAAAGACATTAAACAAAAACAATTGTGTAGATGCATTATCTCAGTCACAGAATTTCAAATGCACCATGTTGAGACCCCAAAGCTGTGAACACATGGGTCTAAAGCTGACCCTAACTTACAGGTGACTGCTGGCAGAGTAAGGCACAGAAATACTGATCTGTTTCACTCCACTTCCTGGGAAGGATGTAGAGTTTGCAAAGGTAACTGACCCAACAGCACAAATTTGGTCTCACAAATGTAGTGTTTGTGCAAACATAACAAGTCCATTAAACCATTTATTATGACACATCTTCTTTCAGACTCTAAAATTCTCTCATAGATGGCATAAGAAATTAATAAGCCAGAGTTCACCAAACACTGCCCTGTGTTTACTCCTGCCTTCACAGTTTCCTTACTGCTATTCTTTCTGTACAGACATTATCTCTTTTAATAGCAGCAAGCTCACAACTTGGAAACAAACTTTCCATCGTGCAGCCTGCATATTCATGAATATGTAGTAGAGAGGTAGGAAGATTGAACAAGTACGTATGTAGCATAAAATAGTCCCTTTGGGGCAACTAGCAGTCAAAATGAGAATTACAATTGTCTGCAAAATACACACTTCATTCTAATGTTCAGGCCTGCAAATTATAAAAAAAGTGTCCTTTAAATTTCAGAGACAAGTTATAGCTGGATATCAGGTGTGGTTTTGCCTTGTCTGCTTCACATGTCTACAGTTTTAACTTCTCATTTAACCACTAATCACACTATGATCCAGTCTTGAGGAAACAAACCTCACTACTTAAACAGGCCCTACCATAGAAAAGATGGTAGGGGCTGTTTATGATAAGTAGTCTGCCCAATCACTTTTTTCAAATCCATAATAGAATGTGCCTCAACAACACCTTGGAAAACACACACATTTATACAGAAAATAGAAAACCTGTATTTAGCTCTTTCCTGAGCACAAAGAGCTCTTTACTCAGCTCCTAGCAGAGTGGGTTTGCAACTGCATTCCTACAGACACAAATATCTAGCTCATGTGCTCGATATTTTATCCAGCCTGACCCACCAAATGCTTAATTAGTGTTGAACTCAGAGACTGGAACCCAGGACAATACAGCCTAGGCACAATATGCTCTACACTCAAGACTACCACCTGCAAAAGAAGCTAAGCCCAAAAGAAGATCCCTGTGTGCTGCTCCCATTGGTAATTCTGGTATATTTCAGGCAAAAGGCACAGAAGCCACAACTACTCTCAGTCATGAGCCCAATAGTGATGGTGATGCCCTTTTGCAGTAACTTAACAGTTAAAGCACCTTTTTCTCTATGGACCCTATGAAGCAAGCAGCAAATGTTTCACTTATATCAAAAGACCACCTCGATGGAAATTAATTCCAAAGAAGCAGATCCTCCCTCCAAACAAAATTGTTCAGATCCCTGCATTGACTGTTATCAAAAGCAAGATGTGGGCTGTGCCTTTACCTTGTTGAAACCTGACATTGGGTGCAATTTTTCCAATGGGTGTTTCCCTTGCTCTTGAAGAACATTAGCAGAGAACAGAAATTCACGGACAATAACAGACCACAGAAGTAACATACCAATGTTTTCAAGAAATTGAAAGAGAGTTCCAACTGTGTAGTTCATACATCGATGGACCTGAACCAGGCTGTAACTGAGGTTCCCAACAGGCACCCTGAAACATCATGGTCCAAAACTGGACAGGTAGCAAGTCCATCCCAATGCTGCAAAAAACAATCTGACCTTCTCTAGATGCATGAAAAAATAAACAAAACAAAACAAAGAACAACAAAACAAAACAAAACAAAAAAAAAACCAAAAAAAACCCAAAAAACAAAACAAAACAAAACAAAAAAGAATACAGAGCAATAAATCTTGTTGCTACAATGTGTCATTTCTTAGGTAACTCACACTGTTTATCCTGATCTCCCAATCACAGGAGCTTTCTCAAAACCAAATTGGGAATCAGGCCTTCAAGGCACCTCTGCTCATGGCAGGAAGTTGGAACTAGACAATCTTTAAGATCCCTTCCAACCCAAACCATTTTAAAATTCATTCAAAGCATGTTCCAAGATGCTAGTTAAAATATTCAAAGCTAACTCAGTATCAGATGTATGTGACATTTTATAAT
>VWYO01015184.1:301391-321890 GCA_013400275.1 Rhadina sibilatrix | reverse complement strand
AAAAAAAAAAAAAAGAAAAGAAAACAAACCCCAGGAAATAGCATTACTTTAAATACAACTGTAAATATTATGTTAATGTATTTGGATTATTTGATTTTAAGAGCTTTCAACCTTACAATTTTTACCACTTTAATTTGTGGATGCTATTTTTGGTGTGGCTGGTTAGGTTGTTTGTTTGTTTTTTTGGCAGGGGGTGAGGGGAGAGGATAATATAGATCAAATGTTTTCCATCATGATTCTTCTCTTGTTCATATACTTTTCATATATATTTCTATATATTTTCAAGGAGTACTCATGACTTTTACAATTACTTAGAAAAATGAAAACTTTAAATCAAGTTTAAATAAACTGTACAAATTTATTAGGTCAGGTTTCTCTGACCTAAAAAATGGTTAAAAGGTTCTCATAGAACACAAATGGTCCAGCAAAACCTGTAAATTACAATAATTAAGTTATCACAACAAATCCTTATTGACAGGTTAGTGATTCTACAAGCATTGCACTACTGTCTACCAGTATTTAAGAATAAGCTTCCAGAAACCAACTTGTTTGTGGGTGCCACCTCTAGCACACATAAAAATCATAGTGCCTTTAATAGATATCTCCACAGCAAATTTTATTACTTTTCCCCATTTTCAAACTCAAATTCATGTGGAGTTTTTTGGTTTTGTTTGTAAAGATTTTTGTTTGTAAAGAATGAGATATGCACAATTACAGTTCCTCCTAATGGTGCTGTAACAGTGGCGTTTGGTGAAAAGTTGCTTCTTAGTAATTACTCTGTAAGCACAAGAAATATCCATTTCTTCTGTGCAGCAGATGACTGTAAAACACACTGATGCAACTTGAATAATTCTGTGCCATTTCTGATGTTGCAGTGGTGGGGTAGGAAGAGAGTGAAGAAGGTTAATGCATCAAATGGAAGAAACCGACTTCTCACTAGAAGATTCCTCTCCTCATTTCCTGGCAGAAGTTTAACCATCTGAAGCTTCTAAGAACAATTTAAGTGCCACAGTGGAAAAACTCAGACATTTCATTTTGGAAGCCCCAAACATTTACTGAAGTCCCAAAGAGCTGCCACAAGGTACAGTACAACTGAACAGCAGAAGTAAGTACCATGAAACAATGGTATTTCACAAATATTTGAAAGAGAACTGTTGCAATCCTTTCTGTCAAAAATTGTGGATGATAATTCTTAACAAGTTCTTGGGGTTTTTTAAGCATATGTTTCTAAACATTCATTGTGCTAAAGCAAGGGAAATATTTAACTTCTAAGTATCCTCCCAGCAAACAGGCCAAATGACAATTTCAAGACCCTCACTGAAGAATTTTTATGTATTTATCCAATCAATTATTTGTGCATTAATATTGATGTCCCAAATGGGGCAGGTGCTTAAAACATAGACCTTTGTTAACCTCAGCAGAGTATTTGTATATTTAAAGCTGGGTATATATTCTAAGTATCTTTCTGAGTTAGGCCATTAAGGCAGAAAACAGAATCCAGAAGACATTTGTTATTACAATTGAAAACTTCTAGACTCAAAATAACATAAGTTTTCCTTATACTTGACTTGTCTGAGCTAGGAATACATATTGTAAACTGAATACAACCCCTTAAGCCTTGCCCCAGATAGCTATACTGTGAGAATTCAGGCATTTCTGACAGCAGCTATTCGATAATTACCCATCACATTAGCATAAAGCATGAGAGACAGAGCCCATAATATGTTGCAGCAGTTCCAATATGAATTACCTTGCAGCCCCTGGTGAGAGAAGCTCACAGGTAATGCCATTGACTGCATTATCTCACACCAACACATCCTATAAACAGTGCTTGCTTATTTTAAATTCAGTTCTGATTTGTAAAAAATCAGCTAATTTCATAAGGTGCATGCACAGAAGCAGACAACACAAATTCAAGTTTACAAACTGGTCCTAAATCAGTTACAGCCACAATTTTTTAGAAAAAGTTAGACCAAAATTATAGTAGACAATTGTTAATCAAAACCTAATACCTTCACATTTTAGAATCCCAGACCAGAACATTAAGCATGAAAACTATAGGTGGGAAACAGACTTAATGCCAAGGTAAATTTTATGGCAGCTTTTAGATCTAACAGAATGTCTCACATAGTGAGTCAGCCTGCAAATTGACACAGTTATTAAACATTCAGTAACAGTACTTGCCACATGTGAATGAAGAAATTGTGTTCTTGCATTGTAAATGCTGCCTGACATTTGAGGAGAGACTCCTTTGTAACCATACTGTATCCTAACAAAATCACCTTCATCCGATTAGATTGCTGATAGATGATTGCAGGAATATGTTGCATGCTTGAATGGAAATCCAAGGCTTCAATCATCAGCAATGAATTTGCAACAGCTGCAGACAGTAACATACTGTTTAAATGTCATGTGCAGTGAGCAACAAAATATTCAGTCAAAGTGTTACTGAAATCCATTGAATTACAAAAAACTATCCCTGAGCATGTTAGACACATTGACAGAGTACATGCAAAAATATGTATCATACAAGCTCCGTTTCAAAGAAAATGTGGGTCTGATTTTTGAAACAAGTGACAGAGCAAATATGATATTAGGGTTTGGATCTGACTCTACTGGGGCTTCTTGAGTTTCTTTCTCTGGTTTTCATATAATTCTGTTTTATCCATAGGTTTCAATTACTGCTTCTCCACTTGTTCAGGTCCCCAAACACCCCCATTTCCTACAACTCGAATAGGCAAAACAATGAATGGTATAATGGCCTCCAAACAATATGTGAAAATGACTTGGTCAACATCCAACAAAAAAAAAAAATAACACTGCTCACTACTAGGCTCAAGGCCATGTAATGGCAGCAACACATGCCAGTGAGAGTCTCTCACATCTCCTCATGGCAGCAGAATACAACATGATGAATTTGGATTCCACTTGTCTGTTGTGTTCCTGCTAAGTGTAGCTAAGACTTGGGATGGATGAATGTAAATTGAAAAAAAAATATGAGAAATATATTGGTCATATTTATTCTTTCTATCTCAATCTGATGATAACCATCTTCCATAAGAGAACTGCTGGTTACACACATTTCACCACATGAAATTCAACCTACGATCTTCTCTTTAGTAGGAAGTTAACAGTAGATGCCTAGAATGTGTGCTAAAAACAATAAAGACTTGAAAATAGTATTTGCCAAAAACCTATTCCTAATCTCTGGCAATTTGTTGCTCAGAGACTTCACAAACCAGAAGGAATCCTTTCTCATGTAATAGTTCTCAATGGATTTTTCTTCCATTAGTTTGTCACTTTTTGTGCGCATTGTAACTTCCACAACCTATCATGGTAAAGAGTGCTGAAGATTAATTATGTAATGGGCAAAGAGGAATGACCCTATGGTTGATTTGAACATCACAATAACAGGAAAAGGACACTGCATCAGCCCGAAATAGGATGTTATAATCATACAATATTAAGTTTTTATGACAGCCAATGCAGCGTGAGTACAGAATAAGTTCCTTGCTGCAGTGCATCATCAGCATGTTTTTCAGACATTTCTAGAAGTAAAATACTTTTAAAACATTAAAGGTGAATTTACATTCCGTTTTGGTTTACAAATACGAAATCCACCTTTCTTCAGAACAAAGAAATTATTACAAGAGTTGTGAATGATCCAGGATTTGGTCAGATGACCACAAGCTGTGCTCTGCTCACTTTCTGTAACATTGAACGCTTGATACTGACAATCTCAAGGAGGATATAGAAATTATAATTTATAAAAGTTAACTTATTTTTCAGTGAAACCAGGGCCATTGAAAAATTTGAAGAAAAGCTGTTGGCTTGCTTGTATACAGTTATCAGTCTCTCCAAAGGTCTCACTGATTCCTACTAGAGGACAAAATTTCAACTCACCTGAAACTGCCTCTCATCAAATGATGAAACCTCTACACTATCTGAGGAATTTTTCAAGAGCTCTATCATTGATGAAAATACAAAGTTCTGTTCAAAACAACTGCTCATTTTTAAAAGGCAGCTGAGAAGAGCATTGAGAACATTGAGCAGTTGAGGACAATTGCATAAATTGCTCATTTAAGACAGAATAAAACACTGAAAGCATACTTAATGCTCATGTTTTCAAGATAAGGTTTTCTGGAACTGAACTACAGATGCAAAAATAAAACAAGCAACAAAGATGCTGGTTGATGGTGGTGGTGGTGGGTTTTTTTCTCTATTTGACAGTGTTAACAAGTGAAAAACATCCAAAAGAGCAGAGGATTTGCTTGAAAACAGCACTATAATCTTCAACATTTTTTGTTTGATCTTTTACAAAATGATGGCATTTCTATACATGTAAATAAAAATGGTGGTATCAATACAGGAAAGATAAGCTAAATTTTCTGAGACCATTCAGCACAGAGCAAAAATAACTGAGTTCCTTTGGGTTTGACAGAATGCATATGAAAATTTCAGCTCGGAAAAAGCATTAGCAATTTTTAATTATTTGTGAGATGTGAAAACTGATAAAAAACAGGTCCAAAGAGTGGGCTCATCTAAGTTTCGAGACTTTTATGGCTGAAAAAAAAAAGAAAAAAAAAAAAAAAGAAAAAACATAACTAATATATATCATCAACTGGTCTAGATTATACCTGTTATGTGTGCTAATAATGGGTTTTGATATAGACACAGTCTGCGGCCCATAAAAAACCAGCCAATATAATGCAGAAATATTGTGTTTACACTGATGAGAAGTGAATAAGTATTCATTTTTTTTAAAAAAAGAGTACAGATTTTAATTATAAAAGCTTTAACTTCTATTTCCAAGATAAATAATTTAGCTTTTTCTTCCTGTATAGAATTAATTCTATTTTATAATTCAGTTTTTCACCTATCATTGATTTTTCTGAACTGAGAAGTAGAACACCAGAATTTCTTTATAAAGGAAAAATTGATCTACCCCAGAATGAGGTTACTTTGAGAGTACCTGTAAAGAAATGATCTAATTATGGTTTCCTAAAGAAGAATTTGAAGCAAAATGGAGAGTTGACATAATTTGGAACAGCAATGGAAAGAACCTCAAAACATATTAAACATGTTTAAATATCATTGCAAGTCAACTGCTCTGTGTCCTTCTTCATTATCAAGCATTTGAAGTAAATATCTTTAATCTCTAATTGCTATTAAGTATATCAATTTAAAGGCCCAACTGAAATCAGCAAAATACCATCACAGCATTTTTGCAGGTTATTCCAAAGTCCCAAGGTGTTGACTTCAGTACTGTTCACCTCTTTACTCTTCAGAAAATGCACCAATGGCTAAAAAACCCACCCACATTTAGAGAAGGTTTAAAATACAGAGCTTAACAGGAACACAATCACATCAGGTCATCATTTAGGGCAACTTTATATGAGGTGACCTAGGCAATTATCAGTATGGAAACCTGACACCAGCCCTACATACAATACATAGTTAATATGGTGCTTGATTAATAAAAGAGGGATCTGTAATTAATGCCAAAAAATTAGAATTTATGGTAACCTGACTCTATCAAACTAATCTGACACTTTTATGAGATTACAAATTTAGTGGAACATCATAATAATGATGTGGGAATTTACACAGATTTATGTGTAGCATTTGATATGGCACTGACATTTTGATTACAAAACTAGAATACTATGAGATCAGTGTTAGAGACATTTAACTGATATGTTTCAAAATGTAATTTCCCACAGCAAATCATCCAATGTCTGTTTTTCAAGGTGACTTACAGTGATCATCCCCTAGCCCTATGCTATTCAAAATAATTCTTAATTATCTGGATGAAGGTATAAAGTAATTACTCATAAATATTTCAGATGACCCAAAATCTGAGGGAGTAGGAACAACGAAACCCAAAAGTCACTGAAAAAGCCACATAAACAGCTCATCTGAGATCAAAAGATATGTTTTTTTAAAACAGCCAGAAATGAAGTCACACCCTTAGAAGTAAGGGTTGTTCTGTCCAGTGAGGCAGCAACTTGAAATGACAGATTTTTGGTAGATGATCAGCCAAACTAAAGACCTCAGGATGACATTAAAGTTAAATTGTCTAATTAAACAGCTGGATATCAATACATGTAAGCAGAGTGTGTCACTCCTGTGGTTTGCACTGGTGGCATCACAACTATAAAGCTGTGTCATATTATTACTGCATTTGGTGAATGGATAGGTTTGTGAAGAGAAAATGCTTTAAATAAATAAATAAATAAATAAATAAAACCTCTGAAATTGTTTTTTTGCCTTTCTTGTATCACAAAATAGAAAAGAAACTACAACAATGGGTCTGGTCTGCTTGTTACTTCATTTGCATTTAGGCTTTATTCCTTTTACTTCCCACAGCACTGCGCATAAAATAATAAAACAGTCCTTAAATAGTAAGAGCAATGGTCAGAGAATCTGGTAAATATGAAAGACTCTCAAATTTGTATTGTATGGTATCTGAATAAATCTACTCTTAAGAGAGTATCTCTCATACATAGAAAAGTATGAGGTACTCAATGACTTTTTGACTTCACTGGTAGTGCTCCAGCCACCCCATCCAAGTCACAGAAGGAAAAGGTAAGGATTGGGAGAATGAAGAACTACCCAATGCAGATGATCAGGTTTGAGACCATCTAAGGAACCTGAAGTTGCGCAAGTCCATGATGACTCACAGATGCAGTTGTGAGTCCTCAGGTGAATGAAGTCTCTAAGCCATTATTCATCTTATTTGAGAAGACATGGCAGTGAAGCTCTCACTGACTGGACAAGGGTAAATAAAACTCTCATTTTCAAAAAGAGAAAAGAGAACTTGCAGGCCATTCAGTCACATCTCTGCACCCAGCAGGGTTAGGGACTGGATCCTCCTGGATGCTTAGATGGAAAATAAGGCAATTGTTGACAGTCAACGTGGCTTCACTAAGGGAAAATTGTGCCTGACAAATCTGGTGGCCTTCTGTGAAGAGGCCACAACGGTGGTGGGTGTGGGAGGAGTAACTGAAGTTAGCTACGTGGACCTGTGCAGAACATTTGATGCTGTCACACACATTATCCTTGTCTCTTAACTAGAGAGGCATGGATTTGATAGATGGACCACTTGGTGGACTAGAAATTGGCTGAATGGTTGCACTCAAAGGGTTGTGATTGATGTCTCAGTGCCCAAGTGGAGACCAGTGATAAGTGGCTTTCCTCAGGGGTTGGCACCATGACTGGCAATGTTTAACATCTTTATTGTCAACATGGACAGTGGGATTGAGAACACCTTTAGCAAGTTTGCTAGTGACACCAAATTGTGTGATGCTGTTGACAGGCTGGAAGAAAGGGATGCCATCCAGAGGGAACAGGTCAGGCTTGAGAGAGGGGCCCATGCACACCTCATTAAGTTAAACAAGGCCAATTGCAAGATCCTACACTTTGCAATCCCAAATACAAGCACAGGATGGGAGAAGAATAGATTGAGAACAGCCCTGGTGAGAAGGACTTGGGGGATGAGAAGATAACTGGGCAGTGTGTGCTCACAGTCCAGAAAACCACCTCTATCCTGGGCTGCTTCCAAAGCAGCATGGCCAGTTGCTCAAAGGAGAGGATTCTCCCCCTCTACTCTGCCTCATGGTACCCTCCTCAGAGCACTGCATCCAGTTCTGGGGACCCCAGAACAGGAAGGACCTGGACCTGTTTGAACAGATCCAGCAGAGTCAACGAGATGATCAGTGCCTGGAGCACCTCTCCTACAAAGACAAGCTAAGAAATTGGGGGTTATTCAGCCTGGAGAAGAGAAGACTGAAGCAATATTAGAGCAGCCTTCTAGCTCCTGAAAGGGGCCTACAATAAGGCTGAAAAGGGACTTTTCACAAGGGAATGCAGTAATAGAACACTTAAACTGAGAGAGAGTAGATTTAGATTAGATACTAGGAAAAAATTCTTCACTGTGAGGGTGGTAACACAGCACAGGTTGCCCAGAGAAACTGTGGATGCTCCATTCCTGGAAGCGTTCAAGGCCAGGTTGGATGGGGCTTTGAGCAACCTGGTCCAGTGGAAGGTGTCCCTGCCCATTGTGAGGGGGTTGGAACAAGACAGACAGTACCTCCCAACCAAGGCCATACTAATATTCTGTGAAGATTGGATAAAGAAGCTGTCATAATGGCTGAGGGAACTGAGATTGTTCAGTCTGAAGAAAAGGCAAAGGGCAACCATATTCTCTCCATAATTCCCTGAAAGGATGATGAAGCCAGGTGGGGCTCAACCTCTTCTCCCAGGCAACTGGTGACAGGACAAGAGGACACAGCCTCAAGCTGTGCCAGGGGCAGTTCAAGTCGGACATCAGGAAGAATTTGTTCACGGAAGGGGTTGTTAAACATTGGAACAGATTGTTGTGGCACTAAGTGCTATGGCCTAGTTGACAAGGCCATGATTGGTCAAAGGTCTTGAAAGTCTTAATGATCTTGAAAGTCTTTTCCAACTTAAACCATTCTGTGATAAGAATCCTTGTATCAATTTAGTATTTCTGAAGTAAGACTATCTGGTATTTTAATTAGCATGCCTACTTCATCATACTCACTGTGAATTTTTTTTTTCCAATAGCATATATTATTTGGACCACTCTCTAATACATAAGGCAAACTAACATCGATGGCACTGAAAAAAATTAAAAACGTGAAGTCAAGAGGCTTCTTGGTATTAAGAAACATCCCAGAATTTGAAAAATTACTCATCGTAATATTATGACATTGAAAATATTATAATGGGTCCAGGGACAGACAGATATAGTACCTTCAACAAAAATCATTGTACACAAAGAACAATGAATAAATAATACGGCAATGTATCAGACCTTTCATATAATGAGATGATAGTCCTTTACTATATTCATATTTTGATAACATTATTAAATTCACTACTTTGCTCAAGATATTTTATTTGCTACAGGATTTATTTCTGTTCTCAACTGAAACTGAGGTCTGAGCTAATCAAAGCAAAATGAGATGAAAAATGAAACATATTTTCTGAACAGTGATATTTGAAAAGAATAGCTTTGGACACTTGAGAGAAAAAAAAATCATTTGGTAAGCTGCATATTTAAAGCATACAAGCTTTCCCTTGATTTCTTAATCCAAACTATTTCAGATGAGCACAGGTTCCCTGTGGAACAGAATATGAAAAGAACACATAATATTGCTGTCCTCAGTGCCAAACCTAATGACAATAAATAAGCAGGAAAGGAAAAATATTAGAAATGTTCAAAAATTTCAATATAGTAAAAAAATAAAATTGCAAGATTCAAAATCACAGGAGGAATGGAAATAATAACAAGTTATATTATTTTAAAAAAATGCTTCCTATGGCAAACTCTTTGTTCTCAAATATACCCTACAACAGTGAGACTACTGTACAGTGGAATTAGAGTACTTAAAATCACATATAATGGTCAATAAACATTAAAAAAAAAAAAGTGACCAAACTTGGAATATAAATCTTTGCTTTTGACAAGGGTGATTACTATATAGCTTGATAAGGATGTTCTAATATTTCAGAAAATGCAGTACTTAGAGATGCTTCCAGAAGTTCACAGAAGTCCTGTTGCTTCTTTTAGAAATGGTTTGTTGAAGCCTAGCATGTTTCAGTAACTGGAGCAGAGATAAAAATGCTACTCAGTATTGATGACAGTTGATGCATCATCAGAAACAAAGAATTCAAGGTAACAGTAGTGAGATATATCAAACTGGAAGAGAAATACATTTATATTTCTATTAAAGTGATTTTCATTTTTCCTTATTCCCGAGAGCTTAAGCCTGACCTGACCTGACCCAAAATTTCTCTTTAACCCTTTCATTATTTCTGAGATTTTCAAGTCTACAGCCCCTCCTTTTGCACATCAAATGAGAATCCCAAGAACACATACAGAACATCAACACTTTTCCCACAGGTTTCTAAAGTTCAAAAACATTTGCCCTACATTTTGCCTCAGGGACATGGAAATGTCTTTCAGAAGCTGACGTATTTTCACTGGAATAAGGAACTAATGTGGAGCTGATTCCTATGAAATCACCACTTCAGTGGTTTACAGTGGTATTACAGCTCTGTCTCACATAGAGAGAAAAGACACATAGTATTTCTGTGGCTCTTGATGACTTTTAAAAAACATGAGCCTACATGAGAAAGAAAATGTAATAGCATTTTTATATACAGAAGTAGAAAAAGTCCTTAATCAGAAATTCACTCCAGTGGATGACCAACACAAGAAGTTCTGTACCTTTTTTACAGAACTGTAAAAGTCTAACAAGAACACTCCTTCAGTAATATTTCATTTGAATAAGGAAAGGCAAAATAAAGGGTTTAGCATTACATGTATTCTAGTCACTTGTCAAGATGAGCATGAATCCACAAAAATTATATCAGAAACACCCTTGGTTTTAGTGGTGGGCTTAGCGGTGCTAGGTTAACAGTTGGACTTGATCATCTTAAAGGTTTTTTCCAACCTAAAAGATTCTGTGGTTCTAAGCAGTAACAAAATTATGCTCATATAAGAAAAGCATCTGGAAATTCCTAGAACCACACTTGTCTCCAAGCACACCTGCACAGCTACACACGGTTTTTCTGGCTGAAACTGTTTCCAGACAGACACCCAAAGTACAAGGTCCTCTTTCATTTAATGAATGATCCTAATTTGTGAAACAGTTTGAAAGATTGATTTAAATCTGCCTTTAAAATAGCTAAAGTTGACTCTTCCATTTTCGAATTAATATAATTAAAGTTTGGTATAAAAGTGACTTTTCCACAATGGCAGCAACATAAATATTCACAGCAACTTCATTTTTTTTGAAGCTGTAGAAGTTCAGAGCAATTCTGATAGACTGTATTTAATGTGAAAAAACCCTACATTGACCTCTGCTTGGGAGCACATTGGAACATGTATTGAATCAGAGTGCACTTAGCATTAAGATAATCATTACCTCTTCCACAAATAATTTATAAATTTTATTTAACTGAACTGAAATTTGATTTCCATTGTTTTCTCATATTATCAATTGTTCTATTTAGGTTTTTGCAACCAAAAGAACTAAAGTCCATCATTCTGTCACGAGACTAATTTCATACCAAAATGCATACAAATTAGTATTTTGGGGGAAAACACATTACCTTGTGTTGTTGTAGGCTGCAGATTAGTGCTTACAAAAATTGAAAACTGACAAAAAATCAATTTTTAAATGAAACATGTCTTGGGGGAGAAGTAACGGAGGATTTTTTTTTCTTAAATAGCAGTATTTGCAGTTTGTTGATAACTTACAACCAACAGCCTTAAAGCTTATTCATTGCACATCAATGTAAAGAAGCACACAGGCTGTGGAGCTATTTAAGAAACAAAATATAACCCCACAAACTTTGCCATAACAATGCAAAAATGAATATTTAATGATAAAATGTGACTTAATCTTCCAAAGATTGTAACAGGCAAGAAAAGCCTAGAGGCTTCAATCCATGATTTAGTTAAGGCCTGTTCCAAACAGTTAGACTCTTTTACCAGAGCAAAAAAGAATGGCAAATCCTTGGAAACACATCTGTAGGATCTCTCTTATTTCCCACTTGGAGCAAGACACAAAATAAAAGACTTAGTGATTTAAGCTTTTAAACTGGAAGATTTCCCAGAAAGTAAAGATGTGTTTTCACAGTGATTGAAACTAAAGAAAAACAAACCATCCCAAAACACAAGAAGGATATCTTTCAGCAATCAGAGGATCTCAACAAGCAATCAGTTGAAATATCTGATGCAGGTTTACCTGGTTACATCCAGTAGGTACTGGATAGTGTAGGGTTAGGTAAAAAAAAAAGAAATCAAATGCACTTAAGTACTTAAATTTCTTGACTAGATTGATATTGCTGGAAATTATTGTTGAAAAATCATAAAAATTAGAAGTGTTCTTGCACCTCAGTCTGATTCAGTTCTAACACTACTGGACAGAGTGGTTTGTAGCTGATAAAGCGAAAATGTGACAGTTTGGAAATAAAGGAACAGCACATTTCTGCAGTAATAGCCTCATGCCCGTAGCTCAGGTTGTCTCAAGCTGCATTAGCAAAATGCCTGTCTAATGTAGGGTGTCTTCTGAAATTTGTTCAGTGATGCTTTACTGAAAGATAACACTGATCCTTGGCTCTGCTAAGTATGCAACTTGCCAGAGGAATTGACAGCAACTAGAGCCATGGGGCTTTGTTGACTGGGTATTGGTTGTTTGCCACAGCATCAGATTTTAGTTTCATGGTCAGTGTTTTTTTTCTTCTCTCTCCACAAAGATGGCATTTTGTTTCACCTTCTGCTTTTAAAAAATAAGAATCGATTCAGTGAGGGAATGGGTTGTAGTTCAGGAGGCAGGGTTGACAAAAGTGTCATTTCAGTACCTTTTTCACAAAGGTACTGACAACAAAAGCTGTAAGTTGGCAGCTGCAAGTCAGTATATTCTGCCAGTAGGTGACAAAACTGGGAATTGTACTGCCCAGAGAACAGCATTTGAATGTCTAATACCTGCTACTTTCAGGGTCATGGTGTTTGTGGGTCCCTTCCAGCCCAGGACATTCTGTGATTCCTGGGTGACTCAGCCACTGCTACAAGGTGCACACCAAGAAGAAGAAGCCCAAAGGCTGCAAGACCCCAGTTTTTGTGGGCTCAGCCATAAATCCCATGCTATTAAAACAATCATTTGGTATCCAAAGTTAGGAAAAAATGTTTCCTGGCACCATAGGAGACGCCTGTGGAACTGTATGGACACACCACTTTACAACTGTCTTGCTAGGGAAGACAAAGTGAAGGTTACACCAGAGCAGGTGAGTGACTCTGGAAAAAGGAATTTCTGTAGCTCCAATCTGCAAACCATTGATGAATATAATCTTTTCATATGTAGGCAATTTGATTTTACCTTTAAAATCTCTGTCCTGGAGGAACACTCAAACTAAGCTTTTTCCTGAGAAGGAATTACCTCTAAGACTTCAGTATTAAATGCTATAAATATCTAATACATGTGAAGATATTAGTATACATAAATAACGTTTTTAAAAATCTTTATTAAGAATTTGTAAGAAACCTATGCTGCTTCTTACTCAGTCTTTTCAATGGTGTCACTTTAAGAAACAAAGGAAGCAACAGCAACAATATATAGGAGAAAAACTGCAAAGTGAACAGCATGAAGAACCAACTCCTGTGGGCAAAGCCCAATATGCAAGTTCTGATATGCCATATGACATGGAAATTTGAAGTTTTCAAGGCAAAGATATACATAATTATAAAATCAGCATTGACAGAAGCATTTGAGTATTACATCCCACATTTAACCTATGCATACTTGAAAATCTAAGAGTTCTACTTCAGTGCAAAAGATGAAATAAAATTATGCCCTCCTTCATTCCATATAGCATCTGACCAAAGTTCCTCCCTTTTGCAAGACATCAGAGGTTTATTATCTGATGCTGAACAGCTCTTTTGAAGTGTGCCATACCTGTCTCTTTACATTCATTACTGAAATTCTAACATGATTAGAATTGTTACAAAGGATTATTCTTGTTAGTGGCACAGTACTTGGAGAAAGGTGACAAAATCTTACCGCTACATTTCCACTGCACCCTCGGGACTGGCAGGCACCGCCTATTCTGTTGGGAATTAGCACGTCATCCCAGCAAGATGGGCCCTTCAAAATAAAACCAAAGCATACAAAGATTATAATTTACTTCACAAATAAAAATATAAAACTTGGGTTTGTTGCTACTTTTCCTGCTCTTGCTTCTTTTAGATTTCAGCTAGACAGTTTAATCCTGATTACACCAAGAGAGATCATTCAGGTTATAGAACAATATCCACCAGGAAAGCCCAGTCACAGACAGGACATGTGGTTCCTCCACCCTAAGGTCACTGTTGTGAACAGGCATCGATAGTGGGTTACATTTTCTCAGCTAAAAATACGGACGAGTTAATCATAATTAAAAAGCTACAAAGACTCATTGTCTGGTTCCACACTGTTTACACATGGGCTTGCAGCTGATTAAGGGGAAAAAGGGAAAAAAGATAACTGTTGGAAGAAGAATGTACAATTAGAAAAATCTGTCAACAGATTTCTTGGCTCTAGATAAGGCCTTTACTTAACTGTAATACAACGTAATAAAAATGTCAAGTTAGAATTGTTATTAGATTTCTGGATTTTTACATTACCTTCAATATTTATCAGTCATTATTACAGAAACATAAAAATCCCCTAACTCCCCACAACAAAACAATATAAAAACCAAGGAAAAAAAAAAAAGACAGAAAATCCTTATCAAACTTCATAATGACTTTTTGAATATACACAGCTCACTTATGACTATATTACAAAACAGAAAAATAAAGATTGCAAATCATCAATATTTCACAACTGCAAAATAATGTGATTAGCAGGATGATCTATCAAAGAAGAACATTTATATATACAGCACATATAGGAACATTTATAAAAATACTTTGCATCACAAAATGCACTTGTATGCTTTCTCTTTTTATATTAATTTCACACCAATTAATATTTAATATACAGACAATAAAATTAATCTGAGCAATAGATATGAAGCTTACAGGTATCCATCCACATACATCGTAGAAATACACAACTATAGTATCAAAACAAAAAACATTTGATACTTGGTATAGTCAAGTGTTTAGGATAGAATCAGTGCCAGGAAATAGCAGAAAGTCTTTACACAAAAGAGAAATAATGGCAGTCAAAACCACATTAGTGCAATTAGTGCCTACTTAAAACACAGTTGAATTACAAAGCAAACCAGTGTCACATCTAGATGTACCTCTTTTTAATTCTGTACAAGGCACTCCTTCAGCACTGTGTGAGCACAGATGAAATGATTTTAGAATTCTCTCAGTAGTGTGAACTTAGTTATAAAATGTTGCTCCAGCCTATCTGGAAAGCTGAGTAAAACAAGTTGGTCTTCACTGAGCTCCACTCTAGTGTCATCTAGCCGAAGTGCTGGCATTTGAGATAGGTAAAAAAAGAGCTTTAACTCATGTAAGGTGAATTGCAGGCAGACATAGGGGTGACAAATCATAGTTTTGAGTCCTTGGGTGAACACAGCTGCAGCGGAGTTAGTATAAAGTAATAACACTTGATATTGGGATTTGGGGGGTGGGGAAGGGGGAACCACCTTGAATTAATAATTTAAAATACTTGAAAAATAAAGTTTGCCATCAATTTAGACCTGTCATGAAGTTTTAGCATTCCAGAAATTTTGCAGGAAGAACAGTAAAGCTACCTTGTGATGCTGCACAAATAACTACTTATTTTAGCTGCTTTCAACTCAGTAGTTCAAAATTTTGTTTGATAATCCCCACTTATTTTTCCCCATATCACCAAAGATCTCTAGCATGCTTTCCATAAGATTTTACTTTTCAGAAAGGAAAGTAATCTACCTTCCCATTTCTCATATAGAGGCTGTTCCTTATCTTTTACTTTTTATCTCAGTAGCTCCTCCAACTCTATCATTTTGTAATACGAGGAACATCACACGTTACACATGACTTGTGTGATGGACCAGTGAATTTGATGTCCATGAATTTGTCCAAGTCCTCCTAAACACTTACTAAAATGTAATTTACTTTGCTGATGGTTACTAAGCACCAGGGCAGCATTTTGGTGGAGTTATCTATCAGAGCTCCTAGATCTCATTTCTACATATAACATCTATCTCAAAATCCATCTCACGTATATAAAATCTGGAGGGCTTTTCCCCAGTGCACATCACTTGATAGTGACATACATTAAGTTTTATCTAAACGTGCATCCTAAGGTCCACAGAGAGGCTTCTAGTAGGTACTTTCTAGGTTCTCCCATACTGAATCCATCTGTTTGTTTCCAAGGACAAACTGCATATCTTACTCTCCAAGTCTATGGCAATCACCTAATGGACCCGTACATTTTCTGCTCCTGTTATAGTTTAAATGTACTCAGCAACAGTTTCTTCTGCTGTTTACAGGTTAGAAACTTCAGGGGTTTTGCCTGCCTAATTGCATTTTCATGTTTAAAGTGCTAGAATTGTGTTTCTGTGTTTCTGTGGTGTTTTTTGTTTGGTTGGGGTTTTTTGTTTTTGTTTTTGGGTTTTTTTTTTTTTTTTTTTTCTTTCTTTCCAGTAGTTTAGTTATCACTGTTAAAGACCAGATCTTCATCATCAATAACATTATAAACCAGTCCCCCCCTCTAGGCCCTCCTTCTCTTGGAGGTTCTTTGATCAACTTTTCCATAACATAACCTGATAGCATTCAGAAGTTTACTCCTGGGATCATGATTTGACATGATATGTACATAATTTACATTAAAGCAATTTAAATATCCCATTATGAGAGTTTTTCAAGCTTTTGTTTTCCCCAGCATGTTAGGCTTGCTAACATTATCTGGTTACACTGTTGTTGAAGGGAGTCATTTTTTCCCCTTTTGAGGCCTGGAATTTTAATCCATAAGGATAACATCTAACTCACTGACTTGTTAAAGACAACCAAGATTAACAAGTTAATATTTGATTAACATCTATCCCTCTTCCTTCATACTTTAAATGCTTATTTTAAAAACCCATTTATTTAATTTTTTTTCCATATTAGAAGAATTCAATAGTTTTTTGGGTTTTTTAGCTTTGGATAATCCTTACATGATTTCCATTTGTGAAGAGAAATAAGAAGCAAGTGTGCTTTATAAAACTTGGGATCTAAGAAAGCATGGGGATAGGGGAGAACAGTCATTTGAATAAAAACACCCCAGAAACATATTTACTCAAACCCCAAAAAAAGCCTTTTTTATTTTTTCTTTTTTAACTGGCACTGGTTAGGTACATGGGACAATGATTTTTCCTGTTTCTTCATCTTTGTGTGATTAATAGGAGACTCTCAAAGTAAATGATGCTACACCAGCATACACACAAAAAATAGTCATACCAAGATACACACCAAGATAATTTTAAGGAGTGTGTAGAAGCAGTTCCACAGATACGTTATCAGCTCTGAAATTCATTATCTTGATTTTATAAGAAAATATTTCAAACTAAACTTCTTAGAAGAATTAATCTTTCACTTGGTGAAAACTTCCCAAGTATTCCTTACTTTGTAAGTCTGGGTATATAATCACAAAAAGGAAAAAAGGCATAATAATTATCAAGCTAGAAACATCTCCCCTCAAAACTGGATCATTTATAAGGTTGAGGTTCTAGAAGAATGCATTTTCAAAAGAACCCAAAAAAGGGATGAACTGATGCAATGTTGACTACCATTAGAATGTAACCACTACAAGTAGCACTACATCAGGTCCAAATGTGCTTAGTATGAGAATGTATTTTATTTATTAACAGGAACAACAATAATAGGAATTTTGCAGTCACCTTTAAGTTCTTATTTCCAAGGGAAAGCTACATGGCTTGATACGAACTTACAGTGCTCTCCGACTCTGCAATCACAGAGGAAGACATTTACCTCATGACATTTCTCAAGCACTCAAGAGTACTTTGCACACAAAGCAGCTCACTACTTGAAATAAAAGTGTCATCTTCCACTAAAGGCATTTTAGAGAATATACACAGGGAACTAGAAGCATGGTCCCACATTATCAGAAACTATCAACTATTCCCCCACACTGTGGGTAACAACTTCCTATTTTTTCCTTCATAAAAACTCCCACAACATTCATCACTTCTTTACTTTAACTCTTGTGACGGGCATAAAATCCGTAAGAAAGTCAGATGCTTCTAACTCTTTTGGTAATATTAACCAGACCCAGTCAACAGTGATTTCTTTTTTTTTCTGTTCTAGCAAAAGTTAGATCAAGTCGTTAAGGCACAAGAAAACATTGATCCAGCAGGAATTAGACTGGCAGAACATAATGGGTTTCAGCCCGTTTGGCGTTGATGAGTGGAGAGAAAAAAAAGTAATAAAACAATAAACCCCAATCAACCAGAGAGCCCCTGTTCCACACCTCATTTTCCAAATTAGTAAGAGGAAAAGTCTCCTTTTCCACATCTGCTCTTGGCATTCTTCATGGCCATATTTTACTAATAATGCTAACCTAACAGACTTTGAAAAGATTTACTGTGCTTGAAAATTCAAAACAAAAATAGAAGAAAAGACATTTGTCCTTGAAAAACACTGTGCATTCAAAATGTTAATGTTTCTGTAGCGGCAGTACTACTAAATGTCATTGCTATAATTGAGTCAAAACACAATTAGGAATTCTGGCAAGATAAACACTTTGAAATTTGATTTTTGTATCATTCTTCCTTGAATCTAAGAAAAGCCTGTCAACCTGCAGGCCAGCCAATCACTTGTGGTGTTATAACACTGCAGGCTCAAGTGTTTGTAATTATTAGCTCGCATTAATCAAGAACATACTGTGAGAGGAACAAAGCCTTCTGATTGCGAGATTAAAGCAACTGCCCCTCTTGTACCCAGCCAAATGGCTCACAGAGAAAGCTGTGCATTAAAATAAACACATCAGAGAAGACTTTTCCGATGCATAAATGGGAAAATGACAGAATAAAGAAAGAAACAGAAAGAACACTACTGAACAGAAAAAGTCATATCAAATGTACTTGAGTATTTCCCAAATTACTAGGTATGGAAATTTCTGTGCTTTGAGCATATGGCAGTTGTTCCTTCTCTTTTTGAGGGGGACAACAGGAAAAAAAGTTGGCGAATGGCATACTAAGCTTGAAGTAAAACACCTACGAAGAACAGGGAGGACTGAGATGTTTTTTGACTGTATGAGGGAAGTACTGGAAGTCTATGTACATTCCACTGGTATATTGTACTGACACCCACTACAGAGGGCAGTACAGTACACTCTGCTCTCAGCATCTTTTTATCCTGCAGCCAAGATCCAATTTTGTATTGTAGAACCAAAACTAAATATTCATCAAGAATGCCTTAAAAATTATTTAAAAAATCCCCCAAACCAGAAATATCATCTAGAGATCTTGGATGAGAAATTATTCAAAATGGGGTTGCTGACAGAACTGCTGACCTGTGAAGTCAGGGAAAAGTCAGAAACGGAGGTCAGCAACAGAAACCAGTGATTCATCAAAGACTCTGAGTCACTTAAAAGGCTGGGATTTATCCATGTGTTCAATGCTTTTTATTTCCCTCGCTTTATATTCTCCTCTAGTGAACAATATGCAGCAGAATATCATTAAAACACATCTTTGTACCTGCTACTATCTACATGAGAGACATAAGTCATTAAAATGTTGAGCAAATGACCCAACCAAGGAAAAACTATTAATGCAGAAGGATTTTTAAAGTTATGTAAGAAATAATTTCAGGTCTTGAGAGGATTTAAAAATCAGCATACGGGACACAGGAAAAGTGTTAAATCTGATGCAAATCATGCAAACATTCAGACTCCTCTGCAGTTAAGGCTACTGACTTGTCTGTGTGAGAGAATTTGAAGAGCTAAACATTGTATAGGGAACCCTTAGCATGATTTCAGCATCTTGAGACAGTAAGACAGAAAAAACCTCCCAAAATATAAGGCTTATTAATAAAAAATTATTTCCTTTTTCCCTCTCTAGCAGCAGTATCCACACCAAGCTACCATAATTCACTGCTTCCAATGCCAGTACAGGCAAACAACTCTGCTTCCCAGACACAGTAGGAATCAAGGTGTATCCTAATGGTAAGCATGCATCTCTCCTATGAGAAAAGACGGAAAGAATTAGTTCTTTTTCAGCTTGGAGAAGACTTATGGGTGATCTAAATACAGCCTTTCACCACCTTAAGGGAATTTACAGGAAAGATGGATGGGGATATTTTATAAGAGCATATAGTAGTGACATGACAAGGAGGAATGGCTTCAAGCTAAAAGACAGTAGGATTAGATTCAGTGTGAGGAAAGAATTCCTTATTAGGAGGGTGGTGAGGCACTGGAACAGATTGCCCAAAGAAGTTGTGGATGCCCTATTCATAGAAATATTCAAGGCCATGTTGGAAGGGGCACTGAGCAACCTGGTTTGTGCAAGATGTCCTAGCACATGGCAGAGGGGCAAATGATCTTTATGGTCCCTTCCAACCCAACTTACTCTATGATTTCTACTAAATGCTTAAATATCATACAGATAATATATTTTTCCTAAGTAAAACTGAAGCACAGCATCCAATCCAGCACAAAATGCATTTCTCCAAATTCTCAAAGCCCAGCCTAACAGCATCCCTCATGAGAGAGAGAAGATAAAAATAGTTTATAAAAGAGATTACTATTGAATTAGCCAGGAGGTTCTTGCTAGCCTTTTCTACTTAAAACACTTGAAAATTTATTATGGTAGATAATTTATTGAAGAGAAAAACTGTCAGATTGGCAACTTTTAGGACCAAAATTATCTGCTTAACCTCAAAGCCTAACACATAGGCAGAGGTAATTAAAGCTTACCTACAACTTATGCAGATTGAAAAAGGCCATTTCCAGCAGGGAGAGATTAATTTTTGCTTCAAAGCTATGT